>JAJSOF020000021.1:17833603-18153603 GCA_025594305.2 Periplaneta americana
AGATAGATAGATAGATAGATAGATAGATAGATAGATAGATAGATAGATAGATAGATAGATAGATAGGTAGGTAGGTAGGTAGGTAGACAGACAGACAGACAGACAGACAGACAGACAGACAGACAGACAGACAGACAGACAGACAGACAGACAGACAGACAGTAGATAGATAGATAGATAGATAGATAGATAGGTAGGTAGGTAGGTAGGTAGGTAGGTAGGTAGATAGATAGATAGATAGATAGATAGATAGATAGATAGATAGATAGATAGATAGATAGATAGATAGATAGATAGATAGATAGATAGATAGATAGATAGATAGATAGATAGATAGATAACTGAATAAATAACTAACTAAATAACTAAATGAATAAATAGCTAAATAACTAAAGAATAAATAAATAACTAAAAAAATAACTAACAAAATAAATAAATAACTAAATAAATAAATAACTAAATAACTAAATGAATGAATAAATAAATAAATAAATACATGAATGAATGAATGAATAAATAAATAAATGAAATAAATAAATATAAAATAAATAAACAATATAAATAAATAAAATGGCTCATACTCAGAGAACATAGAGGTAATTATTTGTTGAATTCAAAGAGAAACCGTTTTCAGTTGGACATATGAAACAATATGAGCTCACAAAGACAGGAGTTCGATACTGCATTTTCATATTAAAATAGCGGATTGTGGAAGACAAAATAGGAAATTTCAATTTTCATGGTCATTCATTCAATTCATTCAGTATTCTGCCCAAGGGCAGATCTTTCACTGCAAACCCAATGTTTCCTATTTTCTGCCTTCCTCTTTGTCTCCTCATATGATCCATATATCTTAATGTCATCCATCATCTCTGATATCTTCTTCTGCTCCGAATTCTTCTTCCGTTCACCATTCCTTCCAGTGCATCCTTCAGTAGGCAGTTTCTTCTCAGCCAGTGACCCAACCAATACCTTTTCCTCTTCCTGATCAGTTTCAACATCATTTTTCTTCATCCACTCGTTCTCATTTTGTCTATCTACTTCACATGGTCCATTCTTGTCCATATTCACATTTCAAATGCTTCTATTCGCTTCTCTTGGGTGAAAATGAGTGGTCATCGTCTTATTGTGGGGTCTGTGTCATGAGAAGAATTGCTAGAAAAGCCGAGAAACATCTGCTGTATTAAAAGATATAAGGTAAGTAGATTTTTTCAGCGTACCCGGTATTTACATAATTTCGCCTCTGGTGTTGATGTTATACAAAATAGTTGATAATCAATTTATGTTAATTGGTTATCCCTCTCTAATTGGAGGAGAAAGAGGAAAGCTTGTGTTCGTTGGTTGGAGAAATGGAAATTTATTTCAGTATACTTCACAGAATAATAATAAAACTGTTATTGTTTAGCTGGCTGCTGCTGCTGTCAATATTAATCGACTAGGTTTGCGAAGAAAAAGTACGAAATTGGTTCGTATGTTCAACAATACTTATAGTTCCTACAACGACCGATAAAAGCGCCACATGCATACTGCTAGTGAAAGAAGTCCGACCGAACAATCCTTTGCAGCCGATCGTTCTCTGTTAAATTAGTTTGCAGTATGTCCGCTAGGTTGCAGCCGATTGCGGCAGATTGCTTGGTATCGCTAGAATTTGAATTTTTACAAGAATGTAGCCTAGCTCTTGTATGAATGAACGTTAAACAATCTGAAACTATATTATATAGATGTAGCATATAATTAATGTTAAGGCAAGACGCAGGTGAAAATTCTCAATCCTACAGTGCTTATTATTCTTGCTCAGGCAGTAGCAAATTTCCCTGATGATCAGGAGTTGTGGTCGGACGCGGGTTCGATTCCCGCTTGAACTGATTACCTGAATAAGCGTTTACCGAAGTTCTTCCCAACTGTAAAGGGAATCTCAGATAATATCACGGTACATCCTCGGTCCAATCTCGCCAAATATTATCTCCCTATCACCAAATCCATTGACGCCAAATAACTATAGTCGCGACGCTGTTATTCCCGGCGTGATTCCTCCTCTTTGCTTACGTTTTTGGAAGTGAAGGTTCTATAAAGTCTAGGTAGGTAGTATCGTTCGCCATTTTTGTTCTTTCATTGCCGAGCTACCATACGAGGAATCTATTTGCCACACCGTTAAACATTATCATGTCGTAGCTCCTATGATAATAAATCAAACGCACTGTAATTCAGCAAATAATTGAGCGGCAAATAACGTCATCGTGTGTTTTCTGCGAACGCCAACGAAAGAGCAAAAATGGCGGGCGATTATATTAATTATTTATAGAGTCTTAGGAAATGCATGACGTCATCACCAGCGAATCGCAAGACGCACAAGTTTAAATGTAGCCGACCTGCAACGTGATTGGCTGCCGGAAATAAGAGCGACGGGACTATAGTAGGTAGCATGTTACCTCATTACAACATTGTTACATGACTGGCTAAAGTATTATCTTATTATTATTATTATTATTATTATTATTATTATTATTATTATTATTATTATTATTATTATTATTATTGAGTTTGTACTCCTTCAGGGAAGAATTAAGACTGTATTTTTGGACATATTATTTTACTAACAATGAACAATTAGGAATTATAATCATCATTATTATTATACTCCAATTTTACAGAGAACCCTATTTTACCTGAGATAGGTATGTTAGGGTTATAAATACATAATAGTAGGCTAATAATAATAATAATAATAATAATATAATATGATATAGGTTAATGAAGTCTCCTATTGAATTAGTCTTACGTGTCAATTATGAAATTAATACAATTTAACAAATCTATATATTCAGCAAATCTGTACAAAGTTTTTTAAGTTATACACATGAATGAATGAAATGGAATGAGTTGAAATTAAATCCTAAAATACAATCTTATATTTCTATTAATAAGTTTCATGAAATGTATGCTATATTATAACCTAAGCAAATATCTAATCCTAATATTCACTAGAATGTAGTTTAAATTTCTGTGGGTTGAAATCTCTGAAGACGTTACACAGTTTTCCGTTAAAAATTGTTGTCACAAACAATTTTTAAATTATATACATCACAAACACAAGAACACAAAAATACATCACACTAACATACGAAACAAAAAAATAAATAAATAAATAAATAAATAAATAAATAAATAAATAAATAAATAAATAAATAAATAACATAATTACTACCTACATTCAAGAAATTAAATTACAACATCCCATACAGAACAAATAACACTCTACAAAAGCATCTCAACACACAACCAACACAAACAAACAAATACAACCATACAGGCGTATACAAACTCAACTGTAACACCTGCAACAACTTCTACATTGGACAAACAGGCAGATCTCGTTTCAAACAGGTTACAAAGAACAAATCACAGCCATAACAAAATTACAAAACACCTCCACATATGCAGAACACATACCAAATGCTAACCACACCCACAGAGACATCAACACAGACATGGAAATATTACACATCCAACCAAAAACGCCAGAAATAACACAGTAGAACAATATGAAATATACACACAAAAAACCATCGCAACGAAATTCTCAACACACAACTCAACTTCAAAACACATACACTCTTTGACTCTACACTATACCACAGGAACACACCCTCACAGGAAACAAAACAAGTGGCGACAAAAAAAAAACTATAGAAAAAAAAATAATTCAGTGGATATATACAAATTTTATCATGTGTTCAGATTACAACTTTTGTGAACGTAATGTACATATCTCATAAAATCTTGATAACAGCATTTATTTCGGAACACTTGTATTGGTGGGGAGTACTTGGTGTCGCACCTGTCTAATCGACAAACTACTTCAAGACGTTGGAGTTCAAATTTGTGACACTCAAATAACAAATGTTGGACTGTTTGCAGGGAGTCATCACATGCACAAACATTTCCACCTTCTGTTTCTATCTTGAATTTTTCGAAATAGCTACCAAACTTGCCATGTCCAGATAAGAACTGAGTAAGAACAAAGTTTGGTTGCATTAACGTAGAATTTAGTTTATCGTATATAGTAGGGAAGTAAAATTCCCTAGTTAAGGCTCCCTTTGTGCTGCGAACCCAGTACCGGTAATCATTCCATTGATTAATTACACGTTCTTTTAAACGCTTCTTCACATAAGACATACAGTGGGGCATTTTGTGTACATATATTCCAGATCCGAAGCGGCAGCCTGTTTCGCCAACACATCAGCACGCTCGTTTCCAGTTGTTCCAGCATGTCCACGAACCCAGCTTACACAGACATGCGTTGTATTCCTGATGTTATTTCTTATTTCAATTGTGAGGGCATCCAATATATATTTATTGTCTACTGCATGGATTGCTGCCTGAGAGTCCCTGTAGATGCGAGCACTATGATCGTGTTCTGCGCACCATTTCACCGCTTCCTTGATAGCGTAGAGTTCATTATTATATTAGCCTATTATTATTATTATTATTATTATTATTATTATTATTATTATTATTATTATTATTATTATTATTAACTGTAATAGCGGTATTGTAGTAGCAGCAGTAGTAATAGCACTTAACTATAGAATAAAGGTAGGCACACTCATCCAGCATTAATGACCGTGATGTGTCCAGCCTTGAACCAAACGAGAGCAGATACAAATGAAGACCAGTAAAAATGATTATGCTATGTATGTATGTATGTATGTATATATATATATATATGTCTATGTATGTATGTATGTATGTATGTATGTACGTACGTATGTATCTATATTTGTATGTATCTATGTATGTATATATATATATGTCTATGTATGCATGTATGTATGTACGTACGTACGTACGTATGTATCTATCTATATATGTATGTATCTATGTATGTATGTACCTATGTATGTATGTATATATATGTCTATGTATGTATGTATGTATGTATGTACGTATGTATGTATCTATGTATGTATGTATCTATGTATGTATGTATATATGTCTATGTATGCATGTATGTATGCATGTATGTACGTACGTACGTATGTATCTATGTATGTATGTATATGTATATATATATGTCTATGTATGTATGTATGTATGTATCTATGTTTGTATGTATCTATGTATGTATATATATATATATGTCTATGTATGCATGTATGTATGTATGTACGTACGTAAGTATGTATGTATCTATGTATGTATGTATATATATGTCTATGTATGTATGTATGTATGTATGTATGTATCTATGTATGTGTGTATCTATGTATGTATGTACGTACGTATGTATGTATGTATCTATGTATGTATGTGTATATATATGTCTATGTATGCATGCATGTATGTATGTACGTACGTACGTATGTATGTATCTATGTATGTATGTATCTATGCATGTATGTATATATATGTCTATGTATGTATGTATGTATGTATGTATGTATGTATGTATGTATGTATGTACGTACGTATGTATCTATGTATGTATGTATCTATGTATGTATGTATGTATGTACGTACGTATGTATGTATCTATGTATGTATGTGTGTATATATATGTCTATGTATGTATGTATGTATGTACGTACGTACGTATGTATGTATCTATGTATGTATGTATCTATGTATGTATATATATGTCTATGTATGCATGTATGTACGGCAGAAACAAGCGTTGAGTGACTTCCGCAGATTTTGGAATAGGCACTGACGCACTTGAACTGCCAACATAGAAAACAAAAAATCACTACCGGTACCTGTTCAAGAGCGCCACAATCAATCGCTTTCACCTTCATGTTGTTATATTATGTCTACAAATGTACCTATTTTAGCGAAATGTCTTAATATGATCTACAAGTTCAACATGTCTATTCATGTTAAATTCTCTAGGTATTTCGATTATAATTTCAAGCCTTCAGTCAAATTAATGTTTATTCACCGTATGTATCTATATGTTATGTCTCTACATACGTAAGTATGCATGCATGTATGTATGTATGTATGTATGTATGTATGTATGTATGTATGTATGTATTGTGTGTATATTAGGAAGTGTCATAATATTATCTATAAGTGCAACATGCTATTCATGTTAAATTCTCTATGTTTTTCGACTGTAATTTCAAGGCATTAATCTAATTAATTTATATATGTTACATTCTTACAAGTGTATATTTATTGTATGGTAGTCTGTAAGTTTCAATTTGTTATGATTAGTTTAAAATATAACCTAATATACTATATGTAAAATAGGGTTTATAAATATGGAATAAATACTACTACTTCACCTTCATCTTAACGAGGATAATAAAAGCCTAAACTAACCTATGATGTTGTTGCATTTTGAATAGTCATAAAATCCTAAACTAAGCTAATCTAACCTAACCTAAAACCTGTCACAGATTGCCTTTATTAAACTATCCTAGCCTAACCTGTCGTAGTTTCCTATATGCAAAGCATAATAAAAGTCTAAACTAAACTAATCTGTCACTAAAATCCTAAACTAACCTAACCTAACAAGATTTGCTATACAAGGCGTGTATGTATGTATGTATGTATGTATGTATGTATGTATGTATGTATGTATGTATGTATGTATGTATGTATGTCTATGTATGCATGTATGTATGGCAGAAACAAGAGTTGAGTGACTTGCAGATTTTGAATAGGCATGCACTTGAACTGTCAACATAGAAAACAAAAAATCACTACCGGTACCTGTTTAAGATGCCACAATCAATCGCTTTCACCTTCATCTTAACGAGGATAATAAAAGCCTAAACTAACCTATGATGTTGTTGCATTTTGAATAGTCACTAAAATCCTAAACTAATCTAATCTAACCTAACCTAACCTAACCTGTCACAGATTGCCTATACAAGGCATAACAAAAGCTTAAACTATCCTAACCTAACCTGTCGCAGTTTCGTATATGCAAAGCATAATAAAAGTCTTAAACTAATCTGTCACTAAAATCCTAAACTAACCTAACCTAACAAGATTTTAATCTAATTAATTTATGTATGTATGTATGTATGTATGTATGTATGTATGTATGTATGTATTGTATGTATGTATGTATGGTTGTATGTTATATGTATGTATGTATGTATGTATGTATGTATGTATGTATGTAAATGTATGTATGTATGTCTATGTATGCATGTATGTATGGCAGAAAAATGAGTGACTTCCGCAGATTTTGGAATAAACGCACTTGGCCAAATAGAAAACAAAAAACCACTACCGGTACCTGTTCAAGAGCGCCACAATCAATCGCTTTCACCTTCATCTTAACGAGGATAATAAAAGCCTAAACTAACCTATGATGTTGTTGCATTTTGAATAGTCACTAAAACCCTAAACTAACCTATCCTAAACTAACCTAACCTAATCTAACCTAACCTGTCACAGACTCGCCTATACAAGGCATAACATAAGCTTAAACTATCCTAACCTAACCTGTCACAGTTTCGTATATGCAAAGCATAATAAAAGCCTAAACTAAACTAATCTGTCACTAAAATCCTAAACTAACCTAACCTAACCCAACAAGATTTGCTATACAAGGCGTGTATGTATGTATGTAGTCAGCAGTCCGAAGATTGGTTGTAACCTCATTAGTGACACTAAAAAGGCATCATTCATGAGGCAACAAAGCCTTGTCCTAGAGTAAGTGATCAGGCCCTTTGTCCCTCATTGCATACATCGTTGACTAGCTACATATTATTACACTAATCAGACTTCAGATGCATACAAACAATAATTGTTCTTTCTCTGACACTTATCGTCAAGTGAGATGTACTGCCTGGTAATAGATGTAAGTACCTCAATCAAAGGCAAACCTATGCAATGTATTCCGAATAATTGCAAATGGTAAGCATAGGAACTCAATTTATTAGTACCGGTACGTCGCAAATTCACATGGATAGACCTAACCTAGAAAATTAAAGGGAACAGATCTAGTGAACTTATGGAAAAATACTAATTTTTACTCCATTTGTATTTTACATATTTTTCGATTAATTATTTACGAAAACACTCGTAAAAATATCAGAGTTTTTCTAAAAGAACAGTATTTCTCTGCACCAGACTTGTGATAAAACGACTTAAGTACTTAGGGGAGAGTCGGGTATTATCGGACATCGGGTAGTATCGGACAGTGCGTTTCTTTCATCTACCACCATATGGTAGTACCTGAATGACATGGTTAAGTTTATCTATGCGACATCACAGAAACGTAAACATGTCAATCAGGTACTATCATCGTGTGGTAGATGAAAGAAACTCACTGTCCGATATTACCCGATGTCCGATACTACCCGACTCTCCCCTACACATTACGGATTTAGTGGAGCTGTTCCCTTGTATTTTCTAGCTTATCCGAATGATTTTACAGTTCTATGAAATGGCGTTCCTGTTCTTATCATTCATTAATAATTGCACCTTCCTTTGCACCTTTAGCGAATGAAAGGTAAATATTCTCCCTGGAATGATTACTTCACAAGCTTTTCTGTATAGTTGGCCTTGATTTCTCGCAACATTACGGCAAAATTTTTAGCTACTTAGGTACCTGTATTCTAGAGTCGTTCTAGTAAGCTAATAGAATTTCCAACTGTGATAATAATTTGACAGATCACCTCAGAGGATGTTATTAATTTCTATTAGCATTAAGTTTACTATAATTATAGTTAATTACAACAATCTTATATTTACTGTGGATTCTATATTTTAAACAACTTTGTACTAAGTACTTGTGATACGAAAATAAAGCCTTACCTTACAAGTTCATGTGCCTCTTTATTTTTCACGGTATGAATTGCAAAACTCTTTATCTCTCAGCTTCTGAAATTAACCTATCGTTTCTATGGTTTCAGAAAACAATAGAACGTCAAAGACGACCTGTTGCCTAGAAACTAGTCTATGGCTTAATTTTGTTCTCGGAAACATCATGTCCACGAGCGGCTCAGAGACAGGAGACTATCAGCAACCTGAGGAAGCCAGTTGCCATGAAGAGTCGGACTTCGATGACGATGACAGTTCATGGGCCTCTGAGGAAATGGACTCTCGTAACCTGGAGGACGTCGCTGGGGACATGGGGGAAGGAGAACCCAACCACAGCGCGTGGATCAACACATTCTCCGGAGAACAAAATCTCGTGGTAGGCGAGAGAGAAGAACATAATCTCGCAACATCCGACGTAAGAGAATATATTCTTCCAAAACCCGAGGAAGAAGAACAAAATCTCTCAATATTCAAGAAAGTACAACTCGATCTCGAAATGTCGGAGAGGAGATTACATAATCTCTTCGATTACGGCGAAATGGAACAGTGTGTCTTAACTGACAAGAAGATATCTTTGGGTAATAGTATTTGCAAGGATTCAGCTGTTGACATAACTCAGATATATCCCAAGATGAGTGATCTAAAGGTCAACGAAAAAGTCCAAGATCGCGGTGTAACGAAAGGAGTGGACGTTGACCAAATCAAAGGAAAGGTGGATCTCAGTATGTCTGACGACAGCCTCACGTCCAAGACGGGAACTGCCGACCTTCTTGATCTTAACAGTGAGGCTGAACTATTTGTGTGGTATCCCTACGCGCATTTCCGCAAGGTGCCAGCAATACTGTTCGTGCTACCGGCCCTTCCATCTCGTCGTCCTCCGCCCACATACAACCCGAACCTCATCATGAAGAAGAGGAAACCGATTTCAGGCTGGACCATCACTTGCACGTTGTTGCTACGGCTTATAGACTACTTCGGCCTGTCCCATATAGATTTAACTTCTCTCACGCCTGGAATGATTCCGTGGCCATGATCCTTGTTAACAGAAGGAGCAATATTTCTGTACCTTCCGAGTATGTTTGCACAATAAATTTTATGTTTACTGTGTTCGTAACGTTATTAGGGACTGTATTCTGTCCCAGGTAGATAAGGTTAGTTGTTCATATACTTTATTGGTGTGACGTCATGTTTCGCGAGCGTCACAGATACTGTTAGGGGACATTTCCGTCTTGTTTGTGATGTAGTTTACGTTCTATTTAAAACTAGACCGCGCAAACTATCCACAATGCATTCTAGTGATAAAGAATGACACTGCCTCGTGGGACAAAGTACGTTATTACATCCAATACCCTCGTCGCAGATTCCAGATAATACAAAACGACAGTAACCAAGATGGTTTATGTTGTAAATCATGCCATGGACTATGCTCGCGGTATAAGTAGAGGAAGTAAACTGTACAAGGTAATCACAGTTTCGCCAGTGAATTAAGCATTAGTAGTAATAATAATAATAATAATAATAATAATAATAATAATAATAATAATAATAATAATAATAATAATAATTCTTTATTTATACTGGCAGAGTTAAGGCCATATGGCCTTCTCTTACACTCTACCAGGTCACAAAGTATGCGAGCAGTTAAAATTTAACAGAAAGTTAAAGAACAGAATCCTAACATATTACAAAAAAAAATAATAATAATAATAGCATAATAAAATGGACATTAAACAACATGAAAATAATACCATAATAGAAAAAAAAAGAAAGTAAAATACATTGGAATATAATGAAAGCAACTCATTTAGTACAAATGTTTAATATGGAAAAACGTAAGGAAGAATACAAAAAATGGAATGTAATAAAATAATAATAAAAAAGAAAAGAAATACGAAAATTAAATAAAATTCATGATAAAAAGGCTATGATAATAAATTCATCGGCTGATAAAGAGAACAAAAAGAGGAAAGGAAGGAAAAAGAAATATATAGCCTATATTTTTACAAAGCTATGGCAGAGAAAAGGGCTTATAACTGAAAGGAATCTAATTCAAAAAGTGCAGTTTTAATTTATTTTTGAAACTAGACAATGTCCGACAGTCTCTGACATGTTGTGGTAGAGAGTTCCAGAGATGAGTTGCAGAGACGGTGAAAGATGAAGAGTAAAAGGATGTTCTGTGTTTAGGAATGGAGAGTGTGATATGGTGTTATGGCGAGTATCTATTTCGTGATATGAGGACAAATGTTGAAAACGAGAAGCTATACTGTTTTCGCTGTAAGAAAAATCCTAATGTAAACATAAGCACGTTGCTGTCATACCCGTGATTGGCTCCCAGTCGAAACACTTACATGACGCAGGAAAATATAGTTCGTATTTGGAAACCATAATCTTGTATTATTTGGAAATAAAAAATTGAATTCTAGTTGTTAAATACGATGAAACATTTAACTTCACTCATGTGTAAAACGCTGTGTAAAAGAAAAGATACTTTTATATTTTGTTATGTACTATGAACGCGGATGAATACTAACAGTAATACCGAGGTAGTCTGTTCTTGTAACAAGCTGGCGTCACTTGAGCTCGTAGATGCTGACGTAAGCCCGTAGTACCGAAGTATGGCTTCTGTATCCTTAACTGTCCATTGTGAAGACATAAGACTTGAAAATAATTTAATTGTAGTAATTATAAAGTAAATGTTTCCTAAGCAAATGAATGCGTAGTAGTGAGGTTAGGCCTACTTGATGAGTAACGGGAAATGTTTAACATGAAACAGAATGTACAACAGTAGGCGGGAACACGTACTGAGAATCTATGGCGCCAAACGGTGGCCAATGAAGCCTCACTTCAGTCACGTGCTATTGTTTACATTAGGATTTTTCTTACAGCGAAAAGATTATAGGTAGCTAGAGTTAGAGGTTTGAAGAATATTGAAGAGTAAAGTGAGAGAGTGAATAGTATTCATTCAGCGTAACTAAATGAAAAAATAGTCTAGTATAAACATAATTACTGACCTTAACAGGAGACTGACAGACAGACTACAGCGTGTTCATAATGCATGTGTTCGATTTATTTGCAACGTCCGTAGATCTGACCGTATCACACCTTCACTAAATATGCTGTCCTGGGTCCGTCTCAAACAGCGAAGAACTATTCACTCTCTCACGTTACTCTTCAATATTCTTCAGAACTCTAACCCTAGCTACTTAGCTTCTCGTTTTCAACATTTGTCCTCATATCACGAAATAGATACTCGCCCGAAACACCTTATCACACTCTCCATTCCTAAACACAGAACATCCTTCTACTCTTCATCTTTCACCGTCTCTGCACCTCATCTCTGGAACTCTCTACCACAACATGTCAGAAACTGTCCGACATTGTCTAGTTTCAAAAATAAAATAAAATTGCACTTTTTCAATTCTGATTCCTTTCAGTTATAAGCCCTTTTCTCTGCGACAGTTTTGTAAAAATATATAAATAGCCTATCTTTTTTCTTCCTTTCCCTTTTTTGTTCTCTTGATCATGAGATGAATTTATTATCATACCCTTTTTATTGTGAATTTTATTTAATTTTCGTATTTCTTTTATTTTTTTATTATTTTATTACATTCCATTTTGATATATTCTTCCTTACGTTTTTCATATTAACTATTTGTATTAAACGAGTTGCTTTTACTATATTCCAATGTATTTTACTTTCTTTTTTTGCTATTATGGTATTATTTTCATGTTGTTTAATGTCGATTTTATTATGATATTATTATTTTTTTGTAATATGTTAGTATTCTGTTCTTTAACTTTCTGTTAAATTTTAACTGCTTGTATACTTTGTGACCTAGTAGAGTGTAAGAGAAGGCCTTATGGCCTTAACTCTGCCAGTATAAATAAAGAATTATTATTATTATTATTATTATTAATTATTAATTATTCAAATCTCAATAAAAACCAATAGCAATTAAATAAAGCCATCATTTTAACTCATTCCTTTAACAGATGCCAGATGCAATTATAGTTAAATTCAGATTTACTCAATCAAAGTTGGAAAGTTGAAAGACATTAAAATTATTCATGGTTGGTGAACAGGATTTATGATGTTCAATTATAAGCTAGATAAATATAGGCCAAAACATCAGAATTAGTAAAGATTCATTTATTTAGTGTTCTGCTCAAGGGCAGGTCTTCCACTGCAAACCCAGCATTCTCCAGTCTTTCCTATTTTCTGCCTTCCTCTTTGTATCCTCATATGATCCATATATCTTAATGTCGTCTATCACCTGATATATACTTCTACCCCGAACGTTTCCCCCGTTCACCATTCCTTCCAGTGCACCTTTCAGCAGGCTGTTTCTTCTCAGCTAGTGATCCACCAATTCCTTTCCCTCTTCCTGATCAGTTTCAGCATCATTCTTTCTTCATCCACTCTTTCCAACACAGCTTCATTTCTTATTATGTCTATCTACTTTCTGTCCATTTCACACTTTCCATGTTTCTCCATATCCACATTTCAAACGCTTCTAGTCGCTTCTCTTCATTTCGTCGTAATGTCCATGTTTCTGCCCCCATACAATGCCACACTTCATACAAAGCACTTTACTAGTCTCTTCCTTTAGCGTTCAGAGAAGACGTCAGGATGCAAAAAGTATGATGGGTGAAGAGATAGTGATTTCGTCACCACAAGGCAGTATTTTATCGTTGACGGGTACTTTTAAGGGCCAAAAAAGTTACAATCTTAGAAGTTGGTGCATGAGCGGTAAGAAATAAATAAAAGGTCTGAATGGAATTACAACAGGACGTTTGGTGATTTAATGTCGTAAATTGTATTTTAGTGTGAAGAAAATGTGTTTAGAGGATCATAGATATAGAGATCAGTTAGGAAGTTATAAAATTGAAAAAAAAAAAAAAAGATGTTGGGAAATTAAAAAGTGGCTAGTTAATAAATATAGTTACCGATTGAAGTTTATTGCAAAGAGGTAAATCTTAGAAAGTGATGTAGTGAAGTTTATGAAAGATGAACTTAGTGATAGTATTTAAATTTTCTATAGTTTTTTCTGAGTCTTGATTGTGGTTAAGAAATGAATGATCAAACTAAAGTGAACTAGATACTCATGTCAAGATTTAATAAGATTATAATGACGTATATTAGGTAGAAAAAATATCCCAATAAGTATAACCGGGTGAAGTGTTACGAGTTAGATGTAATGTAGAAAGACGGATTTATATATAAACTAGTGGCTTGTGCAGCAATTGCTGCAAACTAAGTCCATAAAAAGTTCAAATAAAAATTGTTCAGATTTATTTCAATGAAGAATACCGGACATTTTGATAGTTATTTGCTTTCATAATAGTGAAACATACTCCCTCTGAATGTTTTTTTTTTTGCCAAATATTTTTCCTGGAACCTATCCGTCTTCAGTTCTTGAGTTTCAATGCGAAATCGCTAGTAACAATGTCAGGATGATCAGTGGGGTTTTCATGTGAGAGTAATGCAGTAGCTATTTCGGGTCATTGCGGATTGTATGTGAAAGTTAAGAAAATGTAAAGTTTATCATGCTTTGAACAAAAGACGTAGCATCTTGGTATAGCTGCTGCATGTTTCGTGAACTACCCTGAAATGTAGAGGGGAGAATCACTTTTTCCCACTAAGAGATCTTGCTGAGGTGATCAAGAGACTACAAAATCTTGTAGGCCTCTTATTTTATCAATAAGTAATACCTTTTGGTCTTTTCTTATGAATTGTAATTTTTTGCGCTTCTTCCAGACAATACTGATCTATCAAATACTGCTGGATTAATCTGTGTAACAATGAATGTTATTGCGTATATTTTCTGTAATAGCCTATAGGCTGTTATGAGGAATTTATTGCTGAGATGTGGAAAATGAGGCTAATGATATGTCAGAGTTGTAGAATCTTATACGCGCCCTAAATAAAATTGTCCATCGTAAATCGTTAGCAGCTTCAGTGTTTCATTTGTTGCTGGTTGCGGGAAATAAACTTACTCATCACGGTAGCGAGAAGTGAAATGACATGCTATTTTCCCTACAACTAAGTATGCTAGGCAGCGATCACAAATATAATCAATTAAACCAAAGGAATATGAAATTAATTTTGATGTAGTTTAAAGACGCAGCTAAAATAGGAAGCATGACTCAATTATTGCCAAGGAAAGTTAGAGAATCAGACATATAAATATGCCATTACATATATGAAAAGGATCCACACCACTTGATTAATAATTGCAAAAGTATTTCATTTTTAATAACAATATTGTTACCTTACGTAAGTTTTATAGTTTTTAGTAACATAAGGTTATATAGGTCTATAGCCGTTACTCAGTAAATTATAGAAATGAAGATCTAATATAAAATATTCTTTCTCTGCGTCTACTTACATAAAGCCCCAAATGGTTTCACTTTCATATATCAGTATAGCATTATGTGTTGCATTAACTATAATAATATCTCATTTTTAACGGTAATAATGTCATCAAGCATTCTTAAGTTTTGTAGTTCTTAATATCCAATACACAGCTGTACTCGGAAAACTACAGACCAGAGAATCAGACCGCTAAATTATTTTTTATACGTTATCAAAAAATTGCACAAATGAAGATCGACATATTGGCATTATGATGGGAAAGAATCTGAGCCGTCTGAACTCAATGTCAGCAATCCTGTAGGTCATGGCCTTCGTGTAATAGTCTATTGTTTATTGTAGTGGGTGTTCTATGCTCGCTTCGCTTAAGGAAGCGAACATCAAGTCGGCCGTGAATGCAATTAATTAGTTTTCAAAACTGACGAAAGATGGATTTTGGAAAAAAGGAAAATGATGTAGGAAAATTGACATTTCACTGAAAACTACTACTTTTCCGAAAAACTTTGGGTTCCAAGCTTCAAAATGAGGGGTCATTTATTAAAATCCGTTCAGCCGTTTTCCCGTAATTTCCATTACCAGTTCAAATTATATATATACTAGTGGCTTGTGCAGCAAATGCTGCTGCAAACTAAGTTCGTTAGACGTTCAAATAAACATTTTTCAGATTTATTTTCAATTAAGAATACTTGTCATTTTGATAGTTATTTGCTTCCATAATAATGAAACATACTCCCTCTGAATGGATTTTTTTTAGGCCAAATACTTTTTCTTGAACCTATCCATCTTCAGTTTTTGAGTTTCAACGGGAAAACGCAAGTATCAATGTCAGGACGATAGCAGTAGCTATTTCAGGTAATTGTGGATTGTAGGCAAAAGTTAAAAAAATGTCAGGTTTGCTAAGCTTTCGAGCAATAGCATTTTCGTATAGCTGCTGCATGCAGAACTTGAAATGTAGGGCGTAAAATCATTTTATCCTACTAAGAGATCTGGCTGTAATGATCTGGAGAGTACAACATTTTCTAGGCCTCTTATTTTATCAGTAAGTAATATCTTTTGATCTTTCCTTAGGAACTGTAATTTCTGCGCTCTCTCGAGCCAATACTGAAGACAATGACAAAGATCAATATCTACACTACACCGCCATTAAGTATATGAAAAAGACCCAACCCCACTGGGTTAATAAGTATAAAAATATTTGATTTTTAATAACAATATTATTATCTTAATTAAGTTTTGTATTTATATATAGCAGCCACTCGGTAAAGTATAGAAATGAAGATCTAAATTAAGATATTCTCTACATTTACTTACATAACCACAAAACGTTTCACTTTCATGTCATCAATATAGCATCAATATTATGTACAATTAATGAAAAATAGATGCATCATGATATTAACTATAATAATATTTAATTTCTAATGGTAATAATGTCATCAAACCACATCAAGTTTCGTAGATTTTAATATCCAATACACAGCTCTACTCAGAAAATTATACACTGCAGAATCAGTTTTTAATAACAAATTGAATTGAGCTCTAAATATGTCGGCAATCCTGCAGGTCATGGCCTTCGTGTAATAGCCTATTGTTTATTGTAGTGTGTGTTTTGTTGTGAATTTCAATCAAGTCGGCCGTGATTCCATAAAATTAGTTCTCAAAACTGACAACAGATGGATTTTGGAAAATAGGAAAATTATGTAGGAAAATTGACATTTCACTGAAAACTACTACTTTTCCGAAAAACTTTGGATGCCAGGCATGAAAATGAGGGGTCACTCATTAAAATCCGTTCAGCCGTTTTCCCGTAATTTCCATTACCAGTTCAAATAGATTTAGTTAGCAAGATTAGAATGCTGAAAGAAACGTAAGTGTGGAAAGAACAGATGGTGGGCATTTAAGATCAATAAGAAGAAATGGACTGTTTGGAGTTAAGTTAATAGCGAGAATAGAAGAGTTATTAGTTTACCAGCTGTCGGGATTGCATGCTATTGTAGGTTTAATATCATGTGTTTCAATATAATTTAAATTGTTTATTTTTCACCCTAACAACAATTTATCACTAAGCCTCAAGGCATTTTACTCTATTGTATCATGGTACTCTTTGTCGATGGCAACCTGTAGTGGTTACAGGAAGAAAAAAAAATAAAAAAATTAAATAATAGAAAGTTATGGTGTAACCCGTATACATAAGTTGTGGTACACCATAACTAATATAAATGTTGATGACAAATAAATATCTATCTATCAACTAGTCTCTTTCTTAGTTCTTTTTCCAGAGGTCCGCAAAAGATACTCTTTTTCCTATTAAAAGCTTCATTCATATAAATTCATCTATTCTGGAGTAATTATTTTTTTTCCCTCTACAAAAATATAATTTCTCAATAAATTTTCATAACAGAAACGTGCTTCTTCCTGTTTCTTCAGTTGTTTTGTTGGAGGAGGGGTGCGTTTGTATTTGGTAGTACAGAGTGAAATAGAGTGTTTCTCGGAAATTTAGTTGTGTATTAAGAATTTGTTATGGGTTTGTTTTTCTGTGTCTGTATATTCCGTACTATTCTAGTGTGTTCAATTTCTGGTTTTTCAGTTGAATATATAGAATTTCCATGTCTCCTTCTACGTATATTGCTGTAGCTATGGTAGATATTCTTGTGATATGTTTTGCGTTATATGGAGGTGTTGTGTAATTTGATTATGACTGTGATGTGTTCTTTGTATCATGTTTGAAATGATCTCCCAGTTTGTCCAATGTGGAAGTTGTTACAACCACTGCACATTAATTTGTATGCTCCTGTTAGATTGCATTTGTTGGTTTGTCTTCTTTGTGTGTTGAGACGATTTTACAGAGTG
This sequence comes from Periplaneta americana, assembly GCA_025594305.2. Classification (NCBI taxonomy): domain Eukaryota; kingdom Metazoa; phylum Arthropoda; class Insecta; order Blattodea; family Blattidae; genus Periplaneta; species Periplaneta americana. The sequence continues at coordinate 17,851,611 of JAJSOF020000021.1, forward strand.
TTTTGTGTTCTGTATGCAAAGTTGTAACTTAATTTTCTGAATAAAGTTGTGATCTTTTATTTATTTCTTTTTCCTATGTTTGTGTGATGTATTTTTGTGTTATTGTCTTTGTATTGTGTTTCTTTGCTTCTTGTAAATATGTTTTATCTTTTTTATGATGTTTTCACTTTAACACCAGAAATTATTATTACAACTAAATTCTTAAGGTATAAATAGCTATTGATATAACAACTACACTAATTATATGCAGTCTGTGATTATATCTTGGCTGTCTCGAACGATCACGAAGTACCCGATTCACTTTTAGTCTTAGAGTTATTTATTGGGTTATTTTACGACGCTGTATCAACATCTAGGTTATTTAGCGTCTGAATGAAATGAAGGTGATAATGCCGGTGAAATGAGTCCGGGGTCCAGCACCGAAAGTTACCCAGCATTTGCTCGTATTGGGTTGAGGGAAAACCCCGGAAAAAACCTCAACCAGGTAACTTGCCCCGACCGGGATTCGAACCCGGGCCACCTGGTTTCGCGGCCAGACGCGCTGACCGTTACTCCACAGGTGTGGACTTTAGTCTTAGAGACGCGGATACTTTCACTTCGACCAAGGGTACAAATTTTAGGAACAGTTTCGACTCGGTTTGTGAAAGAGTCCCTTCTTAGTCTTCAAGCTATAAATTTAGGTAAAAGAGAACTTTGTCTCGGGTAAACTATAATCTATCTGCGCCTACTTAGCGCTTCCTCCGATATGATTACGAGAAACAAGTCTAGAGCCTGTTTCACTCGAACTCATACTTCCCGATAAAGTTACATTTTTCTTACTACGTTTGCGATCGTGACGTTGGTATCATAAAATGTGACCTTCGACGTCATGACTATCTGCGTCCTCTTCAAAAATATTCTATATTCATATTATCAGGTAAGAGAAGGCAAGGGACTTCCTTTGCAAGCTAACAGTAATAAATGATTGATTTAAAAAAATGTATACTAGAGTTCACTCCTTCTTAATATACTACTAGAAATATATTATTATAGCTTTCTTTCACAATTTTGAATCTCATATTTCGTCGGTTTACAAGCAAAACACATTAAGTAAAAAATATTACGTCTGAGAAAAAGGAGTTTCAAAATTCTTGACAAAACTGAATTCAAAAAAAAAAAAAAATAAATAAAAATAATAATAATAAAATAAAAAAAATAATAATAATAATAATAATAATAATAATGAAAAATAAGTTTAGTAAATTGTTTCTCTTTATGTGTATTTTATTTTTCAAATTCTAAGTTTATACACATACATCGTGTCCGCTTAGAGAGATCGAGTAATTAACGTTCACCACATAAAATCAGATAAAAATATCGTTGTGATTTACATCTGACAAGATAGAGAAACTGTCGAAGTTTATGCAACAAAGTATGAAAACAGCTGCATGCGTAACTTTCGTTTGTTTTTGCCTAACGTTCGTTTTTTTATTTTGAAAGTATTTATTTCAGTCACTGACTTCACAGAAATAAAAATATAATAAATGTAATTACTGTAATTTTGCAACTCTTCACATTCATAATTTTTATCTTAGTTTTATATTTTATTATTTTTATCACTTTTAAATCATGTCATTTTATTATCTCATATGTGAAGACTTGCATTTATATATATATATATATATATATATATATATATATATATATATATATATGTAAATCAATATTTTTTTTGTAATCTATACGTGTATTTTAAGTAAGTGACAATCAAGGCAGTCATATAGAATGTCAATGTGTATCACAGCAATGTTGGTTTTTAATATGTCTCATTTTGCATGCCACTAAATATGTTTTGTATTTGTAGATATTATGTAGAGAGCACTGATATTGCTGAAATGTACTTCGTATCTGATGATGTTGGCGTAGACCAACGAAAACGTTCATACGTCTTTTAAATATGTAATGTAAAGGTGTAGCACCTTAAACATATACTGTGAAGTCAGTGACTGAAATAAATACTTTTAAAATACAATATAGACTTCTCTGAAAATTAAAAATGAATTGCAAAATAACGTTCGTTTTTTTGTTGCTAGGCCACTAAAACAAGCCTAGCGCTATTTTGTAGAAGAACACGCTATGGTAAACAACTTTTGGACACCACAACAGAAAGTTCAATGTGTGCTATATTTTGCAGAAGAAATAGCTGTTACGCGAGTCATTGGACCATTCTTCTTGGTAGAGGCTACAGGAAATGTGTATCTGGACATGTTGCGGAACTTTGTTTTGACCAACTTCCCCCAGCATCGGTTTTTCAGCAGAATGAGGCCCCATCCCATTATTATCAGCGGGAGCGTGAGTTCTTGGATGAAAGATTCCCCGATAGGTGGATCGGAAGACGAAGACCCCTTGCCTGACCACCCAGGTCACCCGATCTGACTCCTTGGATTTTTTTTCTGGGGCTTTGTGAAGGATGTTGTGTACCAAGGAGGCAGAGCTAACACTTCGGAGGAACTGAGACAACGCATCACAAATGCAGCTGCATTAGTGACTCCACAAATGCTACAGAATACTTGACGTACCGTTTAGATGTCTGCAGAGCAAGTTAAGGCGCACACATCAAGTTGAATTGAGCATTCTCCGAAACTCGGAGAGTTGTTACATTCAAGTTATGTAAAAAAGGTATGTTAATAAACCATTATTTACACTTGAAATTATCACTTATTTCTGGATCCCTCTAAGTGGGACACGGTGTATATTATGTGCATTATATACTGCTTTTTCTCACAAATAATATTTTTGATTTAATCCGTTTTGCTTGTAAATCGACGATTTATTCTCTCTTCCCTTTATCTTCTCATCTTCTCATCTTCTCTTTCCTTTTTTTACTTCTCTTTCAGCGTCTTCGTCATTTTTAATTGTCTTTACTTTTTGAGTTTTTACATCATAATGATTTTTCAAGTGGTGCTCAAATTTTTCGAGCTGTATATGAACATCTTACTTAAGACAAAAATCACTGTGACATTTTTTTTGGCATGTGCTTAGACTGGTGGCAACTTACGGCATCACTTCAAACTACCAACATTTATAATAAAGATTCAAATCTCCTGTCCAAGCAACTATGTAAAGATTTCAGAAAAATAATTCAAAACATCCTACATGTCGTGTTTGTTATATCGCCATAGAAATTTATTTATTTTATTGATTTAATTTTATTAGCAGAGTTGAGGCTAGAAGGACCACTCTTCCACTCAACCGGTGTAAAGATACGTTGCAAATATAAATAACAGCAATACAGAAAACATTAAAATATAATAATAATAATAATAATAATAATAATAATAATAATAATAATAATAATAATAACAATGTTAACAGTAAAAGCAAATGAAAATAATTAATTCTAAGAATTAAACAATTTATTGTTAAATAACAAAATTTGGATCAAAGAAATGAGTAAAATAATGAAGGGAAATTGATATACCGGCTATGTACAAAGTGACGCCCGATTTGTATTCATGCATGCATACCCGAGTACCAGGACTAGTATTATTACTTATTAGTATTTTTTTTTCGAAGCTGCTGTTAAATGTGAGTAGATTTATTGTGTCATAGATAGGGTTATGGTTCGTTTCAGGTAGCCGTGGCTTTGAAACAAATAAATGCACTGCGTCCGGCTTAAACGTATAACATTTCATTATTTTATTACTTGAAAAGTATTGTTGATATTTACACTCGGTTTGCTTCTACCGGTAGGGTAACTCGAAATGTTTCCTGTGTTAGCATGGCTGGAATGTACATCGCATGCGCCAACTACGTCGTTCGCGGAAATAACCAATTAGCGTCAGTAACCATGTGCACTCCACAGCAAAAGGCATTCTGTGTGTTTTCTCTGGAGGAATTGAAATCTATTACGCAGGTACAACGTCGATTTCGGAGTGAATATCAACTGAGACCAACTGACAATGTTCCAACGTACGTAACAATCATGAAATGAGACAGATGCCTTCGTGAAACTGGGAGTTTGCTTTCAAAGCCGGGCCACCACATGAAGCGCGCTGTTCCAATGGCTGTTGTCGAATTAATCCGTACGTCTTTCCAGCGGAGCCCCCGTAAATCATCCGACGAGGAAGTAGGGAGCTAAATTTACCTCGTTCGACAGTACACGATGTCGTCCATGTAAAGTTGCGCCTACTGTCATATAAACTTCAAATTCGTCATCAAATCAAACCTGAAGACAAGCCGTGACGGAAAGCATTCGCGGAGACAATTCTGGCAAAAATTGATAAAAATGAGGCATTCCTCGATATGGTTGCTTTCTCGGACGAGGTTATATTCCACACTTCCGGGAAGGTTAACAAACACAGCCAGATCTGCGCCATTGCATTGTTGTAGCTGTCGCAAATGTTACGTCTGCAATGCTGCAAAACATATGGAGAGAGGTGGAATACAAATTGGACGTCTGCCTCACCACTAATAGTGCGAATATCGAGGTGTATTAGATATGTAAAAAAATATTTTGAGTTACTCTAACCGTAGAAGCAAACCGAGTGGAGATGTCAACAATACTTTTCAAGTAATAAAATAGTGAAATGGTATACGTTTAAGCACACACTGTACTTTGCATTCAAAATTGGCCGTAAGTTCTACATAAATGTAAAATGAAAATCATATTCTACAAAAATTAAATTTTAATAAAAATAACATTCTATAAACGATTTGACTCTCGGCTTTTGAATGTAGTCGATTTCTGACAACCCCTTACGGTTTGGGGCAGGGAGTTATTACAATGACGAGCAATTGTAACGGTGAATGAGAATGATGAAGAGTGCCCGTTCCTGTATTCGTATTTAGATGTGGCGTGTGATTACTAGAGGGCGGATTTTGGCATATTTGCAAGTTTTATTCCTTGAAGGTTTAAGAAATGCATGTATGAGACGAATGTGTTTCATGCTATGGGGAATCAATGGGGGAAATTTTATAGTGGATGAATGAATGAATGAATGCATGAATGAATGAATGAATGAATGAATGAATGAAGCCATTGTGTCCCATGAAGGGCTAGGGCCTCCTACAGGAGAGGAAGCTCGGTGCTATTTCACGTGAACAATATTTACATTCACATTCACTATGTGAGATACACTAGAGTTTGTCAAATTTTAGTTCTATATGAGTTTGATCACTAAAGTCGCGACGCTGTTATTTCCGGCGTGACTCCGCCTCTTTGCTTACGTCTTAGGAAGTGAAGGCTCTATAAAGTCTATGTAGATAGTATCGTTCGCCATTTTTGTTCTTTCGTTCCCGAGCTACCATACGAGGAATCTATTTGCCACACCGTTAAACATTATCATGTCGTAGCTCCTATGATAATAAATCAAACGCACTGTAATTCAGCAAATAATTGAGCGGCAAATAACGTCTTCGTGTGCTTTCTGCGAACGCCAACGAAAGAGCGAAAATGGCGGAGGATTATATTAAGTATTTATCGAGCCTTAACAAATGAATAACGTCTTCATAAGCGAATCACAAGACGCACACGTTTAAATGTAGCCGACCTGCAACGCGATTGGCCGGAAATTAGAGCGACGGGACTACATCTGTCTCCAGTCGTTCCTGTTGCGAGCGATGGTTGACCAGTTCCCTCCCAGCTGCTGCTTGAATATATCTGCCTATCTTCTTCTTGGCCTGCCTTGTGTTCTCTTTCCTATGTACGGGTCCCACACGCTGGTTTCTCGCGCCCATCTGCCTTGTTGCTGCCTTACTACATGACCACCCCACTTCCACTTCGTTATGAGGGATTTTTATAGTGGATATAAATGAATATTCAGGGGGTTAGTGCATATTTGTCAAATAGTTGCATGTCGATGCATGCAGTATATTACACTTATTACCCGAAGATCGTTAGTAATGAATGACTTCTCAAGCCTACATTTAAATATTAACTCTTCATTGTTTGAAATTCTCTACTCCAACGCAACGACAATGATTCGAGATCGTTGAAATTTTAAAATTGTTCCGTAACTGTGAGAATAACATTTAATAAAACTCAAAACACAAGTTGAAGTTTCAAGACAATTCAATATTTTTACACCCAAACCGGCATTTCTTTGTGTATGAAACATCGCCGTAGTGACAATGCCCCGCGAAGTCAGGTAGCTGCAGTTATAAATCTTTACAAGTCACTAAGTAAACCTGATGCCCCAAGGGAGAGCACCAAGAACGTGCTTCCAACAATGGACAGTTTATTGGTGGCCGGAACTCGACTTTTAATTTAAACGTTTCTTGCCAGTTTCTTGTTCATTGTCATTTTATAAGTGTGAGTGAACAGACATAACGCCGAAGGAAAAAAAAGTAGCAAAACGTATTTGCTTAAATAGTGGGTTGAAGGGAATCCTACATTATCAACGGATGGGAAAATTGTCCTCTGCCAAGTCTGTGACAAAAATGTGAGTTAATCTTATTATAAATCTTAATTATATTAGAAATTATAATAGCAATATAACTCTGCAGTTTTTGTTATATTATAATCAGGGGCAAAGCTAGTCACGAAAGTTAGGCTTGCTCTTTTATTCATAGGGGAAGATGGGAGGATATAATAATTCATAATTAATAAAAATAATCAGACCCACATAAGTAATTTATTTTATAATTATGAAATCATTATGAGTCATGGATCATATTCGCTTATCAGATGTAGAAGTTCGATATAATATAACAAACATGGCCAGCAAAACAGTTTATTTAGTTTTTTCGACCCTGCCAACCAATGCACACTGTTGTATTGAGCTGCACTGAACGAGCGCACATATTCCCTATAATGTCTGTCTTCTCTTGATTAGTCCTTCGGGAAAATGGATTTAATAATAAGGTTTCAATAACACACAATTCCGAACTCATTGCAATTCTTCAAATTAATGTTTAAGAATTAATAATAACATATGCATTACGCTCATACAATTACATTGCACTCGCAAATCACAGCACATTCCCGCTGCCAATACTGCTCTGTGTAACGTTAAATAGTCGTTGGTGTAGCTCTCGGACCAGAGCTTCAAACAACACATAACAGAAGCATGTGCGCCTAGGACGGGCCAAGGAGGAAGGCACTTGCGCGCGCATCATATTCTCGCTATCTCTACATCTTTCCTGTAGCTCCGAGAAACAAGCAAGCATTGCGATATTTGCGGTGTGTAACCTGCGGATGGTATTACGCCTATACAGTATTCCATAAATCAAAATAAATTTTAATGTACGTAACGCCATTTTGAGAAATACACATTCTACGAAAATATTGGGCTTGCGCAGCAAGCATAGCATGCCCTGAGAAATCGCCCCTGATATTATTTACAGTAAGTTTTTTCCCAGAAAAATTTGGAGAAATATTTAGTTGTGTATTGTAACAAAAACAACTTTGACCAAATGCTCATGAAGTGGTTGGTGAACGATATTTGATACAATGAATATAATAATGAATGACATAAGCACATGACTAATGAGAATTATGTAAGTAGGCCTAATTATGATTTAATTACCAAATAAATTCACGTGAATAAATTTTATGAGAAAATTGTTAAATCAACACTTATTTTGATGCATATTTATCAGTTTTTACAGCATATTTCCATCGTTTTCACTGCATAAATGCATGCATATATTCATTATATTGAAAGTTTATTGTTTCAGTCATTGACTTTACTGTTGTGTATGTTTCAGGTGTTAACCTTTACATTATAAGTTACAAGACGTATAAAAGTTTTCGTTGAACAGTGTCAACATCTTCAGATACAAACAATCAATTATTCAATATCATTAGTCTCTACATTCTCTACACATACAATACATGTTTAATGGCATGCGGGGATAAAATCTGTTAAAATAATTCTAATATTCAAATATAGGTGCCCCTAGTGTCCACATTTAAAAGTGTACATATAATGTAGGTACAATAGAAATACGTTTGCAAGTCTTCACATGTGGGCTGGATTAATAATAAGCTAATATTGTGAGGCTAGAAATAAGGTTAAATATAAAATTGAGCTGACTTTATATCATATTGTATTATACATGTGAAGATTTGCAATTACAATGTTGTATTACATATTTTTATTAATCTTTCCATATTTTAGTGATGCACATCTTTCCAATATATATCGCAGTGTACGTTTCATGGCCTATCGTAAATACTTATGCATATTATTGTGATAATCTTTTTGCCAAAATATTGGGTTTTGGTTGTTTATTGTTGACTTGGTGGTGTGCGTTTGCTTTATTGCTGTTCATTCACACTGAAAATAATTGAAACCGTGAGTTTGTAACCTAACTTTGATTAATGGATTTAATTTTAGTTATTTATAATGTAATAAATGGAACTTACGGATAACTGATCAAAGTCCAATACTGTATGTATAGTGGATTATGTAGCAAGATGTGAGTTGGATGACTAGAATCGCTGGAAGAAATCAAATGTCGAAATTAATGATACTAGCAGTGATGAAGCAGATGGTGCAATTTGTGTCTTATGAATTTGACTGAAGGTCAAGTTTCGGATTAATACTGGGATAATAGAATAATTACGAAGAAAGAAAACTGTGTTAAATTGTAATGTATTGGTAACAAATTTTAAACTTTGTTAAAGTAAATCGGAATTATTTACTTATGTTATTTAAACGCACTAAAAATGAAATATTACCTTACTTGTTGTGGATGTGCTTTCTTTATATATATATATATATATATATATATATATATATATATATATATATATATAGGGTGTTTAAAAATACGGGGCATAATTTCAGATGTGTATTTCCCTCATGTAGACAATCAAAATAGTTCATTACAACATGTGTCCGGAAATGCTTCATTTCCGAGTTATGGCCTTCACAACATTGAAATTCACCGGAACGTTTTTCTTTCCGCAGGTCGTTGTCATTACAGAAGATGTTCAAAATGTCCACCTCCTGCTTGAATACAGACCTCACATCGATGTCTCATTGACCTGCGAACACGATCCCAAACTCCAGGAGTATTGCGTATGTCCTCAGAACATGCCACAATTCGATTCCGAAGGGATTCCAAATCAGACACCGGAGACGAATAAGCCAATGATTTTAAATGCCCCACAAGTAGAAATCGAGAGGGTTCAGATCAGGTGAGCGTGGAGGCCGAGCAATTGGGCCACCTCTACCTATCCATCGATCAGGAAACCTTCGATCCAAGTACCGGCGAGCCGTACGACTGAAGTGTGCAGGAGCGTCATCATGCAAGAAGTGAATGTGTTGACGATTGATCAGTGGAGTGTCTTCTAAAACATGAGGTATGGTGTTTTCCAGGAAGTTTGTGTACGCCTGCCCCGTAAGTCTGTTTACAAGTACATGGGCTCCAACTAATCGATCACCAATGATACCGGCTCACATGTTGAGGGAGAACCGCACCTGGTGATGAGATGGAACAGTTGCACGTGGGTTTTCATACGCCCATACATGCTGATTGTGGAAATTTGTTATGCCATCTCGTGTGAACTGTGCTTCATACTAAGGCAGGAAAGTTCGGATTTACACCTCACTGCTGCAAGAACCACTGACAGAACCTAACTCGTGCAGGGTAATCTGCTGGTGACAGGGCCTGTACACGTTGCAAATGATAAGGATACAATTGATACTCTTTCAACAGTCTCCAGACAGTCGTATGAGGAACATTGACTTGCAACGCTACCCTTCGTGTGCTGATAGAAGGAGTCATGTTCACAGCCTCCAGAATCTCCTCCTGTACTTCTGGAGTTGTAGATCTTGGTCGTCCCCTTCCCAAACCAGGAGAGTTAAATTTTCCATACTCGCACAGACGGTAATGGAGACGTACAAATGTCTTCCGATCTGGACATTGTCGCTGTGGGTACCTCTCCTGGTACAAACGACGAGCCAGCGCAGCATTGCCGTCCGCCTTACCGTACATGAAGTGTATCTCTGCCAGCTCTTGATTTGAATACATGTCGCACAGTCTAACGCCTACACAACACTGAATGTAACCTTCGCCTCGGAATGAACTGTCAGAGTGCCCTCTTAATGTCTCCTTTGGCGGCAACGATCTGCGGAAAGAAAAACGTTCCGGTGAATTTCAATGTTGTGAAGGCCATAACTCGAAAATAAAGCATTTCCGGACACATGTTGTAATGAACTATTTTGATTGTCTATATGTGGGAAATACATACTTGAAATTATGCCCCGTGTTTTTTAAACACTCTGTATATATAGACTTTTCTGAAAATTTACATAAAATGAATTGCAAAATATATTCACTAGTTTCAGTGCATATAAATCGGCCCTCTAGTAATCAGTGATCATACTAGAAGAGGGGGTAGAAAGTGATGGCGAAAGAGTACGGCCACGATTTCGTTGATGAGTATTTTGCTCAGGCCTTGAGATAACTTCGCCCTCTTCGCAAGTCACCGTGACGAAATGTTACACTTGACATGCACAGTCATGTGGTAAAGTAGCGGACGTCGCAAGTGCTGCACGATCGCACGTCAAGACGACAGCAATCCTGAAAACATGGTGCACTTTTTCAACAGGAACAGCGGGTCGCCCTGAGAGTGATGGCACGGGCACGGGGGGTGCTGGACAGGATCTGCTCGCTGCTCCCACACAGCTTGGCGCAGTACGTCACCGCGATTGCAGGTATGACTTGGCACACGCGAAAAGTTCGTATCGTAATTTGTAATGAGAAGGAAGCCTTTAAATCTGGCAGAAAATGTACCTTAGCAACGTTTCCTTCTACACACGTCAGAGATTCAAGCTCATACAGGGACATAATTGTATTTTTACTACCATTTCTAATATTAACCTGGCTTCGTCATTAAGATAGCAAAACCTCGTATGTCAAAATCATACAATTTTTAGGAAACTGAAAAAACTGTCTAATATCCACAAGTTTGATTCAAACTTTGTAACACCAGTATGGTTTAATGTCTATTATTAAACCAAATGATTAATGTGTAGAATTCATATTAATTACAAATTATATATAAATTACTATCCGTACCCGTGCGCTCCGCTGCACCCGTTAGATATAAATATAAAGTAATTACATAATTAAAATAGGACGTTTGATCCAGGGAACATTCGTGTTTGATAGAAGGATAAATCGTTTAATATGTTACTTAATTTAAATTGTATTTAAAATATTAAAATGCGATCAGTTTGGTCCAGAGTCCACTCATTTGGTGCAATGACAATTCCTTTAACATGTTTCTTAATTGTTATTACCAATTATTTTTGGAAAAGCGAAAATTGACAGAAAAATTTTGGCTACGATTTATTATTATATTTATATTATATTATATTATGTAAAAAGTGTGTTGATAACGGATGTACTAGAATTAGAAAGTTTTTAATTTGTTGTGGGAGCTCTTGAATCTCAGAAGGAACAACTTTTACAACAGCGCAACATAATCTGCTTGGCTCATTACCCATTTATTGCATATATATTTTATGTATTTTAACACGATTCAATTGTGCATAGTTAAAATTTGAATTATAAAATAATGGATTGCTAAGCTAACGTACTATTACTGCATACTAAATCAATACACTCTCGTTGTTCGTTAATTCTCTGAGATAAAAATGAATATGTTCATAAACATTATTATAAGAAATACAGGAAATGAATATACAGAATAACCTATCAAGTTTTCTGTGCATAAGAAGCTATTTTAATCTTACCTGTCCTTAATTCACTCAATGGTTACTGTAATAACATTATAGCATTATGTCCATCCAGAGAAACTACACTTTCCAATGATGAAATAATAATTAATTATACAAATCGGTTAATTTACCTTCCGATATTACTTCATGCAAACACGGAAACATTCTCTGTAGGCTATCTTTCATAGCTTTCGATTGTTGCTGTCCAAGGCCCCTTATAGACGAAGTCATTTTTTTTTAATTCATTACACGGCCTTAGATGGCAGTTATTTTAATTTTAAAATTCATTTATCTCATTAAATATCAGTCCTATCAAAATTTTTCAAGGCATAAAACTTATCGCAAATTATTTTTAAAGAAACTTGTGTTATATAAATGTTTCACAAAAATCAATAATAAGTGAGGTATTTCGATTTATTTAATTCAGGCCCCTTATAACCCCCTATTAAATAATGTATTTTGAATGCCTTATAGCCTAAAATCTAAGTTACAACGAACTTAATTTATATTCCAATTTTCATCGAAATCCGTTCAGCCATTATCGCGTGAAAAGGTAACAAACATACAGACAGACAGACAGACATACAAACAAAAATTTACAAAAAGCGATTTTCGGTTTCACGGTGGTTAATGATATATGTTAGGACCAATTATTTTCGGAAAATCGAAAATTACCAGAAAGATTTCGGCTACAGATTTATTATTAGTATAGATGGTGCCTTTTTGTGAGATACGAGGTTTTAACACAAACAAATTTGAAAAAAAAAAAATCAAGTTGCGAGTTATTACATTTTACTGAAAATCGATCTCATAGGGGAAGGAAGGAAATAAATAATTCAATACCTCTTAATTTAACCCAGGTTTAATTGGAGGAACTTCATATGATTCAAATATAGTAATGCAGTATGCCTACATAAACACAATGGTAAGTATTACACATTTTATGTCCTTTATCCACTGAACTATTTATGAAGAATACCCTCGTAAAATGGAAGTGGTCTCTTGGAATAGCTGGATTTAAAGACATCAGGTCGACGTATTTTTGTGTTGAAATAGAAATAGGTTCAGCATAAAGTTATTTCTCACTTCTGATGATTCTATTTGGGCGTCTAGAAAGTAATTTCGAATCTTTGTTTAAATTCAATTTGCATAAAATACCAACATTTGAGTATACTTCGGTGGACAAATTTCAGTAACACACGGCTCATCAACTTTATTTTCTGGACGTACTGACTTGTAGTACTGAATTGCAGAGTAATTCTTGAAAATATCATGACACAAATGTTTCACTTTGTACTGCCCTTGTTTACCACATCCTGCTACTTTTATCATTTGAACATAACTGGCTGGAGAGTTTTTCTTTCTTCTGTCAATTGTAGAATGGGCGCTGTAGCATTCCATTTGAATATGCCCTCTCACCAGGTTTCCTACATAATCGTTGTTCCACTGGCAACGCTATAATGTTGCAGTATTTTAGAGACTACTGCATTTCTATTTTGGGCACAGCAACCATTACTGTAGAATATTTTGTTTTTGTTTTTATTGCAGTCTTTCATTTCTATGTCCAAGAAATTTGTAATGCATGTTGCAAACACGTTGGGGTCCAATCCCCCTTCACCTTCATGCCAAACATAGCATACTACAGATCCATCTCCTAAATTGTAAATTGTGAAATTATGACATGCTAATTTCTGTTTAAAAAAATAGAACTGGCTTCAGTAGCAGGCACTAGCTGCACCGCTTGAACATCCATGGTAAACACACAGCATTTAACTTCTTAATGTTTAGGTGAGGGGTTTGGACTTTTTCCATTGCTGGTTGTCACAATCAAAAAATTAAGACACAACGTTTCGAAGGGTGGTTCTCTCTTCGTCTTCAGGTGGAAGGAAGGAGAGAAAGGAAAAAAAACCTACTGTTGGGATCGTTACGTACAGCTATTCTGTATGACTGATCGATTGATTCCTCGAAAAATCGAAAGGGGATAATTGGGAGGAAAAATTTAAAGGTACGCAAAACGCGTCCTTGCAAGGGGTTGGGGGCTGTAAGAAACTAAATATGTGAGCTCCAAGCCTGTTGGCCACTAGTCTCATTCCGGTTTACGCTGCTCCACTGAAAGAGCTCTAGAAAATTGATTGATTCCTGGCTTCGGTGGAGATTCTAATTAAGAAAAACCCGATGGATAGGACGTGCCGATCCGAATTACGTGGTTTTCTTCCGATGGCCTCGACGGTATCCCGATCTCACACCATGTGATTTCTTTTTGTGGAGGTATGTGAAGGACCGTGTGTATGAACCACCGCTACCTGTCGACCTGCCAGATTTGAGAAGGAAGATTTTTGCTGCTATTGAGTCCATCACTCCTGACATGCTGACCAGCCAGCGTTTGGAACGAATTCGACTATCGGCTAGATGTGTGCCGTGTGATGAATGGTGCTCACATTGAACACTTATGAAGTGCAGTATGGAAACTCAGGGAGTTCCTTTTTGATCTCATGTAAGGTTTATTTGCATACATCGCCAATAAGAGAAATTAAACAATTTTGAAACTTCGATAATCATTTAAGAACAAGCTTATTTCAGACCACATATGGAGAAAACTGCCTCAATATACGCTCTTCCTTCCGTACTTGTTCAATCCCCATACACCAACTACGGGCCCCGTCCAGAAAGTAAGTTTCGCTGGGGCCGTTTAGAGAAAGAACATATAATTTCACGGAAAGATTTATTAGAACAGATACAGCAATAATTTTGAGGTATTTTTCAACATATTCCCCAATGAAATTCAGACATTTGTCGTACCGTGGGATCAACGTTTGTATCCCTGTGTCGTAGAAGTCTGCCGCCTGGGATCGAAACCAGTGTGTGACAGCCATTCTCGTGTCTTTGTCCTGTGAAAATGCTGACCGAACAGGAATTTCTTGAAGTGTAAGAAAAGATTGCAATCGCTCCACCACATACGGCTCGGCGCATAACAGATCTTTCGCAGGACTTTCGCAGAGAGGTGTGTCAACATCCTCCCTACAGCCCGGATCTCTTTTCTTACATTGATGGTCGGACGGTATAAACAAATGCTTCCTACTACACTTCTTCTGAATTTACGAGTGGCAAAAATATTATGTTTCTATTTTAAGAGTCACTTAGTATTTATTAAATTAAAACATCATACCGGTACTCTTCTATTTCGGAAACGACGCTGAAATACTGGGTGTTCAGTTCAAAATGTGTCCTGGCTCGCTGTATGCCGTCATGTGGCTAGCCGATGAGCCTAGAGAATTCAATCTTCCTACACTTCCGCAGAGGTGTATTACTTATCTGCCAGAGAAGTTGCCTAGCAAGTACGGCGTTCATTCAGAAGAGTACCTACCGATACGTACGGTAACTCCGGTAGTGGCAGGAATGTGAACTGTTTCGAAACATGTACTGAGGTGAGTTTTTTCTTACTGTCGGGATATGGGGAGAGGGTTAAGACGATTTCTTGCGTATTTGTTGACATTAACTTCGACGGTCAACATGGACACGGAGCATTTGATTTGTATTGTGGAATGTTACCGTACGCAACCGATGATAACAAATACCCTGCGTACGACTTGGCCGCGCAAAACACAGTTCGAAAAAGGCTATGGTAGCACACAGACTGTACAGACCGCCATCTGTTGCTACGACGTTCAAGTTATACCGTACACGTTCTCAAGTTCAGATTCAACGCCTTGATTAATAGGAAACTTCTCTGACACAAAAGCTGAAACTTGCTTCAAATCGCTGACTCATCAACAGTGACGTCATGACACACTTTGAAATGAACACCCAGTACAATTATACACCAAGGATTATATTACATCAAGCTTACTGTCTGGTTTGGTTTTACGTCAAATTTCATAATAGGACCGTATTTCTATGAAGAAATTGAAAATGGACAAACAAAAACAGTGACGGTAACCGGGCAGCGATATTTTCAAATGTTGGAAGATTTTAGAATACCAGCGTTACAGAATCATGAAATCGAAAACATTGTTTTTATGCAAGACGGCGCTCCACCTCACATACACAACAATGTAAAACACTATTGCACAACACATTTGGTGATCGTGTAATTAATTAGTAGGCACTTTCCGAACAGTTGGCCTTCTAGGTCACCAGACATAAATCCAGCTGACTACTGGTTATGGGGTTATCTAAAAGAAAAGGTATTTATTAGTAGACCTACTACACGTGAGGAACTGAAACAGTCAATATCGGATGTCATTGAAAACATCCCTAGGAATGTGCTTACTAATGCCGTTTATAGCATAGAAGAAAGACTATTTCTTGTTGAAAAACACGGTGGTGGTTAGGCCTATATTTAACTAGTGGCTTGTGCAGCAAATTCTGCAAACTAAGTTCAAATAAACATTTTTCAGATTTATTTTCAATGAAGAATACCAGACATTCTGAAAGTTATTTGCTTCCATAATAATGAAAGATACTCTCTCTCGAGCCATTTACTGAAGAGAACCACGCATATAAATATCTACACCACACCGCCATTAAATATATGAAAAAGACTCAACCGCATTTGATTAATAACTATAAAAATATTTGATTTTTAATAATATTATTATCTTACGTAAGTTTTATAGCTTTCAGTAACATATACTATATATACTATATAGCCGCCACTCAGTAAAATATAGAAATCAAAATCTAATTTAAGTTATTCTCTACATCTACTTATATAACCCCAAAACGTTTCACTTGCATATCATCAATATAGCATTAATATGTATAATTAATGAAGAATAGTCACATCATGGAATTAACTACAATAATATTTCATTTCTAATGGTAATAATGTCATCAAACCATCTCAAGTTTTTTCGCGTTTTAATAAAATCCCATTCCTTTACGAAAAAATGGATGTTTTTGTTTTTGTGAAATCTAAAAATTTGACAAACTTATTACCATTTCAAAATGGGAACTTACTTTTGAATAATCTTATAAAAATTCTCAGTTAAATGTTTAAACTCTTTTCGAATTCCTTTAAATACCTATTTTGAAAATTATTCCTATAGACGTAATGAAATATTCTGTTCAGAATTTACGTAATCACCTGTACACTAATAATTATTGAATAAAAGTACTTTCCCAAGGGTAGCTTCCATTTGAAAATAAACATCGTAAATAGTGATAACGCAAATGTTTACTTTTATTTTATTTGTTTAGTATGCTGTGTCTTTTGGCAACCCTTACTGAAGGGCAGCTACCCTTGTGGGATTTATATTAAATTGGATTAGTACAGTATGCATTAGTCCCCTTTCATTGGTAGACAATACTTGACAATACACTAGTAAGTTACAAGTACTAGTAGCTTACTTTTGTGGAACACAGGCATGAATCTTCATTGGTAGTTCGTAAGTATGGAGTGGATAAGAATTACTGTAGAAAAGTATTTTTGGAACAAAAACTCCAGTATTTGTACTACTTACTAGAGAATTTACTTGTAATGTACAACACCATACCTTTGTGGAATAGGCCCCCGGTTGTTCTTGTGCTCGGGAAAGAAAGAGAATTTGTTTACATCTTTCAACCATCAATCCACATAAGACTTACAGATTGCAACTGCCACGCTTACATTAGGGAGGGGATAAATTTCCAATAATAATAATAATAATAATAATAATAATAATAATAATAATAATAATAATAATAATAATAATAAAATAATAATGATAATAATTATTATTATTATTATTATTATTATTATCTCCTTTTCTTCTTCTTCTTCTTCTTCTTCTTCTTCTTCTTCTTCTTCTTCTTCTCCTCCTCCTCCTCCTCCTCCTCCTCCTCCTTCTCCTTCTCCTTCTCCTTCCCCTCCTCCTTCTCCTCCTTATTATCCTTCTCCTCCTCCTCCTTCTCCTCCTTCTTCTTCTTCTTCTCCTCCTCCTTCTTCTTCTTCTCCTCCTCCTCCTTCTCCTTCTCCTTCTCCTCCTCCTCCTTCTTCTTCTCCTCCTCCTTCTTCTTCTCCTCCTCCTTCTTCTTCTCCCCCTCCTCCTTCTCCTCCGTCTTCTTCTCCTCCTCCTCCTTCTCCTCCTCTCTTCTTCTCCTCCTCCTTCTTCTCCTCCTCCTTCTTCTCCTCTCTTCTCCTCCTCCTTCTTCTCCTCCTCCTTCTCCTTCTTCTTCTTCTCCTCCTCCTCCTTCTCCTCCTCCTCCTTCCTCCTCCTCCTTCCCCTCCTCCTACTTCTTCTCCTTCTCCTCCTCCTTCTTCTTTTCCTCCTCCTTCTTCTCCTCCTCCTTCTTCTCCTCCTCCTCCTTCTTCTCCTCCTCCTTCTTCTCCTCCTCCTCCTTCTCCTCCTCCTCCTTCTCCTTCTTCTCCTCCGTCTTCTCCCCCTCCTCCTTCTTCTCCTCCTCCTTCTTCTTCTTCTCCTCCTCCTCTTCTTCTTCTTCTCCTCCTCCTCCTTCTTCTTCTCCTCCTCCTCCTCCTCCTCCTCCTTCTTCTTCTTCTTCTTCTTCTTCTAACTTTCCAGTTCAGACACTTCTGTCTGTTTCCGTTCATTGTTCTAACCATCTCGTTTGTGGTCTTCCCTGATCTCTTCGTCCTATTGGTCTGTACCATAGAGCTGCCTTTGGATAACGGTAACTTTGCATTCTTTCAACATGTTGTTTCCATATCTCTCTGTAGTCTACTATTTCTGTTGTTATATTTTAAACTTTTAATTCAGCTCCAATATCTTCATTCCTCTGGTGGTCTAACATTGATCTCAGAAATTTCATTTCAGCTGCCTGTATTCTAAATGTTTCTCTTTCCTTAATGAAACATGTTTCACTGCCAAATTTTAGCATTGTTTTGTATAATGTTGTGTAATCTAACTTGAGTTTCTGTTAACATTTGATTCCCGAAATGTCTTATAATTACATTTACTGCATTATATTTATGTACTTTCTGTTCTATGTCTTCATTTCCTGTATTTGATATAATATTCTCTAAATAGTTAAGTAATGACACGTCTTTCTCTATTATTTTATTATTTACCACAATTTTAACTCTTTTCATTATTTTTCCTTCGAAGGTCATTGATTTTGTTTTGGATGTGTTTGTTCTCATTCCATATTCTACTGTAATTTTATTCAATTTTTTAATTTTTGTAAATTATCTTCATTGCCTGATATTAAAAGTTGGTCATCTGTACATTGTAGAGTGTTAACTTCTAAATATCTATTCAGTTTTAGTCCATAATTTCGTACCAAAGGGCGCCATTTTTGGATTAAGATTTTAGGAATATTATTTTCTTCCAATATTTTCCAAAGATTTTGTCTCTTTACTTTGTCGTATGCTTTTTCACAATATATAAATATCAAATACACCTACCAGTAAATTAAATTCTCGTCTCTTTTCTATGATCTATACAAAAAAGTGAAACGTGGATATATACATCTTATTTCTTTCCTGAAACCATTTTGGCTTTCATGTAATTATTTAACTTATTTTTTTAATATATGGGCATATAGCTTAGAGGCTGTTGTTAATAAAGTAAGTTATGCTTCTGTAGTTTTGATATTTATCATATTTCACATAATAATAATAATAATAATAATAATAATAATAATAATAATAATAATAATAATAATAATAGTCATCATTGGTTGCCTGTTATTATTAGGCTGAGAAGCTTTTATCATCCAGTCTGCGGTCAAAAAATCTGAAAGTAAGAATTTATAAAACAGTTATATTACCGGTTGTTCTTTATGGTTGTGAAACTTGGACTCTCACTTTGAGAGAGGTACATAGGTTAAGAGTGTTTGAGAATAAGGTGCTTAGGAAAATATTAGGGGCTAATAGGGATGAAGTTACAGGAGAATGGAGAAAGTTACACACCACAGAACTGCACGCATTGTATTCTACACCTGACATAATTAGGAACATTAAATCCAGGCGTTTGAGATTGGCAGGACATGTAGCACGTATGGTCGAATCCAGAAATGGATATAGAGTGTTAGTTGGGAGGCCGGAGGAAAAAAGACCTTTAGGGAGGCCTAGACGTAGATGGGAAGATAATATTAAAATGGATTTGAGGGAGGTGGCATATGATGATAGAGAATGGATTAATCTTGCTCAGGATAGGGACCAATGGCGGGCTTATGTGAGGGCGGCAATGAACCTGCGCGTTCCTTAAAAGCCAGTAAGTAAGCCATCTTCACATTGCAGAAGTAGTCCCTAAGGCCTAATCCAGTTAAAAAGAAATGAGAGCTCATCTTTGTTCGTGTCTTCCAAAGTTTCTTTCCCCTCCTTCTTTAAATGAAGAAGAATTTTTGGCACTCCATTTGGTATTTATTTTTCGAATACACTGTGTTAACTCAGCTACTTCTATTTCAGTACCCATACAGTTACCTTGAAATTTGTTGCCTTCCATTATCAGTAAACCTGTCAGCTAAACGATAAAAGCAGCCATGCTTGCATATTTCAAGTTGAGTACTCATACACATACTCACTGCTTAAATACGCTATCAATCATCATGTGAAGTAACCCATGTCTCCAAATGCGCATATTTCACTAGACATGACAACAACTGCAGAATTGTCACAGAAGATATATTTGTTTTTTTTTTCTTAACTTGGCATTAACTATTATTAGCGTCGATGGAATTGGTGATAGTAAGATGGTATTTGGCGAGACGAGGCCGAGGATTCGCCATAGATTACCTGGCATTCGCTTTACGGTTGGGAAAAATCACGGGTAAACCCCAACCAGGTAATCAGTCCAAGCGGGAATCGAACCCAAGACCGTCCGCAACTCCACACCGGCAGACAAGCGCCTTATCCGCCTGAGCTGCACAGTGGTTGTTATATTTGTTGCTATCTATCGAATCGTTTTCCTACAGACGTAACTCCGTGGCAAGACAGTCATACGTACAGCCCGGATGTTTGGCAAAATTCTTTTTTTACTGGGTGGTAGTAAATAATTATTTCATAGATATAAACTTGATTTGGAGTAAATCAAAGTGATAGGACCATTTTTATTTAGCTTATTTTGCCTTACTAATCTATACTACTAATAAATCTGTAGCCGAAATTTTTCTGGTAATTTTCGATTTTCCAAAAATAATTGGCCCTAACATATATAATTAACCGCCCTGAAACCGAAAATCGCTTTTTTGAAATTTTTGTCTGTCTGTCTGTATGTATGTTTGTTACCTTTTCACGCGATAATGGCTGAACGAATTTCGATGAAAATTGGAATATAAATTAAGTTCGTTGTAACTTAGATTTTAGGCTATATGGCATTCAAAATAAATAATTAAAATGGGGGGTTATAAGGGGTCTGAATTAAATAAATCGAAATATCTCGCTTATTATTGCTTTTTGTGAAAATTATTACATAACAAAAGTTTCTTTACAAATAATTTCCGATAAGTTTTATTCCTTGAAAAAATTTGATAGGACTGATATTTAATGAGATAAATGAGTTTTAAAATTAAAATAACTGCCATCTAAGGACGTGTAATGAATTAAAAAACAAATGACTTCGTCTATAAGGGGCCTTGAACAGCAACAATCGAAAGCTATGAAAGATAGCCCACAGAGAATGTTTCTGTGTTTGTATGAAGTAATATCGGAAGCTAAATTAAACGGTTTGTATAATTAATTATTAATTTACCATTGGAAAGTGTAGTTTCTCTAGATGGACACAATGCTATAATGTTATTACAGTAACTTATGAGTGAATTGAGGACAGGTAAGATTAAAATAGCTTCTAATGCACAGAAAACTTGATAGGCATTCGTTTCCTGTATTTCCTAAAATAATTTTTATGACCAAATGAGTGGTCTCTGGATCAAAATGATCGCATTTTAATTATGCAAATACAATTTAAATTAAGTAACATAATAAACGATTTATCCTTCTATCAAACACGAATGTTCCCTGGCTCAAACGTCCTATTTTAATTATGTAATTACTTTATATTTATTTCTAACGGGTGCAGCGGAGCGCACGGGTACGGCTAGTGCAATAATAAATGTCTTTTTTTGTCCTTTTAAAGCAACATTTCTTGTTTATTTCCAATTTTCTAATTAACTGTAATGTAATGTGTATGAAATTTAAATATTTGAAACAATGACTAACTTCACTAACAATAGTAAATAAAAGTAATTTATTTCGATGCTTAATCTGATAATAATCGTGCTTTAATACTATTGGTGTAATATGAATAATGATCGACAATCCACAGTTACAAATATAATATTTTCATGTCTTCACGATACCAACAATCAGCTTTATAATTTTAAATATTAAGCTCTTGCTCATAAAAGTTGTCAAGTAACATTTTCATTTCAGAATATGTTTGATAAGACTTTCTTGTGTTAAATTCTAACGTACCTTGTTTACATGTTTCGACCTTTTATGGGCCATCCTCAGAACTGGTCGTTGTTAGTCTTGGCGCCTCTTGTTTTGTTTCCTGTGAGGGTGTGTTCGTGTAGTGTAATGTAGAGTCAAAGAGTGTGTGTGTTCTGAAATTGAGTTGTGTGTTGAGAATTTAGTTGGGGTGTGTTTTCGTGTGTCTGTATATTTCATATTGTTCTAGTGTGTTTAGTTTCTGGCTTTTTGGTTGGATGTGTAGTATTTCCATATCTGTGTTGATGTCTCTGTGGGTGTGGCTAGCATTTGCAAATGCCAAGACCAACAACTACCAGTTCTGGGGATGGCCCATAAAAGGTCAAAACATGTAAACAAGGTACGTTAGAATTTAATACAAGAAAGTCTTACCATACATATTCCGAAGTGATATAGTGTTAAAAGTTGTGTAATCAAGATGTATAACATTTTCAATTGTTTGCTTTCATATTTTAAAATATTAGTGTTACAATTTTGTGCTACACGTGTTTTTTATTGTAGAAGAACGAAATTTGAGTGAGGAACAGTCAGTTATTGTCGGGTAACAGAAGATATAAGATCGGTTAGCTAGAATGCCTAAATTCAGTAAACCATTGAAAAGTAAACTTCATGCTTATGTTAGTGAATTTGGTGCCCATGTGTTTCCAACCGATGAAACAGTTTTGTTATGAAAGGTTTGTGAAAAGACAGTTAATTACGGAACATAGTATTTTATAATTAAACATGTGTCAACTACGAAGTAAAAATGTGGGTTATGTTGATATAATTTAAGTTTATTGCTAAAATATATTATGCCTTTTTAAAATGTATGTCTTTTTTAATATTTATTGTGCCTTTTTTGCCTGCCTATTTTAACTGTTATAAATGCCTTTAGTGACATTTTTAGCAACGCTATTACATTGCTGACCCCGAAAGACACTGATGACAGAACAATAACCGTCCATGAGATAACAGTGACTTTTTCATTTTTCGGAGTAACAACTATGAGATTTTCACAAGCTTCAGTTAGGTCATTCGTTAGACGATACTTTATTGTAAGATAGAAGATCAAAAGAGAAATAAGTTAGTTAGGTGGTTAGCATTATAAACAAACTTCTCTATCTTGTCTCAATGAACATCCAAAACTACCAACGCAACTCATTTCATATAGTGTAAAACGACCTCAATAAGAACACGAGTCTTCGGAAGACCCTATAGACATATGTGTTACCAGTAAAGCGATTCTGAACAGGTTTCTTGCTGGTTTGGAGAGCTTAGATAACTTAATTTATGAATTTACTTCATGTAATAGTTCAAGAAAATAATGTAGAAATAGTAATAGGCCTACCGTGTGACACAAAAGTCGCTTGCCAAATGGAAAAAAAAATATTATTTTGGCAGGCAGCCACATAGGTAGGTAGGTAGGTAGATAGGTAGATAGATAGATAGATAGATAGATAGATAGATAGATAGATAGATAGATAGATAGATAGATAGATAGATAGATAGATAGATAGATAGATAGATAGATAGATAGATAGATAGATAGATAGATAGATAGATAGATAGATAGATAGATAGATAGATAGATAGATAGATAGATAGATAGATAGATAGATAGATAGATAGATAGATAGATAGATAGATAGATAGATAGATAGATAGATAGATAGATAGATAGATAGATAGATAGATAGATAGATAGATAGATAGATAGATAGATAGATAGATAGATAGATAGATAGATAGATAGATAGATAGATAGATAGATAGATAGATAGATAGATAGATAGATAGATAGATAGATAGATAGATAGATAGATAGATAGATAGATAGATAGATAGATAGATAGATAGATAGATAGATAGATAGATAGATAGATAGATAGATAGATAGATAGATAGATAGATAGATAGATAGATAGATAGATAGATAGATAGATAGATAGATAGATAGATAGATAGATAGATAGATAGATAGATAGATAGATAGATAGATAGATAGATAGATAGATAGATAGATAGATAGATAGATAGATAGATAGATAGATAGATAGATAGATAGATAGATAGATAGATAGATAGATAGATAGATAGATAGATAGATAGATAGATAGATAGATAGATAGATAGATAGATAGATAGATAGATAGATAGATAGATAGATAGATAGATAGATAGATAGATAGATAGATAGATAGATAGATAGATAGATAGATAGATAGATAGATAGATAGATAGATAGATAGATAGATAGATAGATAGATAGATAGATAGATAGATAGATAGATAGATAGATAGATAGATAGATAGATAGATAGATAGATAGATAGATAGATAGATAGATAGATAGATAGATAGATAGATAGATAGATAGATAGATAGATAGATAGATAGATAGATAGATAGATAGATAGATAGATAGATAGATAGATAGATAGATAGATAGATAGATAGATAGATAGATAGATAGATAGATAGATAGATAGATAGATAGATAGATAGAGACAGATATAGATGGATGAACAAACGGACGGACGGACGGACGGACAGACAGATTGATTTATTCGTTCCATAATATCCTTACTATTGCTTTATAGTACAGAATAAAGAACGTATCCAATTCTTACGTTTAACATACAAAAATGCAAATATGAAAAATATATAGGATAACTCAGTCTAAATCGGGTCAGAGGTTAAATCGGGTCAGAGGTTAAATCGGGTCAATTTCAAAACCCTGTCTCCATATTCAAGCGTAGACCAGTTCAAGCAAGTGGTACCACATACTGGTCAGAAAGAGAACTTTCTGTACACGTTGAGTGCCATTGATGCTAGCTGACGTGTGTATTCTTTGTGTTGACAATAAAATAATAGAGAGAATATAAAGGTGAGTTAAGAGTATTTTATACATTTTAAATAATGCTTTACGGTTCCTTTATTATTTTACAACAACTATTGCAGAGAATTTGTGCGACTAACTTTCAATATTAAGTTTATGCTTTGTAGAAGAGATTATGGCTATTAACGCCTTCGTCGAAGCAGTATTCAGCACTACCAACCTCTAGCGCAAAAATGTTCTAAATTTGAGTTAAATAGGGTCAGTAATATTGGACAAATAGGGTCAACATATTTCAAATCAGTCCAAATGAAGTATTTATTTTCAATTCTTTGTGACAGATGGTTAAATGTAAGAGGAAAACGTCAAATTCGTGGACTGAGAACGACATGCAGAAGGCTATTAAAGCATTTCGCGAGGGAAGAAGCCAACGTCATGCTGCTGAGTTGTTAGGAGTTCCTCATTCCTGTCTGCAACGACGTCTTCAAGGTGGCCAGGACAACCACTTGAAAAGTAAAGGCCGTCAAACTACGTTTACTCCAGAACAAGAAAATGAACTTGTGTCTAGAATTTTGAAACTGTACGAATGTGGTTTAGGACTACACTCCAACACAGTTCGTTGGTGCAGAAAAGAAAACGGTGTTTGTTTGTGGAAGGTGTAAAGTGTTAAATTAAATCAATTCAATATTGATTTTAACGTTCCGTGCAGGTATATAGAGGGAAAAATTGTGACCCAATTTGCCCTAAAGACTGACCCCATTTATCCTTATACAGAAGGGTAAAAAGGGTCACTGCAGTGAAATATTTCAAATCATGTACAAACTGTTACTTTAGAGTAAAAAAGAAACATTTTTGGGGAAGTAGTACTTACATGTGGCTGTAACTAATGATATGTTATGAGTGTAATATATTATGAAACTAACAATAAAATTAAGGATTTGTTACTTTTTGACCCCATTTACCCTTATATATAATTAATACCTTTATAACAATAACATATTATAAATGCACTATGTTTACCATTTAATAGTATTAAAATATTTTCACAGTACTGTGAAATGTCAAGAATTCATCTACAGAATTGAAATGACAAATGTAGACATAACAAATTAGTGTATTACACGATTAGAAGAAAGTATGTAAAGAGTCAAGTACTCCAACACAATAAAATATTAATTGGCTTACTAAAATTCTATTTCACTAATGTTAGCTTCACCAAAACGTGTGAACGTAGCCGCCATTTTCAGTTGACTATCTACGAGGTAAACAAATGACGTTCAGAAAGCATGTTTTATAGAACCGTAAAGAATTTACAGTTTGAAATGTTGGCAAAAAAACAACAAATGGTAGGGAGGTGATAAAAACAGAAGTATTTATTTATTTATTTTATTTATTTCAAATATACAGAATAAAGAAATATAATTACAAAACAAACAAAGAGAAATACAAATAAAATAATACAAGCAATATAAAAAGAAGATACAGTAGTATTAACAAAATTTGAGACCGAATGAGCAGCGCTCGTGCTCGGTCGCAGTTCAGATATAATATTAAAATAAAAATAATAATAATATAAATAAATAAGTAAAATAAAATAGGAACTAAAATATAATTACAGCGCCAATGGAATTATATAATATAATATTAACACTATAGAAGAATAATATCGCACGTGAAAAGTAGGACTAATATATATTTCAAAATTATAGAATACAAATATAATATAGGTTGATTAATTCATACACATAGGCTATAAATTTATTTAATCAAATTGAAGATATTAACACGTTTCTAATTTTCTTGTTATATGTTAGTGGATTACATGTTAGAAGTTCTGGGTGTAATTTAGTTAAAGCATTGTACAACCGAGGGCCAAAATTTATGCTATGCTTTAGACCAGCAGATGTGAGACATTTAGGTTCTACTAATGTTGAATTAATATTTCGTCTTGTGTCATAATTGTGTGTCTGTAATACAAACTTATTACGATTTTTATGATAAAATGTTAACAGCGTATACTTATAAATTTGTTCAATATTAAATACATTAAATTCAGAATAAATTAATTTAGTTGGATAATCGAAACGTTTCTTCAAACAAATTTTAATTATTCGTTTTTGTAGTAAATTTAACGGACTAAGATTAATTTTTGTACTTCCACCCCAAACAATTATACCATATTGAATGATAGACTGAATAATGGCCAAATAAACATTTCGTAGAACTCTAATAGGTAAGTAGCATCGAAGATTAACGAATTTATAAATTGTTTTACGAAGCCTCTTACAAAGATAAGTAATGTGATGAGGCCATTTTAAATTCTGATCAATAGTGATACGCAGATATTTGACATACGTGGCTTCTTTCAAAGGTGGACATTTACAACTTTTGGGATCTAAACAATTTTCACTGTGTATTATTAGTCTATATTTATCGCTAAATTTTAAATTTTAAACACTGGCAGCTGTTAACGAAAAAGGAACTAAAGTTGATTTAGATATATTTAAAGAAAGGAAGTTGGAATTAAGCCATTTTTAACAATGTTAGCACCTATATTAGCATTTATATATGCTTCCTGCCAAGAAAAACCACTGAAAATAACTACTGTATCATCCGCATATGAATATATAGATCCATTAAATTTTTCTAAATAGATTAGAAAAAATAAAGTACTCTAATATAATAATATAGGTATTAATATTGACTTACTCAAATTCTATTTCACTAATGTTTGAACTGAGCCGACATTTTCAGTCGACTATCTATGCGGGAAACAAATGACGATCGCAAAGCATGTTTTATAGTACCGTAAAGAATTTGCAGTTTGAAATGTTGGTAAACAAGGAAAGAAATACTAGGAAAGTGATAAAACAAACAAATGCTAGGTAAGTGATAAAAATAAACAAATACTAGGAAAGTGATAAAACAAACAAATGCTAGGTAAGTGATAAAAATAAACAAACGCTAGGGAAGTGATAAAATTGCAGCGATAAATTCAATTCAATTCAATTTATTTTGGCCATTAGACATACAGTTTTAGGCTTCGTCAGAATACATTGAAAAACACAATTATAATAAATTTTTAAAAACACTAATAAGAGAAACAGTAAAATTTAAATAATACAATGAAAACATGAAATAATTTGAAACTTTTAAATTAAAGAAAACACTTCACCCCTAATTTATTAATTATAACTAATTGCAATTAAACGTATTTATTGGAAAAGCAATTTCATACAAGTTTGTGTTTAAAAAAACTCAGCAACAGAATAAAAATGATTGGTTGAAACACGTTCTTTCGTACCGTTTTATTGGTCAAAAGTAGTCTGACGTAGTAAAAGTGTGATAGTCAAGAAAATTAGTGAGTTAATTTAAGAAGTTGAATTGCATTGCTTTTGTGTCGGCAGCCTCGATGTCGTTCCTGCTGGTGGGCACCATCTCCTCGTGGTCTTCGGGCACGCTGCTGCGCATCATCCGAGACGAATTCCCCGTCCCGCTGTCAGTTTACCAGGCCTCGTGGATGGTCATGCTGGTGGGTATCGGCGGACTGGTGTCAGCCGTGCCGGCGGGCATCTTCGTCAACCTGGTGGGCCGCAAGACAGTGCTCATGTTCACGGCAGTTCCAGTCATCGTCAGCTGGTTGCTCATCATGTACACCAGGTACGTACCCTTCCCAACGATTATACCACAGTCTACTATATACAGTCGCGAAGCTCAATATGTAGTAAAAATGCAAACATGGGTAGTTGCCCACCACTAGGATCGCTACTATCGCCTCATCATACCAGATCTCTCTCCTAGCTTACTTACTTACTTACTTACAAATGGCTTTTAAGGAACCCGAAGGTTCATTGCCGCCCTCACATAAGCCCGCCAGCGGTCCCTATCCTGAGCAAGATTAATCCACTCTCTATCATCATACCCCACCTCCCTCAAATCCATTTTAATATTATCCTCCCATCTACGTCTCGGCCTCCCTAAAGGTCTTTTTCCCTCCGGTCTCCCAACTAACACTCTATATGCATTTCTGGATTCGTCCATACGTGCTACATGCCCTGCCCATCTCAAACGTCTGGATTTAATGTTCCTAATTATGTCAGGTGAAGAATACAATGCGTGCAGTTCTGTGTTGTGTAACTTTCTCCATTCTCCTGTAACTTCATCCCTCTTAGCCCCAAATATTTTCCTAAGCACCTTATTCTCAAACACCCTGAACCTATGTTCCTCTCTCAGAGTGAGAGTCCAAGTTTCACAACCATACAGAAGAACCGGTAATATAACTGTTTTATAAATTCTAACTTTCAGATTTTTGGACAGCAGACTGGATGATAAGAGCTTCTCAACCGAATAATAACACGCATTTCCCATATTTATTCTGCGTTTAATTTCCTCCCGAGTGTCATTTATATTTGTTACTGTTGCTCCAAGATATTTGAATTTTTCCACCTCTTCGAAGCATAAATCTCCAATTTTTATATTTACATTTCGTACAATATTCTGGTCACGAGACATAATCATATACTTTGTCTTTTCGGGATTTACTTCCAAACCGATCGCTCTACTTGCTTCAAATAAAATTTCCGTGTTTTCCCTAATCGTTTGTGTATTTTCTCCTAATATATTCACGTCATCCGCATAAACAAGAAGCTGATGTAACCCGTTCAATTCCAAACCCTGCCTGTTATCCTGAACTTTCCTAATGGCATATTCTAGTGCGAAGTTAAAAAGTAAAGGTGATAGTGCATCTCAGACGACAAAATATGTTACACTTTCGTTGTCGTGTTCTTTTCGAAAAATTAACACCTTCCTTCCATTATTGAAATATTAAATGCATAAAGTTAATTTATTATTTTAATGAAGTAGATTAAATTCCATCATAAACTCGAAGATACCTGCAAGAAATAGGTTAATATTATTTTTGTTTGTGCAAAACGAACTGAAATTTACTATAATAGCTTCACTCATTCAAGATTATAGCGATAATTAACTATGAAACCAATAAATATTAATTTGCATTTCCCTTTACAACAATAATAATGGAAATATCAATTAATGGAGTAACTTACGTGTACCGGTACTTGTAGTGTAGGCTTACGTAGTTAAGAAAGTGGGATGAGGTTAAGCAATAATAATCACACCAGAATTGGAAATAAAACGTGATCAATAAATTTTATTATAACGGACTTTTTCTACGTCTCTAGTAAAGCAACAAATAAAAATAACAACAAAATTAACAGCTATAATTAAAAACATATCCTTTGACAAAAAAAAGTAGGCCTAAGCAATAATAATCCCACCGGAATTGAAAATAAAACGTGATAATTAAATTTCATTAAAACAAACTTAATTTTTCTACGTCTTTAGAAAATAACAAATAAAAATAATAACAAAATTAATAGCTACAATTAAAAATATATGATATGAAAAAAAGTAGACCTAACCTTTATTTCTCTGGAAATTTAGCAGCCTAAGTGACAGAACTTTAACCGGTATCTAATGTCCTTTCGGTTAGACTGAAACATTTCATTGTGAAATGTAAGGATATAATGTATTCTAACAGTCACAAAGAACTTCAAAATTAACAGTTTTGTTTCTGCACAGCATTCTTGTGGAAACCCAGGAACCTTTCTGAATCTTTCGGAAATCGGAAAAAGGATAACGCTGGCCTCTTTCTCTTACTGTTGCTACAGTTTATAGCACTACAAACGTCTCCTCCTTGTCCCATATTATTATCCCAATTATTATAATTTGGCCATTAAAATTTTCATTACAACCAATAACGAATATTTCACAAGCATCAATGTGAAATACGCAACGAGCTAGCACGCGATAGAAATACGACACAGTCCAAAGTCAACCATGGACAGTCTACTGTTTCTAGTTGCTAACCGCTTGGAGCGCTTTATCACGAGATTTGCAAAAAAACACCTCAAGCTTCGCGACTGTATATAGTAGACTCTGGTTATACTGTATACGCAGTTTCTAAATAAACCGTATTTGACTGTGTCGGTAAGGAGAGCGAGAGTGAAAAATTGAATGCCAGCTGCTAAAGTCTACAGTGTTTGCATCACATTCTTCTAGTGCTGAAGTGAAAAAGGAATACAGGATGGAAATGAAATAACCCTGAAGATTTTCAAAGCGAATAGCTCGTGTTGTTTGTAACAACCAAGTGTAATATCATATTGGTGGAAATTCCATAGCTTCCAAAAAAAAAAAAATTATAATAATAATTCTTTTTTCAACTGTTTAACGCCCTCTTAATTATTTATTTATATGTTTAATTAATAATTCAATTAATTATTTAATAATTCAATCAATTATTTAATAATTCAATCAATTATTTAATAATTCAATCAATTATTTAATAATTCAATCAATTATTTAATAATTCAATCAATTATTTAATAATTCAATCAATTATTCAATAATTCAATTAATTATTCAATCATTGAATTAATTATTCAATCATTCAATTAATTATTCAGTAATTCAATTAATTATTCAATAATTCAATTAATTATTCAATTATTTATTTATATATTTATTTATTTATGTCTATAACAGTGCAAAGCCCCAATTAAAATACACAGTACAGATTTGTTTAAAAAAAAAAGACAGAATTTCATATAACATGAAAAAGAGATAAAACAGAAACAAATGCAAGATACAAGTGTAATTACAAAAAAAAAAAAACAAATAGATACTACCTAAATAAAAGACACAGATATAGATATAAATGAAAAATACCAAATAAAAATAAATAAAAAAGAGTTTATAGATATCATAGCCAAAAATGTAAAATGTAGCTATAATTGGCAAATTACAGAGTAAATATAGCACTATGTTAATAAATTCAGTATACAGTAATTTAATAATTCAATTAATTATTCAATAATTCGATTAATTATTCAATTATTGAATTAATTATTCAATCATTCAATTAATTATTCAATAATTCAATTAATTATTCAATAATTCAATTAATTATTCAATAATTCAATTAATTATTCAATTATTTATTTATTTATTTATTTATATATTTATTTATTTATATCTATAACAGGGCAAAGCCCCAATTAAAATAGACAGTACAGATTTGTTTAAAAAAAGATAGAATTGCATACCGTATAACATGAAAAAAGAGATAAAACAGAAATAAATGCAAGATACAAGTGTAATTACAAAAAAAAAAAAAAAAAACAAATAGATACTACCTAAATAAAAGACACAGATATAGATATAAATGAAAAATACCAAATAAAAATAAATAAAAAAAGAGTTAAGTATAGATATCATAGCCAAAAATGTAAAATGTAGCTATAATTGGCAAATTACAGAGTAAATATAACACTATGTTAATAAATTCAATATACAGTATTATACAGTAGGACTAATAGGCTTAATTTATTTATTTAAGAAATTCACTACTACAGAAAACGTGTTATTCGGTAACTATTACGAGTTGGAGCGTGATTTTTGTCCACGTCGATAGAAAATCTAACGAAGAATCACTTATTCCTCTGGCGTATTTCAATAGCCTAGAGGGTTTTTGTGTAAATTTAATTTTAAAACCACTAATCTAAAGCCACTGACCGATGCGACCAGCTTGCAACATTGTAGTCAGAAAGGGGGATGGGAGGTAGTTCGCTAGGGCAGACATACATGAGTTTGTTGATCTCTTACATCTGTATTGTGAGAAGAAAAGCAGTGTGTAAGTGGCGATGTTCCCAGACTTCTGAAACTTTTAACGTAATTGTCGAATTAACCGTGCATTTAACCACAAAACGTAATATAGGTTTTCTATTCATTTAAGTGTACCCTATCGCCCCTTTCAACCTGCAGGATTATTTCACTTCCACCCTGTAGAAGCATTACCCCACTAGCACACATTCTGCCTATAGAGTAGACTTGTACACTTTTTCGTTTGTGATTAATACTGAAATGTTAAAATTTGCTGTAATCAGCGTTTAGAGAAATTTTTTAGGAATATTCCATTCTGTTTCTAATTTGTCCACTTCTACACTACAAAATTGAAGAAAGTTAGGTTTGCAGTGAAAGACCTGTCCTTGGGCAGAACACTAAATGAATGAATGAAGACTAGTGATATTAATACCAATAACACTAATGATATAATACTAATAATATTTATAATAAATAATAATAATAATAATAATAATAATAATAATAATAATAATAATAATAATAATATTCTGTACCAATAATAAATCTGTAGGCGAAATTTTTCTGGTAATTTTCGATTTTCCAGAAATAATAGGTCCTAACATATATAATTAACCACCCTGAAACCGAAAATCGCTTTTTTGAAATTTTTGTTTGTATGTCTGTCTGTCTGTCTGTGTGTTTGTTACCTTTTGCACGCGATAATGACTGAACGGATTTCGATGAAAATTGGAATATAAATTAAGTTCGTTGTAACTTAAGATTTTAGGCTAAATGGCATTCAAAATACATTATTTAAAAGGGGGTTATAAGGGGGCCTGAATTAAATAAATCGAAATATCTCGCTTATTATTGATTTTGTGAAAAATGTTACATAACAAAAGTTTCTTTAAAAATAATTGCGATAAGTTTTATTCCTTGAAAAATTTTGATAGGACTGATATTTAATGAGATAAATGAGTTTTAAAATTAAAATAACTGCCATCTAAGGCCGTGTAATGAATTTAAAAACAAATGACTTCGTCTATAAGAGGCCTTGGGCCTTGACAGCAACAATCGAAAGCTATGAAAGATAGCCTACAGAGAATGTTTCTGTGTTTGTATGAAGTAATATCGGAAGCTAAATTAACAGATTTGTATAATTAAATTATTATTTCACCATTGGAAAGTGTAGTTTCTCTAGATGGACATAATGCTATAATGTTATTACAGTAACTTGATATGATATAATATAATATAATATAATATAATATAATATAATATAATATAATATAATATAATATAATATAATATAATATAATATAATATAATATAATATAATATATATATAATATAATATAATATATGTAATATTATATAATATAATTTAAGTTATTTGAAGGGTTCAGAACCATAGTGGGCCAAGCGCCATTTACTGAATACGTAGAAAACAAGGGTTAAAATTAAGTTATTACCATAATTCAATGGAAACCTATAACAAATAAAATAAAACATACACATTAAATCTAAATGATGTCAATCTTCATTAAACTATGGTTGCATGTAATAAAAATTAAGAAACATGTTAAAGGAATTGTCATTGCACCAAATGAGTGGTCTCTGGACCAAAATGATCGCATTTTAATTATTTGGATGCAATTTAAATTAAGTAACATATTAAACGATTTATCCTTCAATCAAACACGAATGTTCCCTGGATCAAACGTCCTATTTTAATTATGTAATTACTTTATATTTATTTGTAACGGGTGCAGCGGAGCTCACGGGTACGGCTAGTAATAATAATAATACTGCTACTAACTAACTATAACATAAATTTTACAAGGACAGTTTACTAAATACAGTAACTTAAATCAAACCAATAAATAACACAAAAAAAAAAAAAAAAAAAGAAACAAAAAAGAAGAAGCCGAAGAAAGAGAAAAAGAGAGAAAAACACATTTAGACTTAATATAAATTAACAATCAGACAGAAACCAGTGATATTCAATAAAAACATGAATATAGTCGACAGAAGTAAAAGGTAAAAAAATACACACATTTGTTAATATTATATATATCATGAATAATTTTATAAGTTTCTTTTTTAAAAGCTTCAATTTTAAAATATTTCAAATTTGGAAAATGATTTGTAATTATTATAAAGTCTTGGTCACCAAATTCACTAACGCAAGTATGAAGTTTACTTTTCAATGGTTTACTGAATTTAGGCATTCTAGCTAACCGATTTTATACCTTCTGTCACCCGAACATAACTGATTGTTCCTCACTCAGATTTATTTCTCCTACAATAATAAACACGTGTAGCACAAAATTGTAACAGCAAGATTTGAAAATATGAAAGCAAACAATTGAAAATGCTACGTGACAACTTCTATGAGAACGAGCTTAATATTAAAAATTATAAAGCTGATTGTTCGTATCGTGAAGACGTGACAATATTACATTTGTAACTGTGGATTGTTCATCATTATTCATATTACAGGAATAGTATTAAAGCACGATTAGTAGCAGATTAAGCACAGAAATAAATTACTTTTATTTACTATTTTTAGTAAAGTTATTCTTCACCTGACATAATTAGGAACATAAAATCCAGACGTTTCAGATGGGCAGGACATGTAGCACGTATGGGCGAATCCAGAAATGCATATAGAGTGTTAGATGGGAGGCCGGAGGGAAAAAGACCTTGAGGGAGGCCGACACGTAGATGGGAGGATAATATTAAAATGGATTTGAGGGAGGTGGGATATGATGATAGAGAATGGATTAATCTTGCTCAGGATAGGGACCGATGGCGGGCTTATGTGAGGGCGGCAATGAACCTCCGGGTTCCTTAAAAGTCAGTAAGTAAGTAAGTAAATATTTTTAGTAAAGTTAGTCATTGTTTCAAATATTTAAATTTCATACACATTACATTACAATTAATTAGAAAATTGCAAGTAAACAAGAAATGTTGCTTTAAAATGACAAAAAAAGGTATTTATTAGTTAGTAACACTTTAAAAAGGCAAAATACGCAAAATAAAATTTGGCCCTATCACTTTGATTTATCCTAAATCACATTTATATCTATACAAATAATGATTTACTTCTACCCAATAAAAAGGCATTTTGCCAAACATCCGGGCTCTAGTTACGACATAAATATTTGAAACAAGAAGGCAGAGAGTTTCAGCATCTCCTTCCTGAATTTGGGCAAGTAATTACATTATAGACCTAATAAGCAATATTTTATGTTAGGTTCAGGATTGTTGAACCATCGATAACAAGTAACTTCCGTAAGAGAGTCAAGTACTGTAGCTACACAGTGGAAAAGAGAAATCCATTCACTCTGTGCGTTAGGCAGTAAAGGAGTCTGCAATACCGACTATCTTCTGATTATAAGAAAATAATCTTTACTGTTTGGTTTCAGGTCCCTCTCAATGTTATTTGTGGCTAGAGTTCTTTCTGGATTCGGTGTCTCCATCGTATTCGTGGCGTGCCCGATGTACATTGGAGAGATCGCAGAAGCAAAAATACGTGGATCAGTCGGTAAGATCATCGGTCAGCGACTGATACCAAGAAATAATTAAGTTGAAACTGAAGACTCTTTGGAGATCGAAAATTGATCTTCCTATCTAATTCAGTCCTTTATGTAATAGCCTAGATCATATATGTAACAGATATGTCGGGCTTATAGGCTTTAACAACTTTTGTCAGGTTTACTACGCTGCCATCTAGTTGTTACATAAGGAGTCACGTCATAATTCTCGTTTGAAATGCATTAGCGACTGTGCTGCCATCTCGTGTTCGTTTACAGCGGACGGGTGGCGATCCTGGCGGTTGTTCTCTTCAAAGTGCTGCCGATTTTAACGTAGCAAGGAGTTATCTGTTACAAATATGATTTAGGATAATAGTCTCCAGAAACAAATTTACCACCAATTTTCTATTCAGCCTTATTCTTTTTCTTTTCCAACACAGGCCTTATTATCCATTCCTCGTCATTCTAATCATCCTCTTTCACCGTGTCAGTTTCTGGCAGATGAAATTCCTTACATCGTCATTTACTACGTTTTTATGGAATATTCAGATCGATCTGAATACACTTACCGTATTGAAATCTTCATGAAAACAGAGATTCAAATCAATCTGAGTCTCGAGGTCGATACGCCTAAAAAGTGGGATCGCATCGCATTCAGTTGGAATTGAGTTCCATGAAAACAGGTATCGTATTCAATTCGATCTCAATACGTTAGGCGTGTGATCGACCGTCATTTGCTTGATGTGTCAGCTATTTTACCAACAGCGAGGAGAATATGTAAGTTGGAAAATAGTGTTGAACATAATATTTCGTGTTTTCCTAAAAGTCAAAAATTATTCCGGAGCCGGGTATCGAACCCGGGACCTTTGGTTTGGAAAACGCACCAACGCTCTACCACTGAGCTACTCGGGAACTCTAAATGACAACACGATCCAATATGTCGATGACATGTTAACCAACATAACTACTCGAAATAGCTTCCGTACTCAGATCGTTTTCAGATGCACAGACCTCAAAGTGGGCTGACAACTGTCAAGCAACCAAATTGCGAAAAGGCATAATATTTCGGTGTTTTCTCGAAAAAGTCAATATTACCATTATTCAGTTAACAGACAGAATATTGAATTTTCATGAAAGTGATTTGGAAAACGCAACATTGTTTGTTGTTTAATAGTCATTTGCAGAATGACCAACACGTAAATATGTCGATGATATGTTAACCAACATAACTACTTTCGAAACTTCATTTTATATTTAAGATTCTATTTTTCTACTTTTATCGAAAATTTCAATGAAAACGGGGATCGTATTCAGTACGGATCGTATTCAGATCGAATTGAATACTGCATGAAAATGTACTAATTGTTTATCAGTTCAAATTAGGTATTAAAAATTGCATATTTTGATGAAAGTGATTTGTGAGTGTTAGCATATATTATAGGTTCTTCTGTGTGTTTGTTTAATAGTCATTTACGCCTATATTGAAGTATAATTAGGATATAAATTGTAAATTAATTATGTATCATGTTTAGTCAATATTTCATTATATGTAAGGCCCTCAATGTGCATGATAATGATTTTATATTTAAGTATTACTATTAATATTACTACTTTTATCATTGTTTCAATGTATATTTCACTTCTGGTAGTGTGGAAGAGAAGGCCTCGTGGCCTTAACTCTACCAGAATGAATGAATCAATCAATCAATGAATAAATGAATGAAGATATATGTAAGTAAATAAATAATTACATAAATAAGTTATTAAATAGACAGACAGACAGACATAGATAGATAGATAGATAGATAGATAGATAGATAGATAGATAGATAGATAGATAGATAGATAGATAGATAGATAGATAGATAATAGGGAGGTAGGTAGGTAGGTAGATAGGTAGGTAGGATGGATAGATGGATAGATGGGATAGATAGATAGATAGATAGATAGATAGATAGATAGATAGATAGATAGATAGATAGATAGATAGATAGATAGATAGATAGATAGATAGATGATAGATAGATAGATAGATAGATAGATAGATAGATAGATAGATAGATAGATAGATAGATAGATAGATAGATAGATAGGATAGATAGATAGGATAGATAGATAGGATAGATAGATAGGATAGATAGATAGATAGATAGATAGATAGATAGATAGATAGATAGATAGATAGATAGATAGATAGATAGATAGATAGATAGATAGATAGATAGATAGATAGATAGATAGATAGATAGATAGATAGATAGATAGATAGATACAAATCAAGATTTCAGGTATAACTCCCTGTAAAGTTGATTTGAATAATTTCGAGGGAAAAATTGTTCCGGAGCCGGGTATCGAACCCGGGACCTTTGGTTTAACGTACCAACGCTCTACCATTGAGCTAGATAGACAGACACAATATATCCACAGATAGACAATAGATAGACTAACTCCGTGTGACTTAAAGTTCACGAACAGTGAGATTAGCAAATAGATTTCAGGTATAAGTAAAGTTGATTTGAATAATTTCGAGGAAAAATTGTTCCGGAGCCGGGTATCGAACCCGGGACCTTTGGTTTAACGTACCAACGCTCTACCATTGAGCTACTCGGGAATTATTCAGATAGATAGATAGATAGATAGATAGATAGATAGATAGATAGATAGATAGATAGATAGATAGATAGATATAGATAGATAGATAGATAGATAGATAGATAGATAGATAGATAGATAGATAGATAGATAGATAGATAGGCAGACAGACAGTGGAGTTTAGAAAGGGCGCGTCAGCTACTATGGCTATTTGCGCCCTTATCTAAAATTCTTCATAAAACAAAGACACAAATACTAATACAATAATCAAGAATGCTAAAAGAACTAAAAAGCGTTGTCACGGTAAAACGAGGTAAACAAACAAAGAAATAAAGAAACAAACGAATTAATAAATAGATGGACGGACAGACAGATAAAGTAAATGCATAAAATAAAAAAATTAATTGAATAATTATATTAAAATTAACTAAATTAAACAAAACAAGACAAACAAGCAAATAAATAAATAAAAATAAAGAAATATATATATATATATATATATATATATATATATATATAGATAAATACTTATGTAATATTAAACAAATAATTGAGTAGGGTATCATACTAAATAATGGTCTAAATATCTAATGGCTCACTGCTGTGAAGTAGCGGTTAGCATATATGACCGTCAAGGAAGCGGACTCGGATTCAGATCCTTGTTTGGTCAATTTATCTGGTTAAGGTATTTTCCGAGATTTCTCCTCAGCTAATTGAAGAAGAATTTATTGCTGGGTAACTTTCGGCGTTGGACCTGGGACTCTCTTTGCCTCCATTAATTTCAACTTCATCTATCATCTTTTAGCAGTTCCAGTTCGACTAAGGATAGCAGATATAGTATCATGATGTGCATACAGTAGGCATTTATCTGAGAAAACTGCAGACGTCCCAGGGGGACGGAGGTATCTTCGTAAGTGAACTCTATCCGACCAGGTTATATGCAGCTGAATAAACAGATGGCACCAAATAGTGAATCACGATACCTACAGTAACGCCATCTTCATGTCAATATAGGATGCAGCAGGATGTAGTAACGCGACTTGCATATAGATGGCATCGATTTGAAAATGATGCAGAACTTTCAGGGGGACGGAGGGGCGTTCATCGTGGACTCCGTCGGACCGGGTATGTGGCTGAATCTATACATGGCACAAAAGAGTGAATCACGATACTTACAGGAATGTTGTCTTGGAAACTTCGATCTAAGGAGGTCAGGTAGCACAGCCTTCGGGTTCTCCTCTGTAAAAGAGAAAAAACTATTTAATGAAGTTCTCAACACCTTAATTCCATTATCAATAATATCTGTATAATTCATTGAAACATATCTTAAATACATACTACTTATCATTTGAGAAGTTTTGTGTGTATAATTATAACTTTATAGTACAAAAACGAACAAATATGCAATACGTATAAGAGGAATTTCTGGTGTTTAATCTCGTGCATCGTTAAATTCTCTCAAAATGCTCGTTGAAAATAATTTTCATGACGTTTCACAAAGTTATAAATAACTTCATTTCTGGGTAGTAATTAATATATTAGCATTTATTCACATTTTTTACTTTTTGTACGAAAACCTGACGTGTTGAAAGTAATTGGAGATTATTTTCGAATTCAGTACAAAAATTCGTCAAGAATCGCATATCGATCTAGATCTAATGCAGCTGTTCAGCGTGAATTCTCTCAGTAATATCTCGGCATCAAGAACAGCTACAGACCTGTACGACCATTCGTTTGATTTGTAATCGCGAGTTCTGCAATATTGAAGTGATAATACACAAGTACAATACAATTTTATTGACAGCGACGTAAACAAATTTACTGTGAGCTGACGACCAGAATATCCTTCAAGAAGAGAAAATGTGATCATTGCACGCCCATCATTAATAATAATTCTTATCTTATCATAGATCCATACTCTTCATTTGTAAACCGAAACAAACATAAAACGTCCAAACCAATATAACCGACCGTAGTTTCATTACAGAAATTTGGTGACGCATTCTATATTATGTCGGCGCTTCTCTGATACAGCGCAGGATTTTTTTAAATCAACACAAAAATAAAACCTACTTTAATACTAAATACTAAAAACTATCGATCAAAGCAGGTTTAATTGATTAGTCTAAGCTCTATCACAACTGCCACACATAATAGGTGGTTCACTTACCCGTCATCTATAACCTACAGAATAATGAAATCTGCTATGGTAACTTATACCTTCCTTGGCGCTTGGCTATACGAGACTGGACTGAAAACGAGTACTATGTATTTAGGCTCGCTTTGGTCCATTGTGTGCCTTAAATACAGGGTGTTAAAAAGTATCCAATATTTTAGGAGGTGCTAGTATGCATCAAAACAAAATAATGTCTAATAAACATGGGTCCTACAACACATACTTTCTGAGATCTGAACACTTGTTCAGAAGAGGTGCTGAACTGTGACGTAGTTCATTGGTAAATGCATGCTCTGTAAATAAGGAATCACGCACTCTTTGGAATTTGTTTTTAATACGTTAATAAGAAAGTTGTAACGAGCCCCAGTTAATCTCTGTGGTAGCACGAATATGACCCTATTAATCTATCGCCAATAACGCCTGCCCGTTTAGTTGATTGAGAATCGGAATTATTGTTTCTTCAAGAATAGCATTCCATTTTTAATCAGTCCACACATGCTGATTACGAAAATTCAAAACACCATCTCTACTGAACGCCGTCAAATATCCGTAACCAGACTTTTGTTTTCAGTATTCCTTGAAGAGAAAATGCCATTATTCCATGCCAGAAGTTAATAATACGGTATGATTATCATAGATCCAGTCTGCTTATTTGTAAGGGCAGAGGAATGCAAACATGAAAACGTCACAATTGAACACCTCCTATGAACAAGTGTTCAGATCTCAGAAAGTATGTGTTGTAGGACCCATGTTTATTAGACATTATTTTCTTGTTTTGATGCATACTATCACCTCCAAAATTTTGATACTTTTTTAACACAAAATATAAACGATGGTTGTCCAATAGGACAGATGGCCTAAAAACTATCGTGAACCCGACGCTGACAGGTGGGTCATCCTGCCTCAGTCAAAACACGAAGACTGCAAACCCCACATAAGAGTGGTTATCGCAGTCATCTTTAACTACAGATGATAGATGTAAAGGACGTGGAATGATAAAGGGAAAGGGGAGTACTCGGAGAAAAACTTATACCTGCAACGCCTGGCTTTGTCTATCACAAATTCCATCTCGACGTGACTGGGGATCGAACTTGGTACATCACATTTAGGCAAGCGCCTTTGGTCCATATTGCTTAAATACAGGGTGTTGGACAGTAATAGTAACAAACAAATATTTTAGGAGGCTGCTACACTAATTTATTTTTTGCAGCAAAACAAAAAATGTCTAAGCAAACATTATTCTCAATTTAGTTTCAAAAAATATCTGATATCTAGAGAACAACCTGTTCTAGGAGTTATGCCAGTATGTGTTCCACCTTGGCACAGGGTGTCTGATGCATCTCTTCGTCAGGAATCAGGATGCTTTGAAATTTGTTTTAATACATTAATAACAAAGTCCTGCCCTGGTGGCCTCCATTAAGTCATCTTGGTAGCACATATAATGGCCTTCGTTGATTGTGATCGCCTTACTTTCTGCTCACCAACTGCGAAATGTAAAGGGAGGTTTTCCAGATTTTTCGCACAAGCCGATTACGAAAATTCACAAGACCATCTCTACTGAACAGCACTATTTCGAGGGTGAAAATTTGAATTTTAGTATTTTTTACGTGCCATTATTTAGAAGTGTTATTTAACGATGATTATCAGTAGTCTTGTTAATTATAGGGCAGAATAAGAATGCATTCCCATGAATGGACGTCACATTGAACACCTCGGCGTTGAACACGGTTCAGATCTCAGAGAAGTGGATGTTAATGTTAGTTTTATTTAACGACCCAATACAGTTTATTAGCGTCGCCGGATTATTTTTTTCTTGTTTTGATGCATACTATCACCTCGCATTTAAAATATTCGACCTACTTTTAACGCAACCTCTGTATACCAACGAGGTCGTCATGAGAAGTGGAAGACAGATGGCCTGGGCAGGCATTTGTCGACGTTGACAGGTGAAGGTTTGAGACCTGTTCCTGCCTCAGTTAAAACACGAAGACTCGAAAAATACCTCCCAGAGTTTTTATTATTCTCTTTTACAGATCTATTTCGAGTGATAGATGTAATGAGGATGGATGATAAAGAGACGTGGGAGTACTCACGACCAGAAAAACCTCTGCAACAGATCGCTTTGTCCATCACAAATTCCATCTCGCGTGACTGGGGATCGAAGAGGGTGTATTACGTCAATCGACAGCCGCAAACAAAGCAAGTGAGTGGAACGACCTTGCAACTATTCCAGAGTGGACAGTAATACAACAAACGAATATTTATGTAGGCTACCTACACTAATTTATTTTTTACAGCCAAACTAAGAGAAAAAGTCGGAGCATTTGTCCTATTATTCTCAATTTAGTTTCATAAAAATATCTGATATCTAGAGAACAACCTCTCCTTGCGAGTTATACCAGTATGTCTTCCTTGTGCTACAGGGTGTCTGATGCATCTCTTCGTCAGCATTGGCAGGATGCTGGGTTACGCAGTGGGCAATTACATCTCCTTCACCACACTCGCCTTGGTGGCCTCCATCCTCACAATCATCTTCCTCATTTTAATGGCCTTCGTGAGTGACTCGCCTTACTTTCTGCTCACCAAGGGCGAAAGGAGTAAAGCGGAGGTCGCTTTGGCCAGACTTCGCAGCAAGACGATTCAAGAGGTGCAGGTGAGACCGATTGCTAAACAGCACTATTTACGAGGGTGAAAATGTTGAATCTGTTAATTTTTTAATTTTTAGTAGGTTATTTAACGACACTTTATCACCATCTTAGGTTAATTATAGCGCTTTCAGAATAAGAAGGCATATGGCCTACGTCAATCGAGTGCTAGCAGCAGTGCGGCGTTGTCACACGGTGCACGGTGTATGAGAAGTGGAAGACAGAGACAATAGATAAGGACAGAAAATATCAGTATCAGTCGCTGCTGGGTGCAGTGAGCGAACGGTTTGAGACCTCTTCCTTCATTGTAGTAATGTTTAAATATAATTACTCTTATTGAAGTAATTTTCATCCCAATTTTTATTATTGTTGCTTTACAGATCTGTAGAAACACTAACACGAAATAAAGTGATAGATATGTAGAAATTTACTTTGCTAATGTCAGACGAAGAACGTCTTAATTTAAAAAAAGAATACTGCATATTGTATTGCACTGTCTGACATGTGGAAATTCCCTCCTAAAAAATTGAGGGCGAGAAACTTTACCCAAATGATTAGACTTCCTTGTACAGCAGTGCTCAATTTATTATTGTTTATTTCTCCAGAGGAAAGATGAGATAGAGTTTGTTTGTAGAGGCAGCCTACGAATCTAGCGATAATAAAACGTAAACATGTTTGTAGAAATGTAATTTAGTATTGATATTGAAGTTGAAAAGTAATTTATTTTTCCTCTGCTAAATGAAGCCTATATAATTTAGTTTAATTCTCTAGCTTATACCTTACTTAGGGTCCAGGGTTCTATATTCTGGTTACGAATCTGGCTATAATGCAATGTAAGCATAATAATTATGTGTTCATAATATATAATTCAGTATTCATACTGAAACTGTAGATTATTTTATTTTTCTCTGTAAAACTAAGTCTATCTAATTTAATTTTATTTTCTAACTTTTACGTATCTAGAGGTCCAGGGTTCTATATTCTGGCTAAGAATCCGGCTATAAGAATATAAGCATATTTGCTCATATGTACGTAGGTCTAATTCAGTACTCATATTGAAATTGAAGATTACTTTCTTTTACTTTGTTAAATCAAGCCTATCTAATTTAATATAATCCTCAGGCTTATACCTACCTAGAGGTCCAGGGTTCTATGTTCTATCACTCTGGCATGTGGCATATCCTACGAGTGAAGGTAGTTATATAGAAGTGAATGTGAAAACAGTAACCCAATAATATCGTTAATATATTGAAGTTAAATTTGTATATTAGAAAAACGTATAAAATGTAACATATTATATAATTATAACGCGAGGTTTTTAAAATAGAAATTGAGTTTTGGAATTGTA
This sequence comes from Periplaneta americana, assembly GCA_025594305.2. Lineage (NCBI taxonomy): Eukaryota > Metazoa > Arthropoda > Insecta > Blattodea > Blattidae > Periplaneta > Periplaneta americana. Next base: position 17,896,432 of record JAJSOF020000021.1, read on the forward strand.
AAATCTTCTCGTTTCTAGCATGCCCGTATTTATTTTAAAAGTGAAATGTAATTAAATTGCTTATCTTATAAAGTTTTTTAATGCTCTTAAGGAAGTACGTTGTTAATACTCTTCGTATAACTCATCGAAAAAGAGGCAAGAGTGTTTATGTTTACAATATCAACCAAATACCTCATACGTTTAAGCAATATTTCTTCTTATACCATGTATAATAGGCTATTCCAATGAAAAGTGAAAATCGTATCTGTGGTTATTCTCAGCTTTCTTCTTGCTTTCCACGTTCTATAATGGCACTGCTAACATACTACTACTACTACTACTACTACTACTACTACTACTATTACTACTACTACTACTACTACTGCTAACACATACTACTACTACTACTACTACTACTGCTGACACCTACTACTACTACTACTGCTAACACCTACTACTACTACTACTGCTAACACCTACTACTACTACTACTACTACTGCTAACACCTACTACTACTACTACTGCTAACACCTACTACTACTACTACTGCTAACACCTACTACTGCTAACACCTACTACTACTACTACTACTACTACTACTGCTAACACTACTACTACTACTACTACTACTACTACTACTACTACTGCTAACACCTACTACTACTACTACTGCTAACACCTACTACTACTACTACTACTACTGCTAACACCTACTACTACTGCTAACACCTACTACTACTGCTAACACCTACTACTACTACTACTACTGCTAACACCTACTACTACTACTACTACTACTACTAACACCTACTACTACTACTACTGCTAACACCTACTACTACTACTGCTAACACCTACTACTACTACTGCTAACACCTACTACTACTACTACTACTAACAACACTACTACTACTACTGCTAACACCTACTACTACTACTACTACTACTACTACTGCTACTACTACTACTACTACTACTACTACTACTACTGCTAACACCTACTACTACTACTACTACTGCTAACACTACTACTACTACTACTGCTACTACTAACACCTACTACTACTACTACTACTACTGCTAACACCTACTACTACTACTGCTACTACTGCTAACACCTACTACTACTACTACTACTGCTAACACCTACTACTACTAACTACTGCTAACACTACTACTGCTACACCTACTACTACTACTACTACTACTAACACCTACTACTACTACTACTACTACTGCTACTACTACTACTAACACCTACTACTACTACTACTACTGCTAACATTACTACTACTACTGCTAACACCTACTACTACTACTGCTAACACCTACTACTACTACTGCTACTACTGCTAACACCTACTACTACTACTACTACTACTAACACCTACTACTACTGCTAACAACACTACTACTACTACTGCTAACACCTACTACTACTGCTAACACCTACTACTACTACTGCTAACACCTACTACTACTACTGCTACTACTGCTAACACCTACTACTACTACTGCTAACACCTACTACTACTACTGCTAACACCTACTACTACTACTACTAACACCTACTACTACTACTGCTACTACTGCTAACACCTACTACTACTGCTACTACTGCTAACACCTACTACTACTACTGCTAACACCTACTACTACTACTACTACTGCTAACACCTACTACTACTACTGCTACTACTGCTAACACCTACTACTACTACTACTGCTAACACCTACTACTACTACTGCTAACACCTACTACTACTACTGCTAACACCTACTACTACTACTGCTACTACTGCTAACACCTACTACTACTACTACTGCTAACACCTACTACTACTGCTACTACTGCTAACACCTACTACTACTACTGCTAACACCTACTACTACTACTGCTACTACTGCTAACACCTACTACTACTGCTAACACCTACTACTACTACTACTGCTAAACCTACTACTACTAACACCTACTGCTAACACTGCTACACTACTGCTACTACTACTACTACTACTGCTAACACCTACTACTACTACTACTGCTAACACCTACTACTACTACTGCTAACACCTACTGCTACTACTGCTAACACCTACTGCTACTACTGCTAACACCTACTGCTACTACTGCTAACACCTACTACTACTACTACTACTACTGCTAACACCTACTACTACTGCTACTACTGCTAACACCTACTACTACTGCTACTACTGCTAACACCTACTACTACTGCTACTACTGCTAACACCTACTACTACTACTACTGCTAACACCTACTACTACTGCTACACTGCTAACACCTACTACTACTGCTACTACTGCTAACACCTACTACTGCTACTACTGCTAACACCTACTAACTACTGCTACTACTGCTAAACACTACTACTGCTACTACTGCTAACACCTACTACTGCTACTACTGCTAACACCTACTACTGCTACTACTGCTAACACCTACTACTACTACTGCTAACACCTACTACTACTGCTACTACTGCTAACACCTACTACTACTACTACTGCTAACACCTACTACTACTACTGCTAACACCTACTACTACTACTGCTACTGCTAACTACCTACTACTACTACTACTACTGCTAACACCTACTACTACTGCTACTACTGCTAACACCTACTACTACTGCTACTACTGCTAACACCTACTAACACTACTACTACTACTACTACTGCTAACACCACTACTACTACTACTGCTAACACCTACTACTACTACTGCTGCAACACCTACTACTACTGCTAACACTACTACTGCTAACACTACTACTACTACTGCTAACACCTACTACTACTACTGCTAAACACCTACTACTACTGCTGCTACTACTACTGCTAACACTACTACTACTACTGCTAACACCTACTACTGCTACTACTGCTAACACCTACTACTACTGCTACTGCTAACACCTACTACTACTGCTACTACTGCTAACACCTACTACACTGCTACTACTGCTAACACCTACTACTACTGCTACTACTGCTAACACCTACTACTACTGCTACTACTGCTAACACCTACTACTACTGCTACTACTGCTAACACCTACTACTACTGCTACTACTGCTAACACCTACTACTACTGCTACTACTGCTAACACCTACTACTACTGCTACTACTGCTAACACCTACTACTACTGCTACTACTGCTAACACCTACTACTACTGCTACTACTGCTAACACCTACTACTACTACTGCTACTACTGCTAACACCTACTACTACTGCTACTACTGCTAACACCTACTACTACTGCTACTACTGCTAACACCTACTACTACTACTGCTAACACCTACTACTACTGCTACTACTGCTAACACCTACTACTACTGCTACTACTGCTAACACCTACTACTACTGCTACTACTGCTAACACCTACTACTACTGCTACTACTGCTAACACCTACTACTACTGCTAACACCTACTACTACTGCTAACACCTACTACTACTGCTAACACCTACTACTACTGCTAACACCTACTACTACTGCTAACACCTACTACTACTGCTAACACCTACTACTACTACTACTACTGCTAACACCTACTACTACTACTACTACTGCTAACACCTACTACTACTACTACTGCTAACACCTACTACTACTACTACTGCTAACACCTACTACTACTACTACTGCTAACTACTACTACTGCTAACACTACTACTACTACTACTGCTAACACCTACTACTACTACTACTGCTAACACCTACTACTACTACTACTGCTAACACCTACTACTACTACTACTGCTAACACCTACTACTACTACTACTGCTAACACCTACTACTACTGCTACTACTGCTAACACCTACTACTACTGCTAACACCTACTACTACTGCTAACACCTACTACTAACACCTACTGCTGCTCCTACTGCTAACACCTACTGCTGCTGCTGCTGCTGCTGCTGCTGCTGCTGCTACTACTACTACTACTACTACTACTACTACTACTACTACTACTACTACTACAGTCTATTTAAAATATCATACGATGAAGTAATACACGGTTCTGAAAATCGTCCAAATAATTAACATGTTTGTTTTGCGTTATTTTCCAGGAGAGGTAAATACTGTTATACCGCCTATTTGAATTGTCTCTTTGCCCTATCCGAGAATACAAGATAACGTATGTATTTATAAACCACACGCCTCTGCAGTCAGATTCTTTTTTGTGAAAAACTGACACGCACCGTGTCATAAGCAGTATATACAGAAAATAGAATATTCCTCGCCTGTGAGTGTAGAACAGCCTTTTGCGTATAACAGATGAAATACCAGAGCCACTTGCAATACCTTCAAGAGACATTGTTACAGTAAGTTACACACTACACAAGAGAAAACAATCCACGTCTGAATTTGGAAATAAACAGAATGTATCTTCGTTTACAGAGAGGGACTTCAGAGCAAAATATGCTGTATATTGTAGGTTGGATATCTCTGTTTAGTCTTAAAGCGATAACACGCGAACCAGTTGACATATAATTGCCATTCTTGTACTGTTGGATTCAGAATTCGGAGCTCTATCGAATGGCACAGCTTAAAATTCATTCCTAGCCATAAGTATTGTGCGCGCAAGAAAGAAACTAACACGCGACGCTTCAGCGAGACTTCGCGACGATTTAACTAGGCAACACCGCTTCACTGTTACTGGCTAGTCGAGATAAACCGGCCTGAACTAGCTCCGCCTTATATGCCTTCTTATTCTGAAAGCGCTTTTTTTTTTTTTAGATCTGAATGAGATAAATGTGTTAAACCGGTGAAATGAGTCCGGGGCCAGCACCGAAAGTTACCCAGCATTTCCTCATATTGGATTGAGGGAAAACCCCGGAAAAAACCTCAACCAGGTAACTTGCCCCGACCGGGAATCGAACCCGGGCCATATAGTTTCGCGGCCAGACGCGCTAACCGTTACTCCACAGGTGTGAACTGAATCTGTTAAAGTCAAAATAAATATAACCCGAACGTTTCTGCGTACTACAATGCTATACTCTGTGTCTGGAATCTGTAGACCTAGGAGACAAAAGTTCTCTGAGCAACTGTTGAGTAGAGGGTGCTAGGCCAATGACCGCACTGGCGAGAAAGGCATTGAATGAAGTGGCGGGCGACTGTTGTGAGGGGATCATTTCTGTCTGAACTCAACTGCAGTTAAGATGCCACATTAAAACTGGACATCGATTTCAAGGATATGAGATAGATACAGCACTGCATTACACCAAATGGCCGCATCCTGCAGATATAGTTGAATTCAACGACAAGCAAGAAGATATGAACTACACAGTAGAAGTCTTTACAGACGGAAGCAAAAGTAATTCTGAAGTGGGGTCGGGAATTGCTATCTTTATAGACCAAGAGCTCGCACATCAAATGCAATTCAAATTACATGGCCAATGTTCGAACAACCAAGCTGAGCAGATAGCTATTTTGAAAGCACTTGAAAAAATATCCACAATCGACAACCTACAGGATAAGCAGAAGTCAGCTATAATCCATACAGATAGCCTCATAACATTAGATTCGCTACGGAATACCAACAACCACAAAAATATCATTGAAACAATCAGAAAACAGGCCAGAAAAATGAAGGAGCAGAGATGGACTATCCACTACACATGGGTCAAGGCGCATGTCGGCATTGCAGGCAACGAACTAGCAGACAAATTAGCCAAGAGAGCAGCAAGGAATAAAGACCTAGAAGTGTGCTACGAGAGGATTCCTGAAAGTGAGTGGCTAAGGCCCAATTGTATAAAACTCCCTGACTAAAGATCAACTTTGATCGAAGATCGAAAAGTAAACCGAGTTCAGACACTTCTTCTATTGTATAAAACTTTTCTGCGATCAAATTACCTTGGTTCAAATGCAATCTAAGTTCACATGAAAAGGATTTGGCAACATCGCATAAACAGGTGAAATACGTGATGCGCGGACCATGTTATACAGGTTTGTTCAGTGTTGCCAATCTAGCAATTTTAACTCTTTTTCAACAACAATTTCTTTTAACTTTTATATTGCTTAAATAGGGATTTAGTGACCTTTTTAGCACCCCATAGTGACACGATTTAATCTTTCTTTGTTGATAATGAGAAATCTAGCGACTTTACAACTACTTTTTCGCGACTTTCCGTATTACACTCTGTTGGAGACACTGTTTTTTTTTTGCAATGTAAATAATGGCGGACAATAAGAAGAAGGTTGACTGTTCTCCAAGTTTTATCATGTTATGGTGTTTGATACTGCTAAACACAATAAAGCTTTATAAAATGACAATTTTCGTTTAGTAATACAGTTAATTAATTGAACATTTATGAATGTACCTATCATATCCATTAATAATTAATGGTTGTTAAAAACATAATATAATTATAGGTTATGTTATTTGATATTGCTGAACACGATAGAGCCTTATAAAATATAAGAATGTTTGTGTATTAAGGCAAGAAATTGAAAGAAATATATATGTACCTAATATATATATTAATATTAAAATAATGGATATTTTATTTGTACAATCTGTCACTCGTATATTTCAAACAGAAAAGAAATAACTGAACTTGGATCATCTAACTTAATCGGAGAAATTTCTTCAGTCAAAGTTGACTTTAGTTTGAGACAAATTAATCTCAGATTAGACTTTATACAACACAAAATTCCAAGTTCAGCTGAAACAAGGATCAATTTAACCTCTGATCTAAGATTAAATGGTTTATACAATCGGGCCTAAGAGTACTACAAGAGGAAAGCATGTCTCAATGGGAAAAGGACTGGCAGACAACAACTAAAGGACCAGTCACCAAATCATATTTTCCCAGTGTAAAGGATCGACTCCGGGTCAGTATCCCCTTGAATAATAATCTTACGACATTCCTAACCGGCCACGGAAAACTAAGGGCCTACTTCCACCGTTTCCACATATTGGACAGCCCCGAATGCCCTTGTGGGAAGGGCGATCAGACAGCTGAGCATCTAATCTTCCAGTGTGCTATTCTTGATAAAGAAAGAAGTGTGTTCAGAAACAACATCCTAAAACTAGATGGTCACTGGACTAACACATTGAGTGAACTAATGCTTAAATATAAGAAACAATACATAGAATTTGTTCAATCTGTAAATTTAGAAAAGCTATAACCCCAAAAGGAAGAAGAAGAGAGCAAAGAAAGAAACAGAGTTGTAAATAGTGTATACTCGTATAGTAGTGTAATAACAATATAACAAGTGCAATCAGTAGCCATAGTGAAAATTGTGTAACTATATAACACTCATCTCTTAGTAATACTAGCGATATAGCAGTGTATCAAGTATAAACATAAATGGGAAGGAACTAGATAATTATGAACCACACTCAAAGAACATTGAAGCTATACGTGACATTTATCTAATAGTGATTATCTAATAGTAATTTAGAATTGTATCGAATGCGAATGATCAACAAGGCATGTAGTATTACTAACCTTGTAATGGAACATGCTGTCCAATAAAACAAAAAAACTACCTGTCAGTACGATATCTCCTTCTACCATGGGCATCTTACTCCTTAGCGGTTGCGAGCCGATGCTGCCAGCAACACATTCTCACACTGCTAGCCCCGAACATTTGCTTCTCTCCGTCTCCATCGAAGTGCGCCGATTAACTACAGATCCTAGAAACGGATGTAAAAGTATTATTATTGCAACGCTCTAATCGAAACAAATTCTTAATAGTTAGGCCTACTAACTACGCGAGTAAAAACAAGATTACAGTCCGCGAATTAGGGAATTGTTAGTCTCGGTATGACCGTGTGAGTGGTGAAACCTGTCAAGCCCGGAATCATGCCGGGAATGACATTGTGGGCAGCTTAACCATTCTAAAATGACAGCGCACTTAGAAATTCCTTCTATGGCATGCTAAAATTAAGGGGTTAGGTACAGCTTTCAGCAGTAAAATTTGGAAAATATTCAACATTTTTTTCCTCCATTACTCTATCTTGTACAATAATGAAAATTATTATGTGTAAAACGCTGTTCTTCTGCTATATGAAAAAAATATTTTTACTATTAAAAAATTATTTGCATTTTTTTTTTCAAAATTTAGTTCACTGTGCAGTGATAAAGCGTTTCCCACATAACTAAAAAATTATCCATCATTCTGTGATGACATTTTTTGTGAGTATTTATGCCTGTTATATCTACAATATGATGCAAGATCATTTGTCTATCTTTGATAGATTGTGTGATAAAAAATAAATTCATTTAAAAGTGAAATATCACTATTTTGTTATAATACAAAAAAAATATTTATTAAGGAATGTAGTTGAAAGAGCATGATATTGTAAACATGTTTCAGCAATAAAATAAAAGAGAGAGAACATGACAAAGTTAACAGGTTTATGAATTATGAGGGAAAAACTTCATCACTGCACAGTGAGCTGCCACCATTCTGAATTTTGAAAAAAAGAAAACAATATTTTTTTTTAAATCGTAAAAATATTTTTTTCATATACGTTATCAGAAGGACACATACTAATTTTCATTATTGTACAAGGTACAGTAACGAAGGGAAAAAAAATGTTGAATATTTCCAAAACGTTTACTGCTGTAAGCTGTACCTAACCCCTTAAGTTATTTATTTAATGCTGTGTTTTGTCGGCAAAGAAGCGATATGGAAGTAGTTGTGTGAGAATTCTAGCAACCTGTAATAGATAAGGAAATATCCATCTTCATGAAGGCCGAGAAAACTGAGCGTATATGACGGCTTCATTATCAAGAGCTTAAAAATGGAGAATATGTCCTTATAACAGATTCAATAAATGTTTTCCTGTTATGCAAATCAAGATTTCAGGTATAACTCCCTGTAAAGTTGATTTGAATAATTTCGAGGGAAAAATTGTTCCGGAGCCGGGTATCGAACCCGGGACCTTTGGTTTAACGTACCAAGGCTCTACCACTGAGCTACCCGGGAACTCTAACCGACACCGATCCAATTTTTCCCTCTATATCCACAGACCTCAAAGTGGGCTGACAACCGTCAAGCAACCAACTTCGAGTGCACACTAACTCCGTGTGACTTAAATTGTGGTTTTCTGTTAACGAACAGTGACGTGTATTATGCAAATCAAGATTTCAGGTATAACTCCCTGTAAAGTTGATTTGAATAATTTACGTTACGTACGTTAAACCAAAGGTCCCGGGTTCGATACCCGGCTCCGGAACAAGTTTTCCTGTTATGTTTCGGTATATATGACGTGGTATAAACACCAAAAATATATTGCACAATTTGAAAGTCTAAATATCATATCGGTTTTGAAACCCCTTCACTTCATTACTAAGGACTTCATTGAACTCTTGGTAGCTCAGTTGACAGATGATTGTGGAATCAGATTCGAATCCCAGCGTTGATGGAGTTGTGTTTATGGAAAAATGCCACGTTCGTGAGGGTTTTTGTGGGTTATCCGATTTTCCTCCATTACTCCACTATCAATCTACGTTTTAATATTAATTATCTCTGCATCATAACCCACAGTTTATTCCCGATTTACCACAAAAATCGTCTGTAGCTGCATTCAGATTGAAAACAGGCCATGACTGTTTGGCCAAACACCTGCATATAATTGGAATATATCAGTCCCCTAACTGCCCATTGTGCAACTCAAACCAAGAAATGGATTCGGAACACCTGAAAATCTGTGCTTCAGTGGCTGACCATGATAATGTCTTTGAAAAATATTGAAGTGCAAGAGGTCAGATAACTTTATTGTCAAATGCCTGGCATAACGAATCAACAACAACAACAACATATTCATTATCACCAAAACTACCCTGAGACTATCTATACATCTTTTAAGAAATTAAGAAAACATCAGATTGAAATGGACAAAATTTGAATTCAATGAAGTGTAGAATCCACAGAAAAATCAGAATAGTCGATACTGTCAATCACATATAAAGGGTGTTTCCGAGGTGGTGTTACAAACTTTCAGGGATGATGGGGAAGGGCACATATATCAATTTGAGATAAGGAACCGTGGTTCGGAAATGACCGAGTCGAAAGTTACAAGCAAAAGTAGTTGTGTGGAAATGAAATAATTTTATTCCTCTTTACACCTTATTTATGTGTATTTATCTGTACATCTTACACATACTGTATTCATCTGACGTTGTTTACGTTGTCTACTTACAGTATTTCATTCAGTGCGCTGTCTGAGGCGTGGGGATAGGAAACTACACTGAAGAAATGCAGATAGCGTAATGTGTAACGGACATGGTCGGTCCTGATATGCACGTCTGTAGACAGCAGTGTATGTGTACAAGTTGCAGTGTCCAGTCGATCAGTCCTAGTGAAATGGAGAAGAACACGAGAGCGGAATATACAGATCTGATTTTCGAATACGGGTGAGCCAATGGGAACAGTAGACAAGTTCACAGATTGTATCTGGTCAAGTACCCACTTAAGAGACATCCGGCTCAAACTATCTTTCCACATCTGTTCCAAAGGTTAAGGGAAGGAGGGTACGTGGTGCCAAATTACAATTCCATTTCCACACAACTATTTTTGCTTGTAACTTTCTACTCAATCATTTCCGGACCAGCGTTCCTTATCTCAAATTGATACATGTGCCCTTCCCCATCATCCCTGAAAGTTTGAAACACCAGCCCGGAAACTTACTGTATAATCCTAGTTATCGCCAGGGAATGAACCCGAGTCCGCGCAATGATGAGTCCAATATTTAGTATTGAGCTATCAGAACAGTCTTGAATCATGTAAATACGTTAACGATGGCAAACCGAATGTGAACATCTAGCCGTGAAACGTATACTCCTAGTTTATAAGTAGGACTAAGAATTTCGTACCAAAACATACAGGGTGGCGCACGAAATGTTGAACCATTTGATTTTGATTTTGTGGCTATACTATTAAAGCGACATATTTCAAACTCCGCCCGTAAATGCAGTGGTGTCTGGAGAGTCCGCCAGGGTTCAGCACAGATCAGATGATTAAGATGACGGACAGAGGACGGCTTACTACTCGACAGAGAGCGAAGTTAGTGCTTTTATAAACAAAGACGAAGAGTGTGATTGTTACACGGAGACGTTTCCGTCAACATTTCAACACAAGATGGGGCCCCACTAAAAACACTATTGGATCTTTCTTCTTCTTCGAACAAACGGTCAATTCGGAACGATAAATGGCCATGTTGCGAAACCACTTCTTGCCTGCACTTTATGTGCCATTCGACTTCCAATGCACACGCAGTGGTTTAGGCTATTTAGGATGGAGCCCGACCACACACACACAATTTTATTCTCGGATTCCTGCATAAAACTTTTGGTGAAAGAGTGTTGTCCCACAGATTTCCTCAGCGTCATCAATGTGGTCAAATTTGGCCATCTCACAGCCCCGACATCAATCCCTACGATTATTTTCTTTGGGGATTATTAAAGAACATATCTGGTGGAACTCAGAGCCCGTGTTGTGGAAGTATGCAACACAATCGACGAAGATCTGTGTCGGCGAGTATTGCAGAATGTGAACGTTCGTCTTGAAGAGCTACTGCGGCAGAACGGTGGCCACACTGAACAAGTTCTTGATTGAAATCAATTCTCCATGAGTTTGTGATTGTAAGTTTATGTAGTTCGTTATGTTATTTGTCGTAGTACTCAAATAAATTGAAATATAAATGGTTCAACATTTTGTGCGCCACCCTACAGTTTTCAGGTTGACTACAGCCACGTGCTGTCTTCTCTGTGTACTGTACTATAGGCGTACTCTGTTCACATAAACAACTCAAAAGTATATCGGTATATCCGCAAGTGTGATTGACGACTTTCGTAACTACGTTACAGCAATATGCACATTAGATAACAGTTTCGTAACATGCTACCGTTCGCATTGGAGTTGAGCGGTTCTTAACATGCCACAACTCAAATCTTCCAATGACAAGAAGTTGAATGCAATACTTTCAAGTTTTGCTGATATATCAACAAATAGAGAAATATTGTATTGGAAATAAAGTAATGTTGAAATATAATCTACAAAACAAATATTAGTTCAGGGACATTGAGCCACGAAATATAGGCCGATATATTCAAAATTTGGCTCAAGTAGACATATAATTTTGGTCCGTTTCATATTATCCTTTCAAACAATTGCCTGCAGTTATCTCTCTGATGGAGTCCAGAAATATAGAAATGACTGACGCCGCAAGACATGGAAGAATTATAATTATTGTTAAAATATATAACTGTAGAGCTCGGAAGTTGAAGACCTGAAAGTCAGTATTGCAACGTACAGCTTGTCCAAGTCAAGTCTGCGAGTGGGGACATCGGAATGGAATGTAGAGGCAAAACACAGTTGCCACATAGGTCACTTGACGCTCAGATTTCAACGTGTGCACATCGTTTAAAATACACTATGGAGCGCACAGTTTTATTGTCCTTGTCTTCAGATAAAGGCAACAGTTACGCTGCCTCCCCCCTCATGCAACTTTCTCTCCTACGCCCACGCTTGCCAATCAGAACGCCAAACCTCACTGTCAAGCAGAAGTAGAAGTACAGTCTATTTCAAAGCGTCTTAAATTGTTACCGCTCTATGAACTGAAGCACAGTAGGAAAACTTTGCTGTCATATGAGACTGTACTGGTCTCCACTCGTTACCGCTTCCTTTCACTGTCTCCAACTTCCCCTCTCGGCTCGCAGACTTAACTTGGTCGAGTAGTATAGTTCAAGCTAAGCAAACATTCCCCCTATCTCAGGTAGAATCCTCGTCATCACTATAATCTTGTCGCTGTAAGAAAAATCCTAATGTAAACAATAACACGTGACTGAAGTGAAGCTTCATTGGCCGCTGTTTGGCGCCATAGATTCTCAGTACGTGTTCCCGCCTACTGTTGTACATTCTGTTTCATGTTAAACATTTCCCGTTACTCGTCAAGTAGGCCTAACCTCACTACTATGCATTCATTTGCTTAGGAAACATTTAGTTTATAATTACTCTAATTAAAACTCACATAACTTATTATATACATTTTAGACTATTTGTTTTTCTCTGCTTTTGAGGGGTTTCTACTCTTATGTTTAATAACCACACACACCGAGGATGCAGAAGCCATACTTCAGAACCACGTGCTTACGTCAACAACTACGAGCTCAAGTGACGCCAGCTTGTTACAAGAACAGACTACTTCGGTATTACTTTTTGGATTCATCCGCGTTCATGGTACATAACAAAATATAAAAGTAGCTTTTCTTTTACATATCGTTTTACATATTAGTGAAGTTAAATGTTTCATCGTATTTAACAACTAGAATTCAATTTTTTATTTTCAAATAATACAAGATGATAGTTTCCAAATACGAACTATATTTTCCTGCGTCATGTGAGTGTTTCGACTGGGAGCCAATCACGGGTATGACAGCAACGTGCTTGTGTTTACATTAGGATTTTTCTTACAGCGAAAACAGTATAGGTACTTTGTTACGCCTGGTGAAAATTGACTCCGAAATATATTCTCAATTTTTCGACAATAAACGTAAACAAAAGGAAGATTACAGTACCCTCCCCACAAGTAACAAAATCTGTGGCGTCCACACCTGTGGAATAACGGCTAGCGCGTCTGGCCGCAAAACCAGGTGACCCGGGTTTGATTCCCGGTCGGGGTAAGTTACCTGGTTGAGGTTTTTTCCGGGGTTTTCCCTCAATCCAATATGAGCAAATGCTAGGTAACTTTCGGTGCTGGACCCCGGACTCATTTCACCGGCATTATCACCTTCATCTCATTCAGGCGCTAAATAACATAAGCTGTTGATAAAGCGTCGTAAAATAACCTACTAAAAAAATCTGTGGCGCGGTTTACACAAAAAAAAAAAACATTTTTTTTTTTTCATTTGAAATGTGCTGAACAAAAACTCTTTGAATTCCAAAGAAGTGTAAACCAGACGCTTACCTTACATATTCTAACATGGTTTTCTTAGCTTACTATACTATGTTGCAATACTAACTTTTAGGTCTTCAACTTCCGAGCCCTATATTTTTAATTTAATTTTATTTATTTACTTATATTTAATGTGCTGTACAACAACCAGTGGCCAATTACAGTTCAGCACAAAGAATATAATAAAAACATCAGCAATGATATAAATTACAATATACAAGATGACAAGAATATTATAATACAACGACAATAATGACATTGAATGGACGGAATAAAATTGATGACTAAACTACATAAAATAATGACAATTAAAAGTAATTGTAATTGAAAATGAAAGGATGAAATCATGTAAATGAATAAACAACAAAATGATATAAAAGGTAGCGAGAATAATATTAAAATACATATCTAAACAAAAGACATAAATGAAACTGATATAAATCTCCAATGTATATACTACACATTAAATGGATCCATGTTAGATCCATGCAAATTAGCATATTTTATACATCTGCAGACCAGAGAGAGAGAGATTTAGAATTCATGTTGTGAAACATTTTATGATATCTTAAACCCTTAGCAGGAATACGAAGGCAGATATTGCTTAGGAAAGATTCACAATCAATATCACCCTTAAGAACTTTATAAAGAAATAAATAATCAAGATCTTGACGTCTGGAAAATAAACTACAGCAATTAAAATATTTGCAGTTAATCTCATATCATCAAAATTAGGTAAAAATCTGTAAGAACACAGGGAAATAAATTTTCTTTGAATATTCTATGGCTTAGCCGAGTCAGTGGAAGTAATGGAGTTCCTTACAATAGACGCATATTCAAGCTTGGATCTGACCAATGTATAGTATAATAGTACATTATGCAACGAGCCTATAATGGTAGTAATTAAGACGCGAGTATGTTTGTTTATGAAACGAGCGTCTTAATTACCATTATAGGCAAGTTTCATACGACTTTTTATGCTCGACCATATTTCTAACTTGAAAGTATTCATGTTATGGTTATGTAAGTGAGAAGCGGAATTGATCTGAATTGTGAGATGTGCGCAGACGCGAAAGTATTGATTTTTTCCGAGGCACGAATGTCATTGACCTTGATACAATCTAGAGAATAACATGAACATTAGTCTTGATATAACCTGGAAATTGATTTAGAATTGAAAAACAAGATGGCAAATTGAATTTATTTGAATATTATTTACAATTAACGCTAATTATTATAGTAACACAACATAACCTTCTGCGACAGTATTGGATTTCCAGCCTCCGTGACTTTTCGCTAATTGTCTTTCGATTGCATATCCGAGAATAATCGATACTTGCGGTTTTATAATGGACCAATAGTGATTTCTCATTGGCTGAACAACTGAATTATAATGAATAGGTGTACTTTAATGAGGTGCATTAAAGGGCTAGTACCAGGTGTATAATTACTACATTTCGGCATGGTCGAGCATAAAATAAATAAACACATAGGAATAGAGAAAGAATAAGTTATAGATCTAATTAGACCAAGGATTCTTAATGAATGGGTATAAATATATTGCACATGATCGTGGAAATATAATTTAGAATCAAGTAAGATACCAAGATCTCTAATACTACCTTTCCTAGTAATTATGACGTTATTAAGAGTATAATTAAATTTTTGGGAGGTTGTTTTACGTGAGAAGGAAATAGCAAAAGTAACAAAAGCTATTAATAAGTTATACTAATCCGGAGAAGGCACAATAATCATTAAAATAAAAAATGAAAAGTGTTCTTGAAAAGAATTATGGGTTCAATGTGATGTATCATATACGAAATGCAGTATTAGATTCACAAAGGTGAATACAGTTTTCCTTACTATGATACATTTTCTGGGTGCAAATATTGTACTTCTGAACATAAGAGAGTATCTCTTTAGATAAACTGAAATATACAGACTCAGAATCAAAATGTGGCCCACCTCAATTTTCCAAGTTCAAGTAATAACATATTGCGCATACTCAGTAAGCACTGATAGTAAGTAACAAGGAGTTCAAAAATGTATCACAATGCCACCTTCCCGATCAATAACAACAAAATTCAAAATGAATGCCATCAGAATGTGTCGTTTGTTGTGGTGCCCCATTCATCTTGTCCATTAACTTACACAAAACGAAAGATGACTGACGTCCGTACACGTCGTGTGTTGTGTTTGCTCTCTTAACATGTAAACAAACCACAACTACTGTCGACGCCACAATCCACGTACAGTGGCCTGCACGTTCTCCGGACCTGTCGCCACTCGACTTCTTCCTGTGGGAAACTGTAAAGGACAATGTGTACCAGAACATTCTGACAACACCAGACGACATGCAGCAACGCATTCAGCCAGCAACATGCCGGGCAGTCATTCGGGAACGCCTTTGAATATGCGTTAATGTGAATGGTCACCATTTGGAACATCTTCTGTGACTCTCAAAGCATAACATTATCACATTGGAAGTACGTTTTTGTTTCGTTTTGTTGTTGTTTTTTTTTGTAGGTTATTTTACGAGGCTTTATCAACATCTAGGTTATTTAGCGTCTGAATGAGATGAAGGTGATAATGCCGGTGAAATGATTCCGGGGTCCAACACTGAAAGTTACCAAGCATTTGCTCATGTTGGGTTGAGGGAAAACGCCAGAAAAAACCTCAACCTGGTAACTTGCCCCGACCGGGAATCGAACCCGGGCCACCTGGCTTCACGGCCAGACGCGCTAGCCGTTACTCCACAGGTGTGGACTTGTTGTTATTGGTTAGGAAGGTGACATTGTGACACATTTTTGAACTAGGCTTAATGTGTGTAATCAGTGTAACATGATTAATGTATGTAGTGCTATTTGAAAAATTGATAACGTCACGTGTATCTTGTACCATAATGTAGTTACTTGCACCAAATCTCCACACTTACGTTAGCCCCTCGTTCTAACATAACGCTCAAAAACAAAAATTCCAATATCTATCCAAACAAAAAAGTTATAATAGGTGCACAAGATAAATGGGACACCCTGTATATAAAATTATATATTTTATTTCTTATTCTTATATGTATGAGTCAATTATTTTACATTGAAAATTACGAAGATTGTAATTATTGTCAGTTGCCTTTTTTATACAATATTATTTGTCTATTTTGTTTCTTATACTAGGCCACAAAAATAAGATTGGTTTCCGCCCGACTGTACACGTTTGTTTTGTAAGTTTATGTTATTGACGTTCAGAGCTGCGTTACTATTGTTCATTCGGTAGATATACAGTCCAAGCTCACACAACTTAACAGTTTTGGTACGAATTTTCTACCTCTGCTCATAACTTTCAAAATATATTTATCAGGAGAGAATAAAAATTCAAGTGTTATGTTTTATTGGCAGGTGGAGCTCGATGGGATGCAGAAAATCGTCGCAGAACAGATGAGCAACGGTAATTCGCTTCGGGATCTAGTTACATTCAGAGGAGCCCTACGTGCATTGGTCGTCATGATAGGGCTGATCATCTTGAAGGAGTTCTGTGGCATCGTAATAGCTCTACGTCAAACTCGAGAAGTATTCGTCCATATCCCTGGCAGCAATCTGACTTCCAGCGAGTCTGTCGTGGTCGTTGAATGCATCGGGGTACTCGTGAACATCGCCACCATCTGCCTCGTGGACCATCTGGGGCGCAGACCTCTCTTGCTCGCATCTGCATTCGGGTGTGCCACTTCTCTGGCAATCCTTGGAATATTTCAATTCTTGCACATCCGTCTTCAAGTCGACATGTCATCGTATCACTGGGTTGCCATAGGATGTCTGGTAGCCTTCGTGATTTTCTACAACCTCGGCATAGGTACCTTGAACATGGTGATTATGGGAGAAATATTCCCAATCAACATCAAGGGTTTTGCCTTGTCGGTGGGTGCTCTTCTTCTTTGGAGCTGCTACCTAACCATGAGCAATTTATATCATTTTATTGTTATAAAATTAGGTATCTACACCGCCTTCTGGCTTATATCTGCCGTCAGCATATCCGGCATAGTGTTTATACTCTTTCTGGTGCCTGAGGGGAAGGGAAAGGCCCTTGGAAGAATCGTCACTGGAACCGTTAACGATATCGAAACACGTGTGCCTTGAGCAGAAAATAGTCTGAAATTGTATATTAATTTCGGACCATCACCAACAAATCTAACCCTCTACCCTGTCCTGATACACATGAATGTAGTAAAATAATTAGGAACCTTACTGAGCAAAACAAAAAATGTGGTCCTGCAGTGGATACCATCCCATTGAGGTATCCCCGGGAATGAAATTCTCTTACAAAAAAGGCACTAAAATCCTGCCCTATGTTTGTGAAGTATCCTACAGTCGAGCATCAACCATCATACGACAGAAGGTAAAGGAAAACTAGCCATATTAAAAGCTATTCAACTTGTACAGACCCTGGAAAGTCAACAGCAAACAATTTCAATATTTACAGACAGCAGGATAACATTAGACTCCCTTAGAAACCAAACAAATCATACGCATCTTATAGAAGAAATCAGAAGAGAAGTAAAGGAAGCGGAGAGGAAGAACTAGAAAATAGAATTCAACTGGATTAAGACCCACGCTGGACACGAGGGGAATGAATTAGCAGATCAACTTGCGAAGGAGGCAGCACGCTCCGAGGATATTCAAGAGAGCAACAGCAAGACACAAAAAAGTGCAGTGAAAGGTGAAATACACACTCTCAGTTTAGTGAAGTGGCAAAACGAATGGGGCAACACAGCAAAAGGACAAATCACAAAATCTTTCTTCCCAAATATAAACGATCGGTTAAAACTGAAACTTAACATAACCCCAAACTTCACAACTACAATAACAGGACACGGAAATATAAAATCTTATCTACATAAATATAAAATTATAGATAGTCCATTATGTCCATGCAACAATGACGAACAAACGATAGATCATTTCTTATACAATTGTAAATTACTTGAGAGAGAAAGAGACATTCTGAAAGGGGCAGTTCTAAAGACTGAAAACTGACCAGTGAGTAAAGACAAACTAGCGCACAAATATCATTATAACTTGATCAAATTTACTAACAATATACAATTTGACAAATTACAATGAAAGAAAAGTACAAAATTCATCCATCTATATTGTCTACATACTAGGTTCAAAAAGTTCCCGGAATTTGCTAGCATCATAGAAACAACGTACCTTAAACACTATTCTACAGCATTTCCTTCAAAATAGTTGCCTTCCGCAACTACACACTTTTGCCAACGCGTGTAGAGTTCCTGGAAGCAGGCCTGGAAGCAGGCCTGGAAGCCATTTTGTGAAACCCGTCTTAGTGCTCTCGTCGCGTTTGCGATAACCTCTTCAGCATTGAATATCCGTCCTTTCAGATGACTTTTCAGACGGGGAAACAGAAAGTAATCAGGTGGTGAGAGATCAGGAGAGTATGGTGGGTGATCCAAAGCAGTTATGTTGTGCCTGGCAAGAAAATTCTTTACAATAATTGCGCGATGAGCAGGTGCATTGTCATGCATAAGGAACCAGTTGTTTTCTACCCACTTTTCTGGACGTTTCCTTCTCACTGCGTCCCAGAGGCGACGGAGGGTTTCTACGTACAATTCTTTCGTTACAGTACGACCTTCTGGAATGAACTCATGGTGCATGAGACCCTGAGAGTCGAAGAAAACTTCCAACATAACTTTGCTTTAAGTGAGCTTAAATGCGACAGGCTCATGTCAGTAGATTTACTGGCATGTAAAAGAACTCCTGCGGGACAAAATTCCGGCACATCCGGCGATGCTGATATAACCTCTGCAGATGCGAGCGTCGTTAAATAAAACATAACATTTACAATAACTTTGCCTTTGGAAGTGTGCCTAGGAAATTTTTGCTTCCGAGGAGATGTTTTCGATTTCCACTCAGATGACTGTCGTTTAGGGACTGGGTCGTACAAGTAGCACCAGTTTCATTTTGTTTAAGAAATCACCATCTTCATCAGCCATACTGATCATGTCCCCAGCAAAACACAGAACTTGATGTTTGTACTTTGCTCTGTGGACATAATTACAAAATGCGACGAACAAACGAAACACTATGATAAACAATTGCCTACAACTCAAAACCAATAATTGCCATTATCAACAAACTTTAAGGAAATGACATCATGAATGTTACCAACAAAACAAATGTATAATATCCCTTGTTATATATTAATACGAAAAATGGTAGTAAAATTCCGGGAACTTTTTGAACCTAGTAGTATAAAGTAACTCTTAGAACAATATAAAGTAATTATACGAACATAGTTTAAGGTAAACCAATACATGTAGTATTACCACAGTCTACTATATACAGTCACGAAGCTTGAGTTTTGAAGATGCTAGAAACAATGGACTGTGACGGTACTATTTTGCATTGCCTGTAATGAGGCGATATTAGCGATCCTAGTGGTGAGCAACTATCTAATGTTTGCATATTTACTACGTACTGAGCTTCGCGACTGTATATACTAAACTGTGGTATTACTCCAAAGTAATGGAGCATGCAGACTGTTAAAAAAAGAGAACAACTGGATAATACCCACGGCAGAGCAATGTCGATAGTCGACGTTACTCGCTGGCCACTAGTCACCAGGCCGTACCGAGCCGTACCAAACAAAACATAATCGAAATGGTGGTAGTAAAATTCGCGACTATATTCTTAAATAATTCACTGCATTAGTCAAGTGCAAGACTTCTGGCTTCTGTTGCATTCAAACAATTGTAAAATACGATAATTTGGTCCAGCGAGCATCCGTTTTTGATGCCAAGATAATTTGTTTGGCTTGCTTCTTAAATAAAATTACGAAATGGCGTTCCTGTGCTTAACATTTAATAAAAAAATAAATATAGCAAAACTGTTTTGTCTCGAGACTCTCATCTAAGTCACGTAATAGGTCACGTAATCTACTTCAATATATTTGCGCAAATATATCTTGTAGCTAACAGTGGTGCTATCTCTCAGTAATGTTCAGAACGAAGGAGGTAGAGAGAGAAAAGAAACAAATTTCTCCCTCCAACGACGCCACACACCAACGTCGTGTTCTTATGTTGGCAAGATTGTGTATTTACTTAAATTTGGTGCTAAACGTAACGGCACGGTTCAAAGATACCGTGGGAATTCTCCAGTTTAGCGAAAAAAAGGTAAAGGAAACTTATAAAAAAATCTCTGCAAGATAACATAAGCACCTCTGAATGGAAAGACAATGTAACTTCGGTACCAGATTGACCAAGGAGAGAAGCAGTTGCCAAATTCCGATTAGCAACTGGACATGATTGCTTGGTAAACATCTATGCCTCATTGGTTTACTCCAGAATCCTAACTGCCCACTCTGCAACCAGAACATCGTAATGGACTCAGACCATCTAATGGATTGTCCCAATCTGTCCTCCACAACACTGGTAGAGAAGTACTGGGAAGCAGGAGAGAAGATGATGGCCATCCAAATATAAAATTTGTTACACTTCCTTTCATGTTATATATATTCCATCATTCTTGCTGAGATGAACTATTTATGTACTCCTCTCACTGTTTGTTTGTTTGTTTGCAGTGGCGGCCGGTGAGGCATTCTGGTGGTGGTGCCAAAAATGAAAAAAGGTTTTACGCAAATTACCCTAGTGAAACTGATAATCGCAGCTCACGTTTACATTATGTTAAATAAGACACATTAATTAAACCAGCTATTTTACCAAACGAAACTAATAACGAAATTTACAGGTACAGATAATGCAAAACTTTCACAGTATTGTTAGTCAAATACAAATAAATTTTATAACTAATAAAATTACTGGCAAAAACACACGAGATAAACAGTGATATAGATAATAAAGAACACGTTTGCATTTTATTTAACAGGCCGATGAATCCAAGGCAGCGGCCTGAATAACACATGTTCATGTCCTGCATAGATCTCATGTATCGTTAACAAAAGCATCAATATTATAGCAACAGTGTAGTGATATTTAGTTGCTGCAAAATAAAACACATATTACACAACATTAACAAACAGTGTTACATAATATGAAAAAAAAATATTTATCTTTCTAAAAAGAACCATGACTATCTCTGCATTCAATATAGTTAAACGGATAATACTTTACACATTCAAATCCAAGTTATGTGCATTAGTTTTGAATTGGCAACATTACATTAACATTTGGCGCGGAACTTTAACTTGTGTTTTCGTGCAAGTCTGCGGTTGATGGTTCCTGCCTAACGTCTCCAACAACCCTGCCATCTAGCGAAATTTCTGCATTACTGTGCTCTAGCGGGCGGAATATTAACTACGGAGTCAAACTGAATTCGGCTCAAAGTCTGCCATAAGAAACGTATATAAACTAGAATCAGTAGCCTTTTGTACAGTGTTATATGGACGTAAGCAGTGCCACACAGTAGTGGCTCCAAAGTTCGGAAAAACGCTGCAAGAGTGCGTCCCGATATGTGCGCGCGCTCGTTCAGATTAAATACGAATAAAAGTGTAGAAATAAACTATTAAAATTGCTTTTTAGGATATTATTTTTTGTTTATTTCATTGGCGGTGCCATGGCACATTGGCACTACTCCAAAAGCCGCCCCTGTTTATTTGTATAATTGTTTACTTGCCTCACACTATTGCATGTTGCCATTATCACGGCTAAAGATAAACTCTACATCCCTGCATTAAATAAATAAATAAAAATGTTAATTTCGTACATACAGGATGAGACAGGAGGAAAGGTACATGGTTTGAGCGGGTCGTAATATTGGTGATTCTGAACAAAAAAGTTTATATGAACATATGTCCTGTTCTTAACGGTATAGGAGAAAAATAATGGAAGCAATGAGAACGGGAAAAGTGCAGCTGATAGTATTTATTTCTTTTTATTTTATTGGGTTATTTTACGACGCTGTATCAACATTTCAAGTTATTTAACGTCTGAATGATATGAAGGTGATAATGCCGGTGAAATGAGTCCAGGGTCCAGCACCGAAAGTTACCCAGCATTTGCTCGTACTGGGTTGAGGAAAAACCCCGGAAAAAACCTCAACCAGGTAACTTGCCCCGACCGGGATTCGAACCCGGGCCACCTGGTTTCGCGACCAAACGCGCTGACCGTTACTCCACAGGTGTGGACAGCTGATAGTAAATTAGAACATTGTTACCCTTATGTTCTGTTTAATTGTATATTTTCTTTACAGAACATGTTCAAAAAGTCCACCGTCAACTTCAATGCACTTTGCAGTTCTTGTATACAGCTGCTGTGTTGCTGATCTGAGCTGATTCGGACATTCCTTTACTTGATCACAAGCATGTAAAATGCGAGCGAGAAGTTTCTCCTTTTTTTCCACTTTGCGCTAGAGACTTCGCTCTTAATCCAATCTCACACACAGTAATCCAGTGCAGTAAAGTCGGGTGACCTCGGTGGCCAAGAAACGACTCCATCGCTACCGATCCAACGCCCAGGATACGTTACATTGATCGTACTACCACCTAATGTCGTTTTGGTTGCGTCCGCATGTGAGTGCTGATGAAGGATATGAGACTGACGCCTGTTATTTTCAAACAGCTGTATGTCAGATACTGTTAAGAACAGAGCATATGTTCATATAAACTTTTTTGTCCAGAATCATCAGTATTATCACCCTCACACCATTTATCTTTCCTCCTGACACCCTGTATGTGCGATAAATTCACTCGCAGAAAGTCCTTCAGCATCATCTATAGTTGTTTAGAAGAGTTTTATATTGGACTTCTCCATTGCGTGGAGAAATAAGTAATAATACTAGGTCGTCTCAAAAGTTTTTTCCTATAAATGTTCTCATCATTTGTCTTCGAGTTGTTGCACAACGGGGAATTTGTTTATATCTGTTGTGTGTTTGCGTTTATTTTGAAATGGGCATTAGTACTTGCTCAGCAACTGAAAAAATTGTGAAATACAAAGTGAAGGTGTGGTCAGTAGTAGGACGGCATCAAACTGGTTTAAGTGATTAAATTATGGAGACTTAAGGTTTAAAAACAAACCTCGCTCAGAAAAAACACTTATTCTAGAAAACGAGGCCATATCCACCGAACTGAAAGAGCAGAAACTTATCAGTACCGGTAGCGGTGAATTGTCAACAACAAGATAGTCTTCGTGCAAATCTAGGTTTCAGGTAAAGCTCCAATCTCACATACAGTAAACCAATGCAGTAAAGTCGGGTGTCCACGGTGGCCAAGAACTCACTCCATCGCTACCGATCCAACGCCTAGGATACGTTACATTGATCGTACTACAACCTAATGTCGTTTTGGTTGCGTCCGCATGTGAATGCTGATGAAGGACATGAGACTGACGCCTGTTATTTTCAAACAACTGTATGTCAGATACTGTTAAGAACAGAGCATATGTTCATATAAACTTTTTTGTCCAGAATCATCAGTATTATCACCCTCACACCATTTATCTTTCCTCCTGACACCCTGTATGTGCGACATATTCACTCGCAGAAAGTTCTTCAGCATCATCTATAGTTGTTTAGAAGAGTTTTATATTGGACTTCTCCATTGCGTGGAGAAATAAGTAATAATACTAGGTCGTCTCAAAAGTCTTTTCCTATAAATGTTCTCATCATTTGTCTTCGAGTTGTCGGACAACAGGGAATTTGTTTATGTGTGTTGTGCGTCTGCGTTTCTTTTTTAATAGGCATTAATACTTGATCAGCAAGTGAAAAAATTGTGAAATACAAAGTGAAGGTGTGGTCAGTAGTAGGACAGCATCAAACTGGTTTAAGTGATTAAATTATGGAGACCTAAGCTTTGAAAACAAATATCGATCAGGAAAAACACTAGTTTAAGTGATTCAATTATAGAGACATAAGCTTTGAAAACAAATCTCGCTCAGGAAAAACACTGGTTTAAGTGATTCAATTATAGAGACCTAAGCTTTGAAAACAAACCTCGCTCAGGAAAAACACTGGTTTAAGTAATTCAATTATAGAACCTAAGCTTTGAAAACAAACCTCGCTCAGGAAAAACACTGGTTTAAGTAATTCAATTATAGAACCTAAGCTTTGAAAACAAACCTCGCTCAGGAAAAACACTGGTTTAAGTAATTCAGTTATAGAACCTAAGCTTTGAAAACAAACCTCGCTCAGGGAAAACACTGGTTTAAGTGATTCAATTATAGAGACCTAAGCTTTGAAAAGAAACCTCGCTCAGGGAAAACACTGGTTTAAGTGATTCAATTATAGAGACCTAAGCTTTGAAAACAAACCTCGCTAAGGAAAAACACTGGTTTAAGTAATTCAATTATAGAACCTAAGCTTTGAAAACAAACCTCGCTCAGGAAAAACACTGGTTTAAGTGATTCAATTATAGAGACCTAAGCTTTGAAAACAAACCTCGCTCAGGGAAAACACTGGTTTAAGTGATTCAATTATAGAGACCTAAGCTTTGAAAACAAACCTCGCTCAGGGAAAACACTGGTTTAAGTGATTCAATTATAGAGACCTAAGCTTTGAAAACAAACCTCGCTCAGGAAAAACACTGGTTTAAGTGATTCAATTATAGAGACCTAAGCTTTGAAAACAATTATAGAGACCTAAGCTTTGAAAACAAACCTCGCTAAGGAAAAACACTGGTTTAAGTGATTCAATTATAGAGACCTAAGCTTTGAAAACAAACCTCGCTCAGGAAAAACACTGGTTTAAGTGATTCAATTATAGAGACCTAAGCTTTGAAAACAAACCTCGCTAAGGAAAAACACTGGTTTAAGTGATTCAATTATAGAGACCTAAGCTTTGAAAACAAACCTCGCTAAGGAAAAACACTGGTTTAAGTGATTCAATTATAGAGACCTAAGCTTTGAAAACAAACCTCGCTAAGGAAAAACACTGGTTTAAGTGATTCAATTATAGAGACCTAAGCTTTGAAAACAAACCTCGCTAAGGAAAAACACTGGTTTAAGTGATTCAATTATAGAGACCTAAGCTTTTTGGAAAAACACTGGTTTAAGAAAACACTGATTCAATTATAGAGACCTAAGCTTTGAAAACAAACCTCGCTCAGGGAAAACACTGGTTTAAGTGATTCAATTATAGAGACCTAAGCTTTGGAAGGAAAAACACTGGTTTAAGTGATTCAATTATAGAGACCTAAGCTTTGAAAACAAACCTCGCTCAGGAAAAACACTGGTTTAAGTAATTCAATTATAGAACCTAAGCTTTGAAAACAAACCTCGCTCAGGAAAAACACTGGTTTAAGTAATTCAATTATAGAGACCTAAGCTTTTTCAGGAAAAACACTGGTTTAAGTGATTCAATTATAGAGACCTAAGCTTTGAAAACAAACCTCGCTAAGGAAAAACACTGGTTTAAGTAATTCAATTATAGAACCTAAGCTTTGAAAACAAACCTCGCTCAGGGAAAACACTGGTTTAAGTGATTCAATTATAGAGACCTAAGCTTTGAAAACAAACCTCGCTAAGGAAAAACACTGGTTTAAGTAATTCAATTATAGAACCTAAGCTTTGAAAACAAACCTCGCTCAGGGAAAACACTGGTTTAAGTGATTCAATTTAGAGACCTAATTGAAAACAATAAGGAAAAACACTGGTTTAAGTAATTCAATTATAGAACCTAAGCTTTGAAAACAAACCTCGCTCAGGAAAACACAGGATTCAATTAAGAGACCTAAGCTTGTTCTCAGGAAAAACACTTGTTCTAGAGAACAAGGCCATATCCACCGAACTGAAAAAGCAAAAACTTATCAGTAGCGGTGAATTGTCAACAAGTCTTCGTGCAAATCTAGCTTTGAAATAAAGCTTCCTGTGAAGCAGACTTGAATAATTTCAAGGAAAAAATTGTTTCGGAACCGGGTATCGATCCCGGGATCTCTGGCTAAACGCACCAGCGCTCTTACTAACCGAGCTATCCAGAAACTCCACCCGAGATACGTTAACAGAAAACCACAATTCAAGTCACACAGAGTTTTTGTGCACTCGATATGGGTTTCTGGCGTCTAGTCAGCCCACTCGAGGTGTGTGGATATAAGGGGAAAAATTGAGATAACAAGTCTTCGTGTTTCTAAAGCCACCGTCTGCCGAAATCTTTGCTAATATGGACTGTATATAATCGGCGACGATTAGAAGCGTATGAATTGACCGAAACACGCTTACTGGGAAGAACTTTTGAGACGATCTAGTACAATTTCACTACGTTTCCACGCTTCGATCTACCTCAGCTTGTATGTGAAAAATCTGAATATGATGAAACAAGTACCGTATACATTGCTGTAGTTATTAATGTCAAAAACTTTATTCCACCCAGCAAAAAAATTAATAAATAATGAAGGACAGTGGAATCTTGGTTCGAAAGAGTTCGATGTAAATATATATTTAATTAAAATTACTTTTTAGGCTTAGTTGTCATCCTATATAACTATATAGACGTACCTGTATGTATACATAAAAACATTGTGAAATATACTTTCTGATTTTATCTATTCTTTTTTGAACTGTTATGGTCCAAACTAGAGATGAACAAAACTAACTGCCGCTCTCCCTCGCTGTGTTCGTTGCATTTTTCTTTCGAGTCTCGTCTCGTCATTCTTGAAATAGCATTTGGTCGGCGTGGAAAGATTTCGTAACTTTGAATAACATACATCATTGAAATAAATAGCATTATAAATGTTTAAATGAGACAAAAAGAAAAAAAAAACAGTATTTTAGTATTCAAAATGTCTTGGTTTTATTATATGACATTACCTAAGGTTGTATAAAACAGAAAAAAACATTCTCAAATAAATTTGCATTTCTAACAAACATAAAACATAACGTTAATATCTTTTTACTTGAGATTGTACACTTGATCTCAAACATATGAAAAGAAAATTCCTAGCCTTTTAACAGGGGCCTAGTAATTCAATAAAGACTGGGGAACGGATTATTATTCACTGAAAGGTAGAGATTATCTTTGAAATAGGCTACTTGATTGTCTATACATATATAACAGTTATAGATTTATCCTACAGAATAATATCTGTAATACTGACAATTAATATTTGAGGAGAAAAATTCGCTCCGGCGCCGGGGATCGAACCCGGGTCCTTGGTTCTACGTACCAAGTTCTGGATTAAATTCGGCGTAGCTCAGTGGTCAGAGCGCTTGGTACGTAGAACCAAGGACCTGGGTTCGATCCCCGGCGCCAGAGCGAATTTTTCTCCACAAATATTAATATATAACAGTTGCCAAAGTAGATAAAAGTTCAGTCAGGTATAAATAACTGTGGTGATTCAAGGCTGCTTGACGTTCGGGACTTCGGGAGTGATCAGTCTCGAAAGACTCACAAGCAGATTTTACGTCAACGACGCGACGTAGCCTATACAACATTGTCGTGCGGGTTTTCGGCTTTGCGGGCGCTGTTAGTTTTGCTTCCTCGATCGTTGTTCATCTCTAGTCCAAACACAACCTATCTAACAAACAGGCAGTGAAATTTGGTACCCGATGAAACAGGTTTGTTGTTCTTTTACCATAGGTACGGATTTATTTTCTTGAGAGTGAGTAGAGTCATGGCCGGCGTTGGAGAGAGGTAGGTAGAGACCACAGATTTTCGCACAATTCTGAAGTGTGGAATGAATATAATAATTTCTGGTAATGTAAAGGAGTGGGTACGAAAATTAATTAACTATTTCAATTAGGACTTATAGATTGAAATACAAGAATAATTATAAATGTCAGTAAACTAGTAATTCAGAAAATTGAAAAATACGAGTTACATGATTCATAGTTATTGTTTGTAATCTAAATTAATTATTCAACCAAGTAAATATTGTACAGATAAATGTTAACAATGTAAAGGGTTAAAACAATGACTTATTTCAAGAATATAAAAAGTACTGACTGCAGTGTAGCATTTCTTACTTTGAAATAAATTAGTTTTGAAACAATCATACAATAATTTCAAAGGAAAAATTGTTCCGGGGTCGGGTATCGATCCCGGGACCTTTCGCATAGCGCACGAACGCTCTAACGACTGAGCTACCCAGGAACTACAGTAGTGGCAAAAAAAACCGAACCGACCCTTGTAGCTAATTTCAGAGCCTTGTTCACTCCAGAGCACGATAGACTGGTAACTAAGGGTTTCGTGGTTCGAATCCTGCCTGGGAAGGAAACTTTCTTTTTCCTTATTCAAATTTATTCCCAATATTTTTCGATTGCAGCGATATTTTACTACTTAATTAATTTATTATTCCCAGAACATGAATTTTACCAGCTTATTTTCTAATGGCTTTCGAAATGGGCTACGTCAGCAGTCGAAACTACAACAATTTCAATAGATTACTCGCTATCTTGTGAATGCGGGCGTGGTATGCGCAGTGGCTCATTTCGGGGACTTTGATTATTCCGTCGGTCCGGTTTTTTTGCCACTACTGTACACTCGACACCGTCTCACTGCGAAAGGTTCGGGGATCGATACCCAGCCCCGGAACAATTTTTCCCTTAAAATTATTCAAGTCTGCTTCACAGGGAACTTTACCTGAAAGCTAGATTTACATAATCATACAATACTTAGGGGAGAGTCGGGTAGTATCAGACAGTGCGTTTCTTTCATCTACCACCATATGGTAGTACCTGAATGACATGTTTACGTTTCTCTATGCGACATCACAGAAACGTAACCATGTCAATCAGGTACTATCATCGTGTGGTAGATGAAAGAAACTCACTGTCCGATATTACCCGATGTCCGATACTGCCCGACTCTCCCCTACAATGTTACAGTTGACGTGATTGAGGCATTACGAGCTGTCATGTTGAATTACCCTGAATTTACACCTGCTGTGCTGAAATGTGTCTCGATTTCTTGTACATCTGTTGACGCAAAAAAGGTTTTCTCAAAGTACCTGTATAATATAATTGTTTTTGACCATAGGTCAGAATGAAAGAAAATAATATTACGATTTCTGCTATGCTTTCATTTCACAAATACGAACAGCAAACAGCAGATATTACATAATATAAGTCATGTTTTTTTCTCAGTGTTATAAGGTTGTGTTTACTTTTAATATACAGAATAAATTGACGCATAAAATCTTTTTAATCATTATTATGACGCCTACTATATAATGCGTTATTTTTCAAGTAAAAACCCCTTTCGATTTTTGGAAAATCATTGCGATTATTTTACAAATACTTACTTACTTACTTATGGCTTTTAAGGAACCCGGAGGTTCATTGCCGCCCTCACATAAGCCCGCCATTGGTCCCTATCCTGAGCAACATTAATCCAGTCTCTACCATCATATCCTACCTCCCTCAAATCCATTTTAATATTATCTTCCCATCTACGTCTCGGCCTCCCCAAAGGTCTTTTGCCCTCCGGCCTCCCAACTAACACTCTATATACATTTCTGGATTCGCACATACGTGCTACATGTCCTGCCCATCTCAAACGTCTGGATTTTATGGTCTTAATTATGTCAGGTGAAGTATACAATGAGTGCAGCTCTGTGTTGTGTAATTTTGCTACTAATGTTATCCCTCCTGTTCTATAAAGCCTAGTTACGTTCATGTACCAAATCTTATAACCTTTTTCCTTTGCTGTGGTCGTGCCGGAGAATCAGTCCCATTCCGAGGCTTACTGTTAAGTTTCGTAACAAGCTGTTTTTTACGATGATGGGTTGTTAGCCCTTCGCCCAACCCCCAAGCTGGAGGACCACCCCTTATCGGCTGTCCTCGACTGCTTATTCAATATATTCGCAGCTACCCTCCATATCTGGAGGCCGTCTCCTCTATCCGCAACCTGAGGACGCGCTATGCCGTGGTGATAAAATACTTTTATCACGATTTATTTTCGAAATTAATGCTAAATTCTGTGGTCTCTAGCCCATGATGTAAGTTACTCCTCGACTGCAACACAAAGCAAGTAAAAAAAAAAACTGCGGTGACGTCGTCTTAGGAACAAGTATAACAACATAGTCACAAGCCACACTCAGATTTTACAGGACAGAAAGTCTTAAATTTAAAAATTATAACAATTAATAAGCCTGATATTTAAACTGAAGTTTGAGATGACATGACCTGTTGGATATTGAATAGATTATCACAGGTTTTTTTTAAACAGAATTACTGTGATTGTTGTAAAATATTCATAGAGAAGTTAAGTCTCAAATGTGGCTTGTCACTATGTTGCCCTAAGCCCTTCACTTAAATTATAATATCAATTTCTGTTTCAAAATGCTTATCTTAATATTTGGATTTCGGCCTACTGTATACGTTTTGTATTTACTGTTGTGTCATCTTCAGATATCTTGAACCTTATGTCATTGAGGGGTGTTGGAAGGAAGCGCGTAACGCGGGTGGATTGCCTTGAGTTGTTTGGCCTTTCAGCATTTCTTGTCATAAACAGTATGTATTTCCTTACTGTGATTCAGTAGTTTATCTTTTGAAAAACCCGGGTAGGACAATAAAATTATGTTAAAAACATTATAACACATGATTATAAACAAATATAAAACAAATAAATATATAACACTGTAAATCCACTAGCTGAAAACACTGAATACAAATACCTTTTAAAATATGGTTGGCTGAGTTGAGCCTGTTGTAAAATTAAACAAATATTTGCTGGAACTGTTCTTGGTAGAGCTGTCTTTTTGAGCGGCTTTAACTGATATTCCAAAGTATTAGTTCCGTGAAGTGTTTTGATGTTGTTCAATGATTGGATCGTGGATGCTGTTTTGAACCTACACTTAGACGTAAAGAAAGGTATTTAATGTTTAGGTCCGCTGTCTAGTATTAAAATAACACGCATGGCCATACTAGACAGCGGACATAATGAAAATATCTTGTATTATATCGTCTAAGTATTCAACAAAGCATCCACCATCCCAGAATTAGACTTGTGTAAAGTTGAAGTGGACGACATCAAAAATCAACATACAATATGGATACAATCAGTGAAAATCTATCGTGTTCAAGAAAGTAAAGTACATAGTTTAACGATTAACAAGATAACCGAATGGATGATGCCATATGAAATAATTAAGTTTAGAACAAGTGTTTTGGTGTTTTGATAGTGTATATATGGATTTTTTTTATTTGTTAAATCAATGTAAATTCAAATAATTTAAAATATTTTATAAGAATATGTACATTTTAAAATAGAACTCATGCAGGAATCAAGTAACCAACCACATACTGCTATAGTAAACTAAGAAATCATGAAAGCCCGGATGACACAAGTGAACAATCCACGAACATATTTAAATACTTACTTTACAGGTTAATTAAATGACATAGAATATCTGAAGTTCTCCTCTCAAAGCGGAGTATCGAGAAGATGATGTCTGTATTAAAGTTCTTTTAAGATAAGCACAGGTGGTAAACAAAAATTGAATTTTCTGAAGTGAGTCGGCGTTCTCCAAAATGAAACCTTTACTTAAACCCATAACCGTTACGGCTGGTGGTCAGAATAAGCAGTTCCTACAATCTTATATGCCTAATGTTCAAGATAACTTATATGTATTTATCTTAATTTGAGACTCGCCTAGTGACGAAATATGAAGTCCACACGACGTTCCTTCCTACTGCAGAACTTGTCAACTACCCTGGAGTTAAACCCCTCCATCTTGGACATCACACTCTTTTCTATTGACAGTATTGCAAGAGCAGTGAGGCGATCCTGGAACATAGTGTTCCTTAAAAATGTTTTTATGCGTTTAAAGAAAAAAAAATCATCTTTCTGGCTCAGCAATGGTCATTGGTGTTGTAACCGAAATATTTAACAACTTCGTTACTTTACAGAATGGATCCTGTGAATTGTTGGAGGCTATGTTATGTATTGTAACAATTGAACAGCTCCATCTATATTTCAGAAGTCGGGTCTTCCATATAGAACTCCAATTTGTGTCTTTAACACTCTTTTGTTCAGTACAGTATAGCTGTTGACAGCAACTTCAAGTTCGCGTTTAGGAAAATTATGCGAAAAATTGTCAAAAAATTCGCTGTTTAACAATTTTGTTGCGTCTAGGTAGCTTAAAGACCGAAACGATAAGTAGTTTCCTGAATTATACAGTCACATAATTCCTTGGCTTCAATTTTCTAGACTGATTCAGGAGGAACCTCAAAAACCAGGTAGATGGCAGCAGCGGTCGGACACTTGAATTACCAAACACATTGTACATAGTTCCGAGTTCTTCCACAAACAAGCGTTCTTTCGTTACGCTTTACTTTTGTAATCTCAAAGCTGTGTTGTGCTGAAGCTGACTACAGCACTTCCCCGCGTAAAAATAGCCAATGAGAGCAGTGATTTCAGCTTCGCACATGCGCATTAATTGTCTACATTCTCATGTAGAGTTTAGAGTAGCACATTGTACCCCCTGAGGCACCAAAGAGCTAAGAGCGAACACTAAACACTCTATAACGCGTCGTGAACATAACCACGGGAAATTGTCAAATGGCAGATCAGATACTATGGTGGTATTGCAAATACATTATTTGAGCAAAAAATATCATTGTGCTGTAGCACTGTAGCACATAAGCACGGGCCGCCCCTGCCCATAACTCATTTTTGAACTTCAAATATACTTACTTACAAAATGGCTTTTAAGAAACTCGGAGGTTCATTGCCGCCCTCATATAAGCCCGCCATCGGTTCCTATCCTGAGCAAGATTAATCCAGTGTCTATCATCATATCCCACCGCCCTCAAATTCATTTTAATATTATCCTCCCATCTACGTCTCGGCCTCCCCAAAGGTCTTCTTCCCTTCGGTCTCCCAACTAACACACTATATGCATTTCTGGATTCGCCCATACGTGCTACATGCCCTGCCCATCTCAAGCGTCTGGATTTAATGTTCCTAATTATGTCAGGTGAAGAATATAATGCATGCAGCTCTGCGTTGTGTAACTTTCTCCATTCTCCTGCAACTTCATCCCTCTTAGCACCAAATATTTTCCTAAGAACCTTATTCTCAAACACCCTTAATCTCTGTTCCTCTCTCAAAGTGGAAGTCCAAGTTTCACAACCATACAGAACAACCGGTAATATAACTGTTTTATTATTTCTAACTTTCAGATTTTTTGAGAGCAGACTAGATGACAAAAGCTTCTCAACCGAATAATAACAGGCATTTCTCATACTTATTCTCTGTTTCCTCCAGAGTGTCATTTATATTTGTTACTGTTGCTCCAAGATATTTGAATTGTTCCATCTCTTCGAAGGATAAATCTCCAATTTTTATATTTCCATTTCGTACAATATTCTGGTCACGAGACATAATCATATACTTTGCCTTTTCGGGATTTACTTCCAAACCCATCGCTTTACTTGCTTCAAGTAAAATTCCCGTGTTTTCCCTAATCGTTTGTGAATTTTCTCTTAACATATTCACGTCATCCGCATAGACAAGAAGCTGATGTAACCCGTTCAATTCCAAAGCCTGTCTGTTATCCGGAACTTAGTAACCAATATAGAGACAAATGAAGATCGACTTATTGGCATTATGATGTCAGAGAATCTGTTGGCAATTCTAGTCACGACATCCACGTTAATGTTTATTTTAATGTCTTATTCTGGAAGGCTGTTAGTTCTCAAATCTGAAGACAGATGGAGTTTGGAAAATAGGAAAATTATGTAGGAAAATTGACATTTCACTGAAAGCTACTATTTTTCCGCACATCCTGGATGCCAAGCTTCAAAATGAAAGGTCATTCATTAAAATCCGTTCAGCCGTTTTCCCGTAATTTTCAACACCAATTCAAATTATATATATATGGCGACTTTGTTAAGAGTTCTCATGACGAAAGAAATTATCTCGTGTATTTTCGGCAAGTGTATATGAAAGGTAGGACGAGTGATAGAGTCGTGGTTAAGGCGTTGCGCTGGAATTCTAAAGCAGCGAGTTCCATATCTGATGGGATCATGAATTTTGTCTTAATCTAAAGTCTGCAGTCGCACTATGGTGCTGGGGTTCGCTCAGAATATAATCCAAACACATTTCGGATATGCAAATTGAGCTTTCAGGAATAACTCCCTGTAAAGTTAATTTGAATAATTTCGAGGGAAAAATTGTTCCGGGGCCGGGTATCGAACCCGGGACCTTTGGTTAAACGTACCAACGCCCCTCCCACTGAGCTACCCGGGAACTCTACCCGACACCGATCCAATTTTGCGCTCTATATCCACAGACCTCAAAGTGGGCTGACAACCGTCAAGCAACCAACATTTGAGTGCACACTAACTCTGTGTGACTTTAAATTGTGATTTTCTGTTACGTACAGTGACGTGTATTATACAAATTAAGCTTTCAGGAATAACTCCCAGTGGGAGAGCGTTGGTACGTTTAACCAAAGGTCCCGGGTTCGATACCCGGCCCCGGAACAATTTTTCCCTCGAAATTATTCACATTTCGGATAATTTTTCAGATTTAACTAATTTTGAACCTGGTCATATTTCTTGCAGTCCTCGAAATAAGATATAAAAATTTAGTGAATTTGTAATGAATGTCAGTGCACGCGCTATAGCCGAAGTAGTCGTGTCTATTCAGCATAACTATCGGCCTTGATATAAATATATGAGCGTGTTACAGTTAATCGTGATATCACAGTCTAGTATATACAGTCGCGAAGCTCAATACGTAGTAAATATGTAAACATTAGATATTTGCTCACCACTAGGATCGCTAATATCGCCTCATTACAGGCAATGCAAAATAGTACCGTCACAGTCTCTTGTTTCTAGCACCCTCAAAACTCAAGCTTCGTGACTGCATATAGTAGACTGTGGTGATATATTGTCAGCCGAAGTTCAACTATCACTACTTGTCCGATTAATGCGAGTAACTAGTTACACTGGATTTAAGTTGAATTCTCTCAATTGATGTCACATAGTGGAAAGAAATATTGCAGTATATTATTTACATAACTAGTTAAGCATTAGAAGGAATATTCCAGAAAATATAATTGTTATCTACAGCAGGTCCGGGCAACTGAACGCTCCGCGGAGCAGCGAAGAGCGGCTCTTGCTCACGAAATACTACTGCCAGCTCTCCAGTGCAAAACAGCTGTGTACAGCCACAGATATCTACCGCGAATGGATATCATATGAATTATATTCACTCTCGCAACAATTAATAGACTTCAGATGGCATTGAAATAAAGATATTTCAAATAATTAGTATATATATATATATATATATATATATATATATATATATATATATATAGGGACATATATATTTTATAGCCGAAATTTTCTCTGGTATTTCCGATTTTCCAAAAATAATTGGCCCTAACATATATAATTAACCACCCTGAAACCGAAAATCGCGTTTTTGAAATTTTTGTTTGTATGTCTGTCTGTCTGTCTGTAAAACACAAATTTTCACGAGATAACTGATGAACGAAGATGAAAGTTGGAATATAAATTAAGTTCGTTGTAACTTAGATTTTAGGTTATTGGCATTCAAAATAATTTTTAAAAGGGGGTTATAAGGGGGCCTGAATTAAATAAGTCGAAATATCTGCTTATTATTGATTTTTTAAAAATATTACATAACGAAAGTTTCTTTAAAAATAATTTTCGATAAGTTTTATTCCATGAAAAAAGTTTTATAGGACATTATATTTAATAAGATAAATGAGTTTTAAAATTAAAATAACTGCCATCTAAGGCCGTATAATGAAATAAAAAATTTTGAAAATGACGTTCATTTCTATAAGGCATTGGACAACAACAATCGAAAGCTATGAAAGATAGCCTAACAGAGAATGTTTCTGTGTTTGTATGAAGTAATATTGAAATAAATTAACCTATTTGTATAATTAATTATTATTTCACCATTGGAAAGTGTAGTTTCTCAGATGGACACAATGCTATGTTATTACAGTAACCGATATAATGTAATATAATATAATATAATATAATATAATATAATATAATATAATATAATATAATATAATATAATATAATATAAATATGTAATGTAATATTATATAATATAATTTAAGTTATTTGAATGTTTTCAGAAAAGGCCAAACGCCATTTACTGAATACGTAGAAAACAAGAGTTAAAATTAAGTTATTACCATAATTCAATGGAAACCTATAACAAGTAAAATAAAGTATACACATTAAATCTAAATGATGTCAATGTTCATTAAACTATGGTTGCATGTAATAAAAATTAGAAACATGTGAAAGGAATTGTCATTGCAGCAATGAGTGGTCTCTGGACCAAAATGATCGCATTTAAATTATTTGGATGGAATTTAAATTAAGTAACATATTAAACGATTTATCCTTGTATCAAACACGAATATTCCCTGGATCAAATGTCCTATTTTAATTATGTAATTACTTTATATTTATTTCTAACGGGTGCAGCGGAGCGCACGGGTACGGCTAGTATATGAATAAATCGTAAAACAGCGAACGCCAGTAGGGGAAGTTATCCCCACCCTCGCCGCTCGGCACCTCGCTCGCCTGCTCTCTCTCTCTCTCTCTCTCTCTCTCTACTATCCGCCCCGCTTCGGTGGATCACTACCTACCGACTCGCACGTATTTCATATTTTACAACGCAACACAATACAACCAAATTAATGTGCATTAGACAACAACCACATACGTACTAAGACATATCCAAGGCCACACATTGCATTTCTGCAATACGTTATGGCAGTTCCCTTGAACATAAACTCGCCTCGGTAGCAGAGAGGTATAAGGCGTGACCAAAAATCGTGCATGCGTTTCGTTAGGGAGATCGAAGGATCGAATACTGCCCTCCGCAAAGTCATAAGAAAAAAAAAAAAGAGACATGAAGCAGAGAGAAGAGACATAGGAAAACAGGACGAAGTTCCACTTTTGCCTCATAGATGCCGCAGTCACTCTTTTTGTTCCACTTTCCTTTACTAGATGTCACCCCACCCTAAACCCTATTTCAACTCTTTGCCGCTAGAGTGTGTGGTGAACTTGTAGGGGAAAAGTGGAAAGGGCTTAGCGTTCGCTGTTTTACGATTTGCCCCATTCGTGTTTGAGAAAACCTTACACAATCGGTATACTATACAGGGGGTTATTCTTTGAAATATATAAGTAAAGGTTTCACACAATTTTGCTCGTTTTTTTTTATTTATTTTCGAGATGAAAATTGTTTTGTATGAAATATTTCAAAGCGTGTTTTGAAAAAGGTATTGACTGGATTCTCAATATACTTAGATCATTTGAGAGAGCAGCGTGTTATGATAATAAATTATTGAAAGAATTTTAGTTTTGTCCTTTAAATGTGCAGAGATTTGATCCGAACAAAAGTGACATACATCAATTTCTTTGCAGAACGAAAAGTTATATCAATAAATTTTTGTTCACGTGACATTATAATACATGGTTTAAAAACGGGCATAATTAAATTAAAATATCGAGTGCGAAACTCAGACATTCGAAAATACCACAAAATTATTAACTGAGTAAAATAATGTCTCCAGTTACCCCTGGAAACAAACCTATGATGTCGTGAACATAAAAACAAGTGCCGGAAAGTACCATTCAGAATTGATATTGATATATTGATATTATTTATTAATAGTCAAAAGTACATAAACTTAATCTTAAAACCGATACATTCACAAATAATGATAATACACAATATTTACACAATTTAATAACAAATTTTCTATCATATAATTATTCAACTTATGTGGTTTAACTTACACTTACTTCTGGTTTTAGTGCAAGTTTTCACCCTATCGCATTTATTTTTTTACACATTCAAAACTTGTTTACATGCTAAGATAGAAATTCTCTTTTTTTTTTTCTATAATAAGCAAGTGTATATAAATCGTCTTTGCTGCTATATTCATCTAATTATCTTTTACCACAGTCATATTTATATTTAAATTTCAGTTCCTCGTTTACACAATACTTAACTATTTCATGTAATAAATATCGCATAGAGGTTAGCAGATGCAGACAATATGTGAACAAACAGAATAGCTGAACCATTCAGAATTAAACACGGGATTTTTCAGCCTATGAATATTTATGAGTGTTTTTTTTTTTTTTTTTTTTTTTTGGCGAGATTGCTACCGTTATGTAATTGTTTACGTTGCTGTGAAGACTTTGAGGTATGCGTACTGAAGGTGCAAATTTGTAATCAACATATAGTTCATAAAAGTGGTAGTTCCCATGTAGGTGTGCTAAAAATATAATTTGTTTTCTTCACTACACCAACTAATTATTTCAATATTCTTCGGTGTAAAGAAATTTCTTGAGTGACAAGGTCGCACCGTCTTCTGTCTGAAGACAAGAGCGCTTGGTAACAAGATGCCAAATTGTCTTCTTCCTCTTCAAATCTTATGCAACATCCCAAATTGATGACAATCACACATTTGCTTCAGAAGCCAGTATGAGGACAGAAGCACTTTCCCACTCGTTCACGGTGGCCCCCGTAACTCGCCGAGCACGCGTCATCAAGTTGTCCTTCCTACCGCTTGTTTCGCGAAGTGACGTCACGTGCCGCCAGTAGTGGGGGGGAGGGATTGCCTTGACAGCCAGAAGCGTAACAATGTCAGTATTGTCGGCGGTGAGAGTTGGGTCAGTTTGCTATGAGCCGTGACGCTTCAGGATGCTGCAAGTGATCAGTAAGATATTCGCTCGTCTGCATTGTCGGAGGCGTCTGCAATATGCCGCTGGGATCACAGGTAACATTCATATTTACGTACCTACAAACCAGGTCGCTCAACACCATGCTATACCATAGAAGAGGGTAAAGTCGACCAAAATTTTGCAATTTTTTAATG
Organism: Periplaneta americana; assembly: GCA_025594305.2. Lineage (NCBI taxonomy): Eukaryota > Metazoa > Arthropoda > Insecta > Blattodea > Blattidae > Periplaneta > Periplaneta americana. Next base: position 17,936,156 of record JAJSOF020000021.1, read on the forward strand.
ATATTGAGGTTGTGCAATGGAGCGAAGTTCCTCAGAAAATAGCATTTTGTCGTCATATCCTTCACTTATGAGGACACGTTACAAGAATTGAATTACAATCTATAAAAAACTGTTTTTTTTATTTGACTTGTGATCGAAGTTACCTGCTTAATCAGGGTAAAGTCGATCACCGTTGAATTTTTAGTTTAAGATCGATTTAAAAATATAGCGGAGTAAATTCGATCACTGTTTATGTTTTTAAAAAAATAAATTAAGTGTATTACATATGCAAATCGAGATTTCAGGTATAACTCCCTGTAAAGTTGATTTGAATAATTTCGAGGGAAAAATTGTTCCGGAGCCGGGTATCGAACCCGGGACCTTTGGTTTAACGTACCAACGCTCTACCACTGAGCTCCTCGGGAACTCTAACCGACACCGATCCAATTTTTCCCTCTATATCCCGAGTAGCTCAGTGGTAGAGCGTTGGTACGTTAAACCAAAGGTCCCGGGTTCGATACCCGGCTCCGGAACAATTTTTCCCTCGAAATTATTCAAATCAACTTTACAGGGAGTTATACCTGAAATCTCGATTTGCATAATACACGTCACTGTTCGTTAACAGAAAACCACAATTTAAGTCACACGGAGTTAGTGTGCACTCGATGTATTACATATATTTTATTTGTTATGAGAGGAGTAAAAACAATAATAATCATTAATATATGTCTATAGCATTATATAGTGTATCTTTTGTTACTATGATCATACTATTCGATAAAATTAGGCCTATAGGTTTCCACTGTACAATCGTGACTATGATCGCCAACTTATAAAACATAAAAACACATTTTAATACTTCACATATCAACAAACAAAGATTTAAGAATTCAAAATTTACATTGAAATACCACCCTTCAATTATAATCTAAAATGCAATTCAACATTGCTTAGGTTTATATCAGATGTTATATGAAATCTTCCCCTCCTCATGTCACTTTATAAACTACGTTGTTCCCATAGTCAGGTACAGAGGGGTGTACAAAATATATTCCTTTGGCAGTGCTTCTCTTACGCAAGAAATTCACCATAATTTCGTCTTCCTCTTTCCCCACTATCCCCATCAATATAAGCTATACTATGACACTTTTCTGTTTATAAGTGTTAGTTGGAGGTATTTCGGTGAACAATTTATTCTTTCTGCTGGTCCTATCTGTTTCGAGTAGGTCGATGGCATGATCGACTTAACCCTACAATGGTACAAGTTTTCTTAAAATAATAAGTTTCAATACTAACATTTACGAACTGCAAAACTATTATTTCAGGATACAATCTCAACGAAAAGTACTTACGTATACTTCCTGTCTCCTTTCACTGCTGACTATAATTTAGAGTTTGTAAGACTTTGTTTTCATTTAAGAGAAAAAGTTGAAAATAACAATTTCCACATCAATGGTAATTACACAGTGTTCCCATTGTTGGCATTCGCAGGCTTTTTGTTGTCCCTCTCGCTTACATTTACAATGTAAGGCAATGAAGTCAGCATAACAAAATTTTAACAAGTAACTGAGAAAATATATAATTTTCAAGAAAAACCGCAAATGATCGATTTTACACCCACTGATTGACTTTACCCACTTCTACGGTATCTAACTATTACAAAAGGTGACACATTTGCAATGTAAACTTATTCTAAGAGTTACTGAATTACTGCCTTTCTATCGGTTTTCTAAAGAGTGATTCACGAGGATTTACTGTTCCTTACTGAGATTATTTCCGAAGACATTCTGAGCAAAAAATGTCATATAAATCTTGAATTTGAGATACAAAGCATCAAACATTTTAGATCTGGTATAACAGTATTACGCAAAACGACATTCAATTGTTTCTAGAGGGCGCTGTATTTGTTGGAGGGAAATATTTTGTCAGGAGTAGGAAGTTTTATTAAGGATTCAATATATGCTGAAAAAAAACGAAGTAACGCACGTTAAGTTGTTATTCCAAGAAACGCCCCAATTAAAGCATTAAAATACAATATGTAATTTCTGTAACACTGCATTTTATTCGATAACCAGCATTCCGTCCTTCTGGAAGGAGGTCAGGATGATCTGGGTTTTAATGTCTATACTTAATACATACATCCAGTATTTCCATGGCTGTTTTGTAGAACACCTCATTGAATGAATGAATGAATGAATGAATGAATGAATGAATGAATGAATGAATGAATGAATGAATTAATGAATTAATTAATTAATTAATTAAAGAAAATAAAGAAAAGATACGCTATCTCACTTCCTTTGCAAGGGAATTTGGAGCTCAAAAGAAATACGTGGGCTCCAAGTCTTTTGGCCACTTGTCTCACTCCGACTTTCGCGGAAATTGAGAGTAGTCTAATTTTTTATATTTTAAGGTTAGGTTAGAACGGATCATTAACCTGTGCTAAGGTGAGTAAACGTGAGGTCAGCAGTCGGCTATTCGGCCTTGAAATTTCGTAGGTGTCGCGCCACGGATAGAATGAAGGATGGATTTACGAATGAACTAAATACTGTAGCAGGTAGGATGAATACAGCCGAGACGGACAGTGTGGAAAAATGTTAGGCATATTATAATATCACATATCAATTCATATATCATATCACACAATACATCACATCACAAGTTCTGTTCTATTCTGTTATGTTATGTTATATTTTATCGTATCGTATCGTATCGTATATCATATCGTATCATATCATATCATATATATCATATCATATCATATCATATCATATCATATCATATCATATCATATCATATCATATCATATATCATATCATATCATATCATATCATATCATATCATATCATATCATATCACATAATACATCACATCACAAGTTCTGTTCTATTCTGTTATGTTATATTTTATCGTATCGTATCGTATCGTATCGTATCGTATAGTATATCATATCATATCATATCATATCATATCATATCATATCATATCATATCATATCATATCATATCATATCATATCATATCATATCATATCATATCATATCATATATCATATCATATCATATCATATCATATCATATCATATCATATCATATCATATCATATATCATATATCATATCATATATATCATATCATATATCGTATCATATTCACCTTAAACGCTCTCGTCAACAATTGGATCTTCACTCACACAGTATTCGTTATAGCACTCCACCGACGACAATGACAATTGACTTGGACTATTACGCACAACAATGAACTGTTAATCTTAACTAATGTTTACAAAGTACTATTTACAAATCAGAACTACCAGTTCTCAGTTCACAGTTCTCCTATCTCAGTCACTCGAGTTCACAGTATCTCGAACCACAGACCTTCAGAGACAGTTCACTGTACTCGAACTCGGGTCCCTCCAACTGCGGTCCACTGCACTCGAACTCAGGTCCCTCCAACTGCGGTCCACTGCACTCGAACTCAGGCCTTCGGCTGCTGACGCAGTTGCGGACGCACACTCGAGTCGAACTCCGGTACACATGACTGGCTTGCTTGCCCTGGCTTTCTCACTGACTGGCTGACTAATCAACTGAAAACTGAAAAACTGCTGTCATTCCTTCGCGACCGTAATTTATAACCACAGCGACGTAGCCTCGAAAGTTCGAATTCGCGAGTCTTCCATTTCGACGGATTTCTCGGCCTCTCTAGGCAAGCAGAAGATGCGCGCGCAAACTCTCTCCACTCTCTCGCCGCGTTGGCCCTTTCCCCTCTACGCCGCGCGCCATCCCAAATTGCTGCGCGCGATCTTCTCTCTTGCGGGACGCTGGTCGTGAGTTCGAATCTCACGTCGCTGTCACAATATCATATCATATCATATCATATCATATCATATCATATCATATCATATCATATCATATCATATCATATCATATCATATCATATCATATCATATCATATCATATATCATATCATATCATATCATATCATATCATATCATATCATATCATATCATATATCATATCATATATCATATCATATATCATATCATATATCATATCATATCATATCATATATCATATATCATATATCATATATCATATCATATCATATCATATCATATATCATATCATATATCATATCATATCATATCATATATCATATCATATATCATATCATATCATATATCATATCATATCATACCATATCATATCATATCATATCATATCATATCATATCATATCATATCATATCATATCATATCATATCATATCATATCATATCATATCATATCATATCATATCATATCATATATCATATCATATCATATCATATCATATCATATATCATATCATATATCATATCATATATCATATCATATATCATATCATATATCATATCATATCATATCATATCATATCATATCATATCATATATCGTATATCATATCGTATAAAATATCATATCATATCATATCATATCATATCATATATCATATATCATATCATATCATATCATATCATATCATATCATATCATATCATATCATATCATATATCATATCATATCATATCATATCATATCATATATCGTATATCATATCGTATAAAATATCATATCATATCATATCATATCATATCATATCATATCATATCATATCATGTCATATATCATATCATATCATATCATATCATATCATATCATATCATATATCATATCATATCATATCATATCATATCATATCATATCATATATCATATCATATCATATCATATCATATCATATCATATCATATCATATCATATATCGTATATCATATCGTATAAAATATCATATCATATCACATATATCATAAGCAGGGAACGGATTTATATGGACTAAAAATATATGAAATATGTAAATATATATGTAGTTATTTTTACCAAAATATGGAATTAAATATGGATTTTTACCAAAATATGGAATTAAATATGGACTTAAAATTATAAAAAAATGACTATGTACGTTAAATATTGGTACATTTTAATCAAACTAAACAAAAAATATAATGGACGTACCTTATCTTCCAATGTAGTTTCAACAAAACACAATTTTTATTGTCTGTTACCATAACAATAGGTTACAAACATTTCTTTCAAGTGCTGAAAAGTGAATCTTCTTCTATTGTCTCTGAGGATAGATTTATACTGACTAAAAGAGCGTTCGACGTCACAAGAAGTAACTGGTACATAATTCAATTTCACAATGTCTGCTGGGGATAAGTCCAAGTTAATCTTCACTGTTGATTCACCACTCTTCACAGCAACAACCTTTTGTAGTTCTTCATATCCAGGGTTTTTTGAAAGTACAGTGTCCACCTTAGCTCTTACTGCATCTGCAACTTTACCTCTACCACGATTCAGTTGTTCCACAGTACTATTTATAATTTCAAAACTTTCAGATAGTGAAAGGTGCCTATTTTGGAGACTTTTCAGCGTTTTTATGATGCATGAAAATGTATGCTGAATGTGAGCTAAGTCATTCTTCACACTTATGTCACAGGTAACTGTTTTCGCAGTATCAATTGAGACTGCATCTTCAGAGTCCAATGCAAGGAGAACATTGTTAATAGAGTCTATATGTTCGGCATAATATTCAACTGCTTCTAGCCATGTACCCCATCTAGTTAAAATTGGCTTTGGTGGCAATGGAATTTCAGGGTACATTTCTTTCAACACGTTAACTCTACTGGGAGCTTTGAGAAATACTTTTTCACTGATGAAATCAACAAATCTACTTTAGGAAATTGTCTCTGACCACTTCTGCCACACGATGAAATGCATGCGCCACACAAGTAAAATGAGTCAATTTAGGATATACAACAGATAATGCTTGTCCAGCTTTGACCATATAGGGGCAGCATCGCTAATAAAGAATAACACATTATCGTACATAATACCCTTTGGCCACAGGATACCCATAGCTTCGTTGAACAGTTTAACTATAGTTTTGTTATTGCACTTTTCTAGAACATCACAATGTAAAAGAATTCGTTCAGAATATTGTTCACTTAACAAACCGATAACTACATTACCAACAAGACTACCTTCTTTGTCGGGAGTCTCATCAATGGAAACCCAAATTGAACTATCTTTAATTTCATCTCTTATCTTCTGTATTGTCTCATCGTAGATGGATGGAGCATACGTCTTCCTAAGTGTTGACTCATCCGGGATTTATGTTGAGTATATTTTTCAAGGAATTCCCTGAAGACCTTATTCTTTAGTTTGTAGAGAGGAATATCAGCAGAGATGAGAGAACGGCACAGGTCGATGTTAAACTCAGATCTTACATTCGATGTTGTTGGTTGTGTTAAAAACAATTGTCTCTGCTTGGAATTTAGTTGTTTGTTGGCCTGATGTTTACTAGTTGTAATGTGTTGTTGCACCAGGAACTTTTGTGTAGATGATACTGCACACTGACACAAATTACAAAATAATATTTTATTGTCAGTTGATAAACCATCTTCTTTAAATTCTGAAATGTAACTTGTTAGTTTTGATTTTAAATTGACTGAATGACGTACTTTTGGCATATTTACCGTCTTTATAGTATGATTTACAAAACTGAACCTATGTGTACTCTGACTGGCATTTAACTGTTGAGCTGCACAACTGAAGTCTGTTAAAAATTTTAAATTAAATTAATACAGTTTTGTAACTTACTTTCCCATTGTTGATAGGACTGCTAATTTTCAAATAACTCTGATGTTAAAGGGATTACTGAACATGTGTTTAAATCTCTATTGTTGAAATGTATTTTTAAAAGTTAATGGAATTTTGTTTTGTTTTATTGTTAAACCTAATATAATATGGACTGTTTTATATGAAATATGGAAAATATATGGAAATTAACGAAAATATGTACTAAACTCTAAAATATGGAAAAATATGGAAAATAAAAGTAGGATTTTTCAACCCTACACATTGTGAAACATAAAGATAATGCAAAATATAAATTATATTAGCTTTATAAGTAAATATGTATTTACATATAAATCCTTTCCCTGATCATAAGCCTATATCATAAATCAAATCATATATCATATCATATAGCGCATCGTATTGTATCGTATCGATCCAGACACAAAAGAACATTCAAAACAATGGAAACACACTGGTTCCATAAACATAAAAGAAAAAATTCGCATTACAAAATTTACAGAAAATATTTTTCTAGGGCAAAGACGGAAAAATTATGACAGATTACTTCAATCAAAGTAGAACTGTGACGGGAGTGTATTATTCTTCATTGTTGACTACGCTTCGGGAAAAGAAATTGTGGAAAAACATCGTGGTTAAATTTTCAAAGTTGTTCAATACTGTGTGACCATTGACAAGTTTTTGATTGCTTTGCAGAAAATTGATTAAGTTTGCTTTGAATTGACTGTCCGTCCTCCTTACTGAATTATCACTTACATTCAAAACTTAAGGATGTTGCGAGGAAAGAAGTTTTGATCGAATGAAACAGTAAAAAGTACTGTGTTAAAGTGGTTTACACATCGAGACAAATATTTATTTTAAGAAATTTAGACCTGTCTTATGACCTTTGTACTAAGTATACAGAGTTACAATGTGATAATTTTCAAAAGTTAAAAATTTATTTTGAGGTACATTAACATTTTTCACGGTAGGATAAGAACTTATCAATACGGCCTCATTTAATGGTAGGTCAATAACGAACAACCTTGTGGAGTGCAATGTGGTGTGGAAAGTTGAGTTTACTAAGATAAAGACAAAGTTACTTTGCTTATCAGAAATTTACATAATTCATTTTTTAAGATATCGCAAATGCTAACTTCTGAAACTCTAACTCTTTAATTTCCTATTAGAGAAAGAAGTTATTGTGACGCTGAAAAAATATATTCATAGATATCTACAGAAATACATGTAAAACGGGCAAAAAGAGTGACCACACTCGTGAACAGCAATTTATTCTAAGTCCACTTCGGATTACGGTGATGTTACACGATGCATGCGCTTGTAGAATCGCACTTAAGAAATTTCGGAACTATTGTGTTCAAGCAGAAGCTATTTGATTCTGCGTCTCGTAGAACAGCGGTAGAGTGCTAGCTTAGTGATTCAAAGATTGTGAGTTCGAGTCTCTTTGAAGTTATCATTTTATTTTGTTGTCGTTCTTTAGCGATATAAATAATATTCAAGTTATCATTTGTAGGCTATTTTATTATCATTCTTTAGCGATATAAATAATATTCAAGTTATCATTAAATTCTATTATCGTTCTTTAGCGATATAAATAATATTCAAGATACCATTTATATTGTTCACACCTGTAGAATAACGGTCAGCGCGTCTGGCCACGAAACCAGGTGGCCCGGGTTCGAATCCCGGTCGGAGCAAGTTACCTGGTTTAGGTTTTTCCGGGGTTTTCCCTCAACCCAATATGAGCAAACGCTGGGTAACTTTCGGTGCTGGACCCCGGACTTATTTCACCGGTATTATTACCTTCATCTCATTCGGACGCTAAATAACCTGAGATGTTGATAAAGCGTCGTAAAATAACCTACTTAAAAATCATTTATATTCTGTTATCGTTCTTTAGCGACATAAATAATATAAATTTAATGAAATGTTTGGAACAATACAGTTGCATAATACTAATGTTAGTTTTTTCTTCTTATGTTATTACATTATACTATCCTGTAACACAATAAAATGAAAAGAAGTGACAAGGATTTGAACCTGAGACGTTGACATCTAACTTCGAGCGTTCTTCCGACTGAGCTACGGGGCACAAATAAAGAAGCATACGCGGAAAAATTGGCCATATTCTCCCCAAGACGTCCTGATTTGTGGATACCTGGGATGCCGTGGCTTAGAACAGTCGCTATTTGGGGGAACTAGTCGATTCCATGCCCATGATTGTAAGATGTGATTAATATAGGAGGAAGATGGACTAAATATTGAATCGTGGTTTTTTGTTCTGTTTTTAACTTTTAATTGTTTCAATCTTCTAAGGCAGACGCCAGTAAGTCTGTTTTGTTTATACCACGAAAGATATTTTCACCGGCATTATCACCTTCATCTCATTCAGACGCTAAATAACCTAAGATGTTGATAAAGCGTCGTAAAATAACCTACTAAAATAAAAAAAAATAAATAAGTACGGGCTAAAATGTGAATATGAATGTTAAATTTGTTAACTTATTTGTGTTATATGTAGACATCGGATTTTTAGGCACTAAAAATTGCAGTTTTAGGCGCCTAAAATAAGCTCAAAATTTGTAAAATTAGGCTCTATTTTAATGAAAATAGGCATTTTAGGCACATCAAGGTATCATACTTATTTCTTTCACTGAAATTTTTAGTTATACACTAAAATACGCACAAAAAAGTATGTTTAAACATTAAAAAAGAATACTATATTATATTTATAAACAGAGCTGCACAAATTTAATATATTGAAATTAATGAAATAATGATTATTGATATCAAGATTACTCATTTTAAGTTACTGAAATTCAGTTCCATGCTCAGACTTTACTATAATTATCTGCACAGTACACCACCAGAATTTTTTCTAAATTCTCCACAGTTAACCTTTGCCTTTTGTCACTGAGAATCATTTTGAAAGCAGAAAAACTTCTTTCAACCGAAACTGATGTGAGAGGCGCAAATTTTAAATTAGGTACAACAGAAACATCAATACTTACTGGAACATTTACACTTTCCCCGATATCACTCTTGATACTTTTTCCAACAATGAAAATCCTACATTCTTATTTAATACGTTGTCCCACTTATTTTTAACTTTTTTTTCCCAGTTTCGCCCAAAGCAGAATGTATGTTCACTTGAGCTTCCTTTACTATTGCTATTTGGCTACAAAGAGATTGTTTTTCACGTTCTAATTGTTCATTGCTTGCAGGTATGAAAGAAAAGTTTGATGTTATGTAGACAATATCATTTTTCACTCGTGAGTCATTCAGACAATCTTTCACTGCTTTCACACACGCTGCACTATCAGTTTCAGGTAATTTATCAATAACTGTGACCACTTCTTTAAAATACTTAGAATAATACACCACTGACTGAATCCAGGTTCCCCATCGTGTAACAACCGGCTGAGGTGGGAGTGGGATATCTGGAAAGTTCTCTCTGAATATTGAAATCCTGGATGGGGCTTTACAAAAACATTGTTTTGTGTTAGAAATAAACGAATTGACAAGAGGAAATTCATTCCGGATTGTTTCAGAAACCCTGTGAAGGCCATGTGCTAGACAGGTTACATGCGTGAGGTTAGGATAAAATGTTTTAAGAAGTGGAGCTGCAGCAACCATGTATGAGGCAGCATCAGTACAAAACAACAGAATCGTCTATATTACCTGAGTATAAAGACTGTAGGCCTTTATTTACAAAATAAGCAATGGCTTGGCTATTCACTTTCGAAAGTTCCTTAACACATACGAGGTGTGGAATCGAAGGTCCATCAGGACTAAGTTTTCCTACTACCATATTTGCTATATACCTATTCATAGGATCTGAGGTTTCATCCACAGAGACCCATATGTAAGAATCACCTATATCCTCCCGAATGGAAGCTAAAGTTTCATTGTATATTCTGTCTAAGTAATTTTTTCTTAGGGTCGACTCAGATGGGACATTTTGTTTGCAGTATTTTTGTAAAAACTGTCTTAAAACCGGATTTTCAATTGCATTCCAGGGAATGTTAGCAGCAACAAACGCTCTGGTTAAATCAGCATAGAAATTGCTGCTGAGATTGGATGAAGTAGGCTGTGTTAGTAAAGTTTGTTGCAGTTGATTTTTCTGCTGAGCTTTAGCCTTATGAGCCGCTCCTTGCACATGCTGCTTTAGGTGGCACTTCTTTTCTTGCGAAATCTAAAAATGTAAAGTAAACTGAATTAAAATAAAATCCTAATTGTTGTATTGCCGTATTTCTATCACAAAGTTAGTGGGTTCGAACAATCAAAATTTTAATGACCTGCAAATACTTTAACTATCGGAATTTAAAAGGTTAAAGTGTAGTGGTCTTAAAAAGAATTATACCTCAGGATAGCTCAGTCAATGTATAAATATTATAGGCCTACTCATTAAAATTAATAGAATTTATATATTTCAACTATTGTTACATACCTGTTTGCTACAAATCTTGCAGTAGACTATATTATTTTTCCATCATAAGTGAATTCTGAATATTCTGTTAGCTATTGCCGGATCAATGTAGATTTTGCACTTATATTTTTCGGCATTATCGCGTTAAACTTCACAGGAAAACGTCCTACCGCTCAAAACTTCTCAACACAAATAAGGTGAGGGAAAGAGCAACTGTTAACGAGCATTCAAATGAACCGTTGTTATTGAGATTCAATTGGACAAAAATACAAAGTTCCACTTATTGTTGCATTTCCTGGTAGTGTTAACACTAGGAGGCCATTCTTTTAAATATTTTGTAACGGTTTACCCTACTAATTCGCAGTTTTACGACTTTTCATAAATATTTCAAAAACACTCTTTCTCCAAAAATTGTGATTTTATGACACTCTGAAGGGCAGTACAGCTAATCGGTTTAAGACCGAAAACAGTCATTTTTATAGTATAGTATATCTCTGAATCGGTAGCAACATGTTGTGATTGTTGCCTGCTTCAAAACTAAGGTTGGTTCTTTGTCGGCATTTATGCCTCCAAACATGTTAAATTCGGTGAAATCTATTGCGAGTGTCGTGAGATTCAAAACATTTTGTTTCCTTTATCAATGGTTTCATGGCCGGTGTGAAGCAAACTTTCCACTTTTTAAATGCCTTAAATTTCGCAGTGAATGCATGTATAAATTATAAAAAGTAAGAGTAAAATGCGAAACTTTACAGTGAGTTAGGCATTTTTAGGCGAATATTAACAAATTAGGCTCTAATAACCGTTTTAGGGCATTTTAGGGCACTATAAAACTCTTTGAATACCTTTCAATTTCCATGAAACACAAATATTAATAATTATTTTTACTTTTCTCCTAAAGAAACAAAATAGGCATTTGCCCTAGAATCCGATGTCTGGTTATATGTAATATTTTACGTCATGAAAAATCTAGGTGCTGCATTAATAAAATTATTTCTTACTGTATGAAGTTTGTACATTGAATGTTGCATTTTCTCTGGTAGTGCTTAAAGCAATTAGTTACTTTTTTACACATTAGTGTCTTAAAGATTCACTTAACGGACTGGTAACAGTGGGTAAAATGCAACTTTATGCACTATGATAGAAAAAATTAGTATTCGTAACATAACTGACGAACTGTCTTATTTGTAAATAGCGTAAAATACAGGGGCATCATTTTATTTGTACTTCAATTTTTATTGTACCTGAGTTTTTTAATGTACTTCACTCCCACCCCTTCTACTAATGAAGTTCAACCGTCCTCCACACAGATCCAAGACCGCATATACAGTCATAGTAGCATTACGGTCATAGTAAACAGTACGTTCCAAAAATATGTTCGCGTTTTCCAGTGACGAAAGAGCTTTCAATATTGAATCATTTTCGCACAGGTACTGTCGTCCATTTGCCTACGTCGTATCCCGGTTTCCCCCACCAGCTTTTATTCGCCAGCTAGTGGCTGGGCTGTCTTAGCTCTTTTCTGAGAACATTAATTTCTGTTAGGAATTGGACGTCTAAGTAATATTTTTATTTATTTATTTATTTATTTATTTATTCTTTCTGGTGTAGTTAAGGCCATCAGGCCTTCTCTTCCACACCACCAGAAATACAAATACAATAACAGAAATAAAAAGGAAAAAAAAACACCATAACAAAGTTAAGTCACACAAAAATATACACAGGTTGCAGTCACACAAACTTTAAATGAGTGATTAAGTACAATTAATTGTATCCTAATTAACTAACATAAACAAGGAACTTGCGATTTTAAAACACAAATCAACACTTCTAGCAATACCTAAAAAGCATTAAACAAGACAAAATTTTCCAATTTAATTTTGAATTTTGATGAAGTCCGGGAGTCCCTGACATCATTAGGTAACGAATTCCAGAGACGTGGTATTTCTACAGTATAGGAGGATGAGTATAGAGACGTTCTATGATGAGGGATAGAAAGAAGTGCTTGATGCCGGTTTCGAAGAGTTGTAAGAAATTGAAAGCGCGATAACAGATAATTCGGAGTAGAAGTATGCATGATTCTAAATAGAAGAGACAGTGAATGTATTGTTCTTCGTTCCTTCAGACGCAACCATGAAAGTAACTGGAGGGAAGGTGTTATATGGTCAAATTTACGAGTATTGCAGATGAATCGTATGCACACATTATGAACACGTTGTAGACTCTCAGCTAAGAGTGAATATTATACAACTGTTTAAAATAACTTAAATAAAAGGGCCTCGTTAAGTAATTAACTGTCACGTGATTTCCTCCCTTTCTACGACCCTACGACATAACCACTTGGACGGACAGTAGGTAGCATGTCTGAGTAATTTTATCTTTTCGGATCGGGCAGAAGTGAAGACTGAATTTACAGTACGTAAAGTACTCTTTTATAGAGTAGGTACAGAATTATTTCAACATGAGTTACTAGTACGAAGAACGAAACTGGTAATTGGAATTAGGTACAATAGTCTATAGAACTGAAACCTGTATCGAAATGAACGGCCACCATTTTCAAAATCGTGTTTAAATGTCCATATTATGATTATTTTTCAATTTAACTTCATTCTCTATATTGTACGCTAATGTGCTGTAGACAGTATAATATACACTGCATAATGAATACGTTCGCATGGACAGCTCAGTTCGTGAGTAAAAACACTCATTGTTAATACTGTACTATATTTTAATTAAACAAAAACCTAATGAAAATGATCAAACTCAAAATCGCGATATTTCCTAGTTTACGTAAATAGATGAACTACTTTTCTTCCCTCCTATACCTAATAAAGTGATTTGTTTGTATATTACGCCAGTATCATCGAACTCCAGTCGTGGAAGGGGGTAGCAAACGGATTTGATCCAGAGGTATAGGCAAGTTAATATTAAAAATGTTAGTAAAAATAAAATGATGTCCCTGTATAAAATGGACGGGAAAATACATTCAGACTTGGTGACTTTTTTTTTTATCTGTCGCTCTTGCACGGAAAAATGTACAGACTATGCGTAGAATGAATGACGCGGGACGTTGAGATGTTAATAGGACAATATCCGCGTTCAAATGCAATTTACAAACTATCAGTGGCGGTATTATACTTGCGTAAGACATTCTGAAAGCAATATTATTTTTTAATTATCGACATCGCGAAAGCATTTGACAGAATGATACTAATGGGTTTACAATAAGATTTCCATATCACTGCCTTGACTAATAACCAGGAGTAAACTAATTATGAGCGAAATGAATGCCTTCTCCTTTGCTTATTTCCCAACCATAGCTAATATGGACATTGACCTGGCGGGGTATAGTAACATTATTAATCCTCTTACAGGGTCGACCCCTTTTGGTTCTGTCTACCCTTGTAAGTTATTTGTGCAAAGAAAGATAACATACATAGTTATCACGAAGTCCAAAAGGCCACGTCTAGAGAGTGAAAGACAGAAATGGTGATAAACTTGGTGAAGCCCTAATTGAACAACTCGGTGCAAAACAAATTCTTTTTTTCAAAATTGACATTTAATATGCACTGCATGAATAAATATATGTTGCACACTTTTGTGTAAGAATCCGTCAAGTTTGACTTTTAGGAACGTCTCTACAGTTAAAAAGGTCTTGACTGTTTCCAAAAAAAAAAAAAAACAGATTTACCGCTAGATTGAAGGTGTTAATATTTTTCACAAAATGATCCAACAACTTAAAAAACTACAGAAAAGAATTCAATTGCAATGGATACCTGCACATTGCGGAATTTCTGGAAATGAAACTGCTGACTTTCTTGCCAAAAAAAGGATCCAATTTAATTCAGAATACAAATACAAGCCTACCTTTTACATCCATCAAAAGACTAATTAAAAATAAATATAAAATCAAGCAAAACCAAGCACTATGTACCAAAGCCAAAGATAAAAAATGGAGCATTTTAATAAAAAAAAAACAGAAATTATTCCAGAAATCCCACGTAAATCTGCAGTACCAAAATTCAAACTGCTTACAGAACACGATTATTTGGCCAAACACTTGAATAAAATAGGAATTTACACAAATCCAAATTGCCCTCTATGCAACAAAGAAGAAGAAATGACTGAAGATCATCTACAAAACCTGTGAAGTTCTACCTGATGGATCCACCGTTGTCACCAACTGTTTCCCCGTAAATTGATTATCATGAATACATTAAGATGCAACTACACGGTTAAACTTTTCTTTCAACTTTAAAGCAATGAATGCAAGATTGATATTTAATATTAATTAACATATTTACGCAGTGAAGACGATGTTCAAAACGGCGCACCATGTAGACACAAAATCTTCATACATCTTAATTGAACGTACCTTTTAAACTTGATTCTTTCAATATTCTTCCCAGATTGCACGCATATGCGATTGGAATATTGAACTGTGTAGATGCAGCTTTAGTTCCGTTACACACCACAGCGAGAATGCGTTTGTCGAGCTATAAAAATGCTTTCGTGTAGCACTGATTGTAACGGTCGAAATAAGACACAGCTGACATTGGTCCTGCTCCCACAGATAACTTAACCTATAATTGTAGCCTATAAAATTTGTATTTTGTGAATGAAATGAAATAATTAATAGAAAATCAGAGTTCAAATTTATGTAATATCATCGCATATCAAACCCAAAGACCTTTGTAGTAATAAGATCTTTGATCAAATTGCCTTCCTTATGGCGTAATAAAATTCGTGTTGTAAAGACCTCACGTGACATTACTACAGATAGTTCGTGGTGTAGGCGTAGGTCTATCGAATTACCGATATTGCGCTGCCATCAACAGCAATAATAATTTATCTGCGTTGCGGTTTCTCTACAATTTATTCATCCAGTACTATGACAACCACAGACATTATCATCACGTCAAAATGTTACCGTAGAGATAAAGATCAAAATAAATGAGACAAATGAAGGTTGCTAGATATCACTGACTACGTAAGCCTAAGGGTCGTATTCATAGACGAGACTTTGGAACAAAGTTGACTTTGGAAAGTACAAAGTCATCATTTTCCTATTCACAGTAGACACTTTGAGGAAACTAAACTTCAATCGTGACTTTACTTCGAAGTCGCCGAAAATCTAGACTTTGACTTTGACTTTCGTTCGCGGACAAAAGGAAAATGACTGATATTTGGAAAATTGTTGAATTTGCCGAGAATAATGAAGACATCTAAAAGATTATTAAAGCTACTCATGTTGCTTAGCGTATTATTGTAGATTATAAATTCAAATCAAGATACAGATTTGATAAACAGACAGTATTAAATATCTTCGTCATGTTTAAACTTTCATTGATGAATAACCAAAGAGGATTTTCTGTTCCACCAATAAATTTAATAATATAACTTATTTCATCGCGATTTTACGCTATAGGTAAGGCTTAATAGCTTAATATTGATTCTTATTATTTAATTCTATAGAGGATAGGTAATACAGTTAGAAATGTAGTTAATTTATAATCCTTGCGGTCGTCATAATAATGATTTCTGCACATTGATTTCAGATCATTTTTAAGTAGTTTCTGCAGACATGCAAGGAATAACTCTGCCAACTGTCAGCAGGATAATATGTCTCTTTCATAGTCTGTCATTGGTAGAATCTTATCTTCCATATCGTCGTAAAATAACCTACTAAAATAAAAAAAGAAATCTAAGAAGTAGGAAAGAAAGATTGAAACGGTTGGAATAGCTGGTGTAGTGAAATTGAGTCTGGAATAAATATTTATTTTTTTATTTTAGTAGGTTATTTTACGACGCTTTATCAACAGCTTAGGTTATTTGGCGTCTGAAAGAGATGAAGGTGATAATGCCGGTGAAATGATTCCGGGGTCCAACACCTAAAGTTGCCAAGCATTTGTTCATATTGGGTTGAGGGAAAACCCCAGAAAAAACCTCAACCAGGGAACTTGCCCCGACCGGGAATCGAACCCGGGCCACCTGGCTTCGCGGCTAGTGGAATAAATAGTAAACGTAGTGTAAGAGATAGAAATTTATATTTAAATTTAAATAGTTTTGAGCGATAATAGTGTCGGACGAGTAAAGTACGAAATAATATATAATATAGTATATATATATTTAACCTGGTAGAGATAAGGCCATCAGACCTTCTTTCCCTTTACCAGGGGATTACAACTATAATATTAAGAATACAATTACAATTATTGTAATTACAATTAATATTAAATTTACAAATACAATAAAAATCAAAGTACTAAAAAATTAACAGATTAATAAAGGCTAGACAGTTTATTGTAGAAGTTAAGAACAAAGACAGATTTTTTTACTTAAGTAAAAATTAAACCTAGAATAAAATTATATAGTGATGAAATTACCGGATACTGAAATATTTTGTGCTAGAATAAGAGAACTGTTTACAAGAAGCCATGTCTGAACGAGTCTCAATTACTGACCAAGTGCCTAGTAAGTTTGTGTTTGAATTCAATTTTATTTCGACAGTCCCTGATGCTAGCAGGTAGCGAATTCCAGAGTCTTGGTAGGGCCATTGTGAAAGAGGGTGAGTATGAGGAAGTGCGATGGGATGGTACTGTTAGTATTGTTTCATGGCGAGAGCGTGTGTTCAGATTACGGTGGGAAGAAGCGAGACGACAGATATGAAGGAATAGAAGAGTTCAATACAGTCAACTCTGGATATAGTGAACATTCGGCTACAGTGAACCTAAATCGTTGTGTCCCGACCCGCATACATTAAAAGTACATTAATATTTCCGTTTATAGTGAACTCTCGCTCCGGTTATAGTGAACCTTGTATCCTGACAAATTGTTATTTGAAGTCAGACCTTCTTGTATAAAATTGAAAGAATATGTTGAGAAGAGCATTCTAAGTTTCTTACTCCTTTAGTCAAAGGACAAAGGTAGGATTAGTGATTCTTAGACAATGAGTTGTACTGTAAATCTAGGCAACGCGTGACGACCTTGCCTCACTTCACCGTCGAAGGGTCGACATTCTGTTCTCAGGCACTCTACTTTACTGTTATTTCTAATCCTCCACCGTCAAAGGGTTTCCTTGTCCATTATGACTGATAGCATCGAAACAACGGAAAATGAAATTGCCTTCTTTTATTAAGAGGGGACGGACATTATGTCCAAAGCATAAATGAAGGTAAAATTTCGATGGCTTTCAAACTCCATCAACCCCCTCCCAGTTTCCATTAAGTTACCCGGGAAATTCCAAGGCTGAGTACGCAGTCACACCATAAGAGTGTTTGTCATTTCTACCTGATCAGTCTGTTTCTAGTGTTCCAACAGTGAATGTACTGTATAAAAATGTCGAAGCGTAAAGTGTTTTCTTTGGAAGATAAGGCGAATATTATAAGTGACATTGAACTTGGTCTTTCGTAAGAGGCCGTGGGTCGACAGCATAGTTTAAGTAAATCAACTGTGAGCAACTTATACAGTACACAGTGTAATCAATTCCACAAAAATTAAATAATTTATCTTCTTGTTCACAATTTCATTCATTCCTGTAATTTAAGGTTAGAGGAGAGACACCTCGGTTACAGTGAACCTCGGATATAGTGAACGAAATATGGACGTTCGCAGAGGTTCACTATATCCGGAGTTGACTGTATTTCGAAGAAAGAGAGAAGTGAATGTAAATTTATTTTATGCGAGATCGTGCGTATTTGCTTGTTTTCCGCACAGAACCAATACGCGGTAAGTGTGAAATACCACATTCAGTATTCCCAACGTAACACACATAACAATTTCCCTCTTCTTACCGCTTAAGCGCGACATTCATTTTACTGCTTTAGGCTTTCAACATATTATTTTTAGAGACGTTTAACATAGTAATAATTATAAATTGGAAACTTACCACTGCAATTTCACCTAAATTGCAATGGTAATTATTGTTTTAAATGTTTGCAAGAATTAAGTAAAGTCTACTACTCCACGAAACTTATTGCATTCCTGATACAAGTAACATTAAGGAAGCCGTGAAAAAATCAACGAGATTCCAGATGCCGATGTTACTACTGCAATATGTTATATAAATAATATTGTTAAAATATTAAAATGAAAAATAAATCATTACATAACCTTACCCTTTGTTTTAAGTTCGCATTTATAGACTGGGGGGAAAAAAAGAGACGTATATCACGGCCTGCTGGGTATAGTAAACACAGAAAACATTTTACAGCAACAATGTTGAAGAAAGATATTTTGGTGTTCCGAAGTTGGCGTCATTAAACAGAAACCAACATGGAGATTTCATTGCAACTAAATAGAAATTCGTCTTTCAGGTATGTAATAAACGATCTTCGCACAAAATAATGTACGATATACGAGCGGTATGTTTGTTTTCATGTTCTCGGAAATTAAAAAAGCTCAACTACGTTTCGCTTTTTCAATCTTTTCCTCGACCATGAAAACGTCAACATACCGCTCTTGTAACGTATATTACTATTCTTATCTAGTTTAAGTCAACCTATTGCTTCCAGGGATGGGTAATATGATCATATTTCCGAACATTGCTCACTAAACGTACACACAAATTGTGAGCACGTTGAAGTTTCGTTTTGTTGTCGTTGGAAAGGTCAGCCAGTAAAATGTCGGCATAGCCAAAATAGTCGAAGTGATTAGAGAAAAGAAAGGACATGGAAGGACATAGTGCAGAACAATTAAAGTTAAGTGCCTGAGTCGTTTAAATGGTTGACGGAATATACTATCTCATTTTTATTGACAGTAATTTTGTCGGACATACAATACTACACAGAAAACAAGTCCACAAAAATGTAGCTTCCATTACAAACTCTAGCATAATGTAATAACAAAATTTGGTAGCAGTATAATGTAGTAAGGTTCAATAACCATTCTGATTATCGTTAACGAAGGAAAACCATATACACCTTACAGTGTATGTGAATAGTCTGTTGAACCTAAGTCAATATTTTTCCAAGATCACTATCTGCTAAGAATTGTGCGTTGTATGATCTGTGGATCGTAATCTTTTATGACAAAGAAGGTGGCAAACAGAATGTTTATATTTCGTCTGCTGATCGAGGTGATAAAAAGCTAGTGATCGTGAAGAGCCATGTGTACGTGTCTGACAAAAAAATATTTCTCAAATGGCGTCTTTAGGATGCTTTTGAAAGTTTACATTTCGTATTGACAGCTAATTTTTCGTGTTTGCTCCTCACTTTAGAGTTCACAGATAATATGTAACGTTTCAAGAATGGTTTCGACCTTATTTTTTATTATTATTTTTTTTAAGATTTCCATGTTTGTTATATGACGTCTCACAAAGGAAGAGATCGGGGTTCGAATCAAGTTTTCCTCAAGAATCTGGAATTTCCTTGCCTTTCTAATTGAAGCGTTGGGCCGAATAACAGTCTAGGCCTATTTTACAATCTGATAACTGTGCAGAAGGAACAAAAATGTTACATCGTAATTCCGCTCATAAATTTACTATCGGACGGGCAACATAGAACACCATTGCTCGGTTATCACCGAATAATCTCGTTGTGTCTGAAATATACATTTAAGAGGACACGATAAGGTGAATCATAGCCAAACTGACTTTTTTAATTTCAACAATCACATCTTATCAACCCTTGTATTCATTCATTTATTTAACTCATAGGTCTAGTTCTTAAATCGGAAAATAGGTAGTATCCCTAGCGGAGATTTCAATACCTACAAGAAATTTAGTTACATTTCCCGACAGGGGGCAGAGGGACAAGTGGTCAACTCATCGCCTCGAAAGTCATCCAGTATGCAAGTAAGGTATCATCATATTGACCATCCACCACCATTCTGACCATCACCACTCAAAATTACCATTATGATCACATTTACGTTCGTCACTATCAAATCTCCCGCCGTCACCCTTCTTCTACAGATCCGTCTCTTTTTTTTTCCTTTTATTTCTCTTCATATCATCTTATTCTTCTTCATGCCCTCCACTGCTTTATTCACCAATTCATTTCTTTGTTTAAGCAGAAGGTTGTAAAAATCAGGGTCCGGATTTTAGTGACCTAAAAATATCTAAAGAGTGATAGGGTAAACTGTATAGTAATTGACCACTTAAGCTAATGAATAATAAAACAATGAAATAGCGGAAAACAGTGGTAACTTATTGAGAGAATTTTAAAGGCATTGGGTCAAGTGAAGATTCAGAAACAAATCAAAATCAATAAACAAAAAAAAAAATAAAAATAAAAATAAAAATAAAATAAAATTTTAATGCAAAGATAAATTAAATAAACACAACAAGTCCACTTTTACAGTTATTGACCGTCTACTGCACAGTTATTGAATACTCATTTATTAGTGATTGAACAATACATTTTTACAATTTTCACTTTTTTCTTGTCTGTTTCGTTTCTCTTCTTCTGATCTTTTTCATTAAGAACTATTCGCCACCGGCGTAGCTCTGTCGGCAAAGGTGTTTGCCTGCCGATCCGAAGTTTCGTTCGGGCGCGGGTTCAATTCCCGCTTAGGCTGATTACCTGGTTGGGTTTTTGCGAGGTTTTGCCCAACCGTAAGGCAAATTTCAGGTAATCTATGACGAATCCTCGGCCTCATCTCGCCAAATACCTTCTCGCTATCATCAATCCCATCGACGCTAAATAACCTCGTAGTTGATACAGTGTCGTTAAATAACAAAGTTAAAAAAAATAAGAAAAGAACTCTTCTCGCTGCCTTTTCTTTCATTTCTTATTAGCTTCCTTTCTTCTCTTACCTCTTCTTCCATTTTTCTCTTTTGTGCCTTATCAGAAGCAAGTGTGTGTCATTTCTCTGATGTTATTACAAATGGCTTCACCCAGCACTGGACGAGGACCAAAGAACACTTCCTTCAACGGGATATTTGTTTCTGGACGCTAAGGTTGCTTTTAGGACACCAAACTTCTTGGCAGCTTCATTTAAATCAAATCCACTGCGGACAGGTTCTGTAGCGTTTCGTAAAGCTTCCCCTGTATAATGCACTTTACCTGGCTTAGGCATTATAATATAGTATCAGTCCTGTAAAAATCCCCATCATTTAACCGATAACATATATAGAATTGAAGCACATTGGTCATTATTCTAACAAATAATTTATGAACGACCAATCACTGTAGTTTGCGGACATACACTTTATAGTGATTGACCACGGGGCATTTTTATGTCATATAAAAACTTTTACAAAATAATATTCTGTGGACGGAAACCTTATACCTTTTCTCACACTGTGAGTGTAAAAATGAGCACCAGAATTTATGTATCCTTTGCAGAATAAATAAATTATTGCGTGCATTATTCTTAGCAATTTCTCTAGTTACTTACACTTGTTTACGTTCAGTTGCATTTCCGATCGATTTCAGTCCTCTCAGACAACAGACACTAACTCAGTGGGATGAACAGCGACAAGTAACCACACATAAGGGTTGTTACTAGAGGTATATGCAGCAAAAAGTGAAATCACGATCGTGGTTTATTCACAATATACTTGAAAAAAGGAACCGGTCAATCACCATATACTGGTCAATAACTACATAGTTTACCCTATATAAAATGACCTTAATAAAAAGTACTTAAAAATTTTTGTCTTCATTTTAGAACGTTACTTACTTCTGTAACGTTAGAACTGAAATTAAAACTAATATTAATTTAAACTCGCGAATTTGTATGCTGTAGGAAAGAGCACGTATAAAAAATATTAATAATATATTTATTGCAGCCAAATGGCCATTTAGAATGCATTTAATTTACTTTTGTTTTTGCGTACTCGCTTATATTTTTTAAAGAAATTAGTGACTTGTGTTTCTCAAAATTATTTAAGATGTGCCTACTTTTCGTTCTTTCAGTCGATAATTAGATATGCCTTAATTTTCTGGGGAAATGGTAGCAAAATTGGGAGCGTCTTGATTTTGCAAAAGAAAGCCATTAGAATTATATGTCAATCAAACTATCTTGAACACTGTCGACCTCTTTTCAAACTATCACAGATATTAACTGTCATAAAAATATATATATATATATATATATATATATATATATATATATATATATATACGATCTAGTCCTTTGCACTCGACAAAATATAAGCAATTACTCATTAGTAGGCAATATACATGATCATGACATTAGAAATAGTGAACAAATTAATATTCCATACTGTAGATTACATAAAACTAGTACAAATTTTTCTGTCATGGGGATGAAATTATATAATAGGCTTCCCAGTCAATATTATAAGTTATCAACCAATAATTTCAAAGCTAGATTTCATAATTGGCTTTTAATTAATCCTTTCTACTCTGTAGATGAGTTTCTTGACATAAATTCACACGAAATTGTTTTTTAATAAATAAAGTTATTTAGATTAGTTACAATTATTATTCTGTTGCTGAGTTTTTCAACACAAATTTGTATGAAATTGTATTTTAATAAATAAGTTTAATTGCAATTTAGTTAGTTTTGTTCAATTTAAAAGTTTCAAATTATTTGAGTAGCTTAACATCAAAGACGGACATCTGACCTCAATCGAAATTTAGGCAGCTGTGGGTTTTTATACAATTTTTCATGCTCTTTCCAGTTACAGTGATACCATATGCAAACTCTAACACTACATTTATATAATAAATTGTGTTAAATACTACAAAGAACACTGTGAATCAAAAAATTGCCTCTAGATCAAAAGTATGGAGACGACAGATGTCCGTCTTTGATATTAAGCTACTCATTGGAATCCGTAGACTGCCAGTCTTGTCGTATAAAAAATATTACCTTATTCAGAATTATTGCAGTCGGTAACCACCAGCATGCGCAGGTTCTGGAAAGTTAGGGAAAGCCTGTTGTCAGAAAGCACATTTTTGTACTGTGAGAAACTCCTTTCCACATCCGCTGATACAACTGGAGCATACTTGAAATCCGCTAAATCACTGGCAGTGAGATCTTCTTCAATGCGGGAAGTATTAAACGCTTCACAAAAGCCTCTGTAAAAATCTGACGATTTATTCTCCTTCGTGGATACACTCTGTTGCAGCAAAGGTTGTGTAGATTTCTTCTTACTTGCGAATTGCACTGCCCGTATATGCTTATCGCGACCCACATGTTGTTGAACAGTGAATTTTCTTTTGGCTGATATCTTTGTTTCACACAACTTACAAAATAATACTGCACCGTCCGTAGAAAACACATCATCCCCAAATTCAGATATCTGTCTTAAATGACAAGATTTATGCCCGATTTCTGGTATACCTCAGTTAATTCTCAGTTACTTAACTGCTCTTACAAATTTAACTGCACTGATAACTTTCATGAGTTTCCCGAAAGTTAAATGTAGATTTATCAGCGCTTGTAACTAACAGTTGAGGTAACTTCAAGTTCAGTATCCATTGTCGTCCATAGATGTCTCCACTAGTATTTTGTTAGTGATTTTCTAGTTATTTATAGTTACTTTTGTTTGCAGAAGTTTTCAGTAGTAATATGGCTGATAGGTACACAGTGAGCGCTGTACTACTAGTAGGTGCCAGGTTTTTAAATTAAAGAACCTTGTAATAAACGATAGTGTATATCTATACTTCCAACCCAATCGTAATATGATTAAAATAGCAATAATTGTAGGTATTTGGCGTGATAAAATGTTATGTTTTATTTAACGACGCTCGCAACTGCAGAAGTTATATCAGCGTCGCCGGATGTGCCGGAATTTTGTCCCGCAGGAGTTCTTTTACTTGCCAGTAAATCTACTGACATGAGCCTGTCGCATTTAAGCACACTTAAATGCCATCGACTGGCCCGGGATCGAACCCGCAACCTTGGGCATAGAAGGCCAGCGCTATACCAACTCGCCAATGAGGTCGACATTTGGCGTGATTATCGAGGTAAATAATACTAATGGAGAGAGAACTAGATGTAACTTTTGCTTCAAAATTGCAACCGTATTCAGCTGTGGTGGCTATGGCAGCCATATTGATAAACATGTTGAAAAAATTTACATTCGCCCATGTGAATGTTTTCATGTATTCAAATGAATTTTTCAGAGCCCGAAATGCCATTGGCATTGGTAGAACACCCAAAAATAAAGTATTCCTTGACTGACGACATACAATCTGAAGTTGATGACAAAAATTAAGCTTGAGATGTTCGAAATTGTCTTTATAAACACACATTATTATCCCAATAATCATAGAAAGTAAAATATTTACCGTAAGTTGTGTAAATGAAACGCCAAATTTTTAAAACTATACAGATAATATAGTAAATTAATTTATTGTGGTCTATATTATTAATTGTTATAGTTTACGAAACAGTAATACAGTAGCGCTGCATATCAGCATTTGTTCGAATCAGTACTAACAGCCAGGTAACTACAGGCCGAGGCACAGTTACCAGTTGACGCACAGATAACTGTAAAGATAACGATAACTGTTGTTTCGGAAACTCATTTTAAACATATAAGCATGTTAAATCATAGATAACTCTGTTTGTACAAGTAACTGTCTTTCCAGAAACCGGTCATTAGATAGCTTTATTTTAGGCATGGCTAAATGAAACTATGAAAACTGAACACCAAACATCCATCTCCGAAAATCTGTAATTAACTAAATCTGTGACAGTGAAAATAACGAATCAAACGCTTACCGCGACAGGAAGTAGCTAAAATAACTACTTTCAACATGTATGTACATTGTCGAGAGGCAGTAGCGCCAACTTATATGGACTCGTGGGATCCGAGCCCATCAAATAATTTGTCATGTTATCATTATACTTATGAGATGTATTTAACTTATATCTTAAATGTTTGAGCCCACCCAGTGTTTTTCAAAAGTTGGCGCCACTGTCGAGAGACATGCAATTTTTTTTTTTTTTTTTACTACTGGCAGGTTGTAAATAGGAGAATTTTATTGCTTGCAGCGACAACAATAAGTATACAGCGTATTCCGAATCTCACCGGTACGGTGGCATCAATGACGTCACGTTGCAGTGAAATAAGGAACAACATTTCTGGAAGGATCGATGGCTGTCATGGCGATTGTACAAGTTGTTGTCTATGCTACGCTAGCAAAATTTTGCGAAATTTTCGTACTGCCATCTCGTCCAAAGAAAAGATAGCATAAACAATTTATTTCTTGAACCGGTAGTAATAACGGGTCCGTTGACATGTTCGCTCATAAGCCATTAACATATTGTTTTTACGTTGTGCTCATTACAAACAATACAGCAGAACTAAAGCAGAACACACCGCCATGACACAACAGTGCACGACGTCATTCGTCTGCTAATTCCCGCCCTATACAAGAACCAATCAGATTCACTGATGGCGGCTGATGGAGACTGCCACCACCTCTGCAAGTTGATGTCACCGGTGCGACACCGGTGGAGCATCAATGACGTCATCAGTGGAATTTGGAACACCATGATGCCATCGGATTGCTCACCGGTGAGATTCGGAAAACGCTCATAGCTAAGACACAGACTCTCAATATGTAGCTACATTGTCAAGGCACTGATCAAACTTCCATATTTATTTCGTTACATTAAAAATAAACTTTAAATAATTTAATATTTTACAAAAAAAAAATAACACAAACAAAAAAGAGGATGACCAGAAAAAATAAAATTCGAAAAAATGCATCCAAAATAACCAAGGTTCGTGTTTAAAATTACTTGAGAGCAACTTGCACGAAAAAAAAATATGACATTTCATCAAAATTCAGGCCCTGCTAATAACTATTTACAAAGATGAATTCAACAATGCACTAATAATAACTGATGACGCATTGCTAGTCAAGTAACATATAAAAAAAAAAGGCCGTGACATTTCAATCTTATAAATACAGCTATAAGTGTCCCATTTATAATCTTATGCAAGTGTTGTTTTGAAATGGATGACAGTTCAACAATGACTCACTTTTACTTATAATAAATGAGCATTTGTAAGTTTTCACTATAAATTGCATCCAAGGAAGGACTTGGACTCATATGTTAAATTCAATGAAAACATCAAAGACAGGCCTATAAGTGCTATCACTATTCACTCATCTGGGAAATTTAAAAGAAGACATAAGCAAGAAGAGGGAGTCTAAGACAGGACATTGAAAGTGTTCCATCTTCACTCATATGAGAAATTTAACAGAAGAAGAGGGGGGGGGGGTCTAAAAGGACTTTCGTCTTCACTCATGTGAAAAATTTAAGAGAAGAAATGAGCAAGAAGAGGGAGTCTAAGAGAGGACTTTGAAAGTCTTCCTCTTCACTTATGTGAGAAATTTAAGAGAAGAAATGAGCAAGAAGAGGGAGTCAGGACTTTGAAAGTGTTCCTCTTCACTTACGTGAGAAATTTAAGAGAAGAAATGAGCAAGAAGAGGGAGTCTAAGAGAGGACTTTGAAAGTGTTCCTCTTCACTTATGTGAGAAATTTAAGAGAAGAAATGAGCAAGAAGAGGGAGTCTAAGAGAGGACTTTGAAAGTGTTCCTCTTCACTTATGTGAGAAATTTAAGAGAAGAAATGAGCAAGAAGAGGGAGTCTAAGAGAGGATTTTGAAAGTGTTCCTCTTCACTTATGTGAGAAATTTAAGAGAAGAAATTAGCAAGAAGAGGGAGTCTAAGAGAGGACTTTGAAAGTATTCCTCTTCACTTATGTGAGAAATTTAAGAGAAGAAATGAGCAAGAAGAGGGAGTCTAAGAGAGGATTTTGAAAGTATTCCTCTTCACTTATGTGAGAAATTTAAGAGAAGAAATGAGCAAGAAGAGTGAGTCTAAGAGAGGACTTTGAAAGTGTTCCTCTTCACTTATGTGAGAAATTTAAGAGAAGAAATGAGCAAGAAGAGTGAGTCTAAGAGAGGACTTTGAAAGTGTTCCTCTTCACTTATGTGAGAAATTTAAGAGAAGAAATGAGCAAGAAGAGGGAGTCTAAGAGAGGACTTTGAAAGTGTTCCTCTTCACTTATGTGAGAAATTTAAGAGAAGAAATGAGCAAGAAGAGGGAGTCTAAGAGAGGACTTTGAAAGTGTTCCTCTTCACTTATGTGAGAAATTTAAGAGAAGAAATGAGCAAGAAGAGGGAGTCTAAGAGAGGACTTTGAAAGTGTTCCTCTTCACTTATGTGAGAAATTTAACAGAAGAAATGAGCAAGAAGAGTGAGTCTAAGAGAGGTCTTTGAAAGTGTTCCTCTTCACTTATGTGAGAAATTTAAGAGAAGAAATGAGCAAGAAGAGGGAGTCTAAGAGAGGACTTTGAAAGTGTTCCTCTTCACTTATGTGAGAAATTTAAGAGAAGAAATGAGCAAGAAGAGTGAGTCTAAGAGAGGACTTTGAAAGTGTTCCTCTTCACTTATGTTAGAATTTAAGAGGAGAAATGAGCAAGAAGAGTGAGTCTAAGAGAGGACTTTGAAAGTGTTCCTCTTCACTTATGTGTGAAATTTAAGAGAAGAAATGAGCAAGAAGAGGGAGTCTAAGAGAGGACTTTGAAAGTATTCCTCTTCACTTACGTGAGAAATTTAAGAGAAGAAATGAGCAAGAAGAGGGAGTCTAAGAGAGGACTTTGAAAGTGTTCCTCTTCACTTATGTGAGAAATTTAAGAGAAGAAATGAGCAAGAAGAGGGAGTCTAAGAGAGGACTTTGAAAGTGTTCCTCTTCACTTATGTGAGAAATTTAAGAGAAGAAATGAGCAAGAAGAGGGAGTCTAAGAGAGGACTTTGAAAGTGTTCCTCTTCACTTATGTGAGAAATTTAAGAGAAGAAATGAGCAAGAAGAGTGAGTCACTTTGAAAGTGTTCCTCTTCACTTATGTGAGAAATTTAAGAGAAGAAATGAGCAAGAAGAGGGAGTCTAAGAGAGGACTTTGAAAGTGTTCCTCTTCACTTATGTGAGAAATTTAAGAGAAGAAATGAGCAAGAAGAGGAGTCTAAGAGAGGACTTTGAAAGTGTTCCTCTTCACTTATGTGAGAAATTTAAGAGAAGAAATGAGCAAGAAGAGGGAGTCTAAGAGAGGACTTTGAAAGTGTTCCTCTTCACTTATGTGAGAAATTTAAGAGAAGAAATGAGCAAGAAGAGGGAGTCTAAGAGAGGACTTTGAAAGTGTTCCTCTTCACTTATGTGAGAAATTTAAGAGAAGAAATGAGCAAGAAGAGGGAGTCTAAGAGAGGACTTTGAAAGTGTTCCTCTTCACTTATGTGAGCAATTTAAGAGAAGAAATGAGCAAGAAGAGTGAGAAGGACTTTGAAAGTGTTCCTCTTCACTTATGTGAGAAATTTAAGAGATGAAATGAGCAAGAAGAGGGAGTCTAAGAGAGGACTTTGAAAGTGTTCCTCTTCACTTATGTGAGAAATTTAAGAGAAGAAATGAGCAAGAAGAGGGAGTCTAAGAGAGGACTTTGAAAGTGTTCCTCTTCACTTATGTGAGAAATTTAAGAGAAGAAATGAGCAAGAAGAGGGAGTCTAAGAGAGGACTTTGAAAGTATTCCTCTTCACTTATATGAGAAATTTATGAGAAGAAATGAGCAAGAAGAGGGAGTCTAAGAGAGGACTTTGAAAGTGTTTCGTCTTCACTCATGTGAGGAATTTAACAGAAGAAATGAATAAGAAAGAGAACACACATACAGACACATAAACACAGAAAATAATTCAACTAAGAGACTATCACCTACAACATCCATAATTTAAAAACTTAATATCCCAGACATGGAAATTCTACATATTCAACCAGAAAGCCAGAAACTAAACACACTAGAACAATACGAAATATATAGGCACACAAAAACACATCCAAATGAAATTCTCAACACACAACTCAATTTCAGAACACACACACTTTTTGACTACACATTACTCTAAACAAATACACCCCCACACGAAACACAAACAAAAGGCGCCTAGATCAGCTCCAAACAGTTCTGAAGATGGCCCATAACAGGCTGAAACATGTTAACCAGATACTGTAAAATTTAACACGAGAAAGACATTTAATACATATTCCGAAGTGATATAGTGCTAGAAGTTGTCTAATCAAGATGTATAAGAAAGAGGAGTTGAAGAGAGGTCTTTGAAGGTGTTTCATTTTCACTCATATGAGAAATTTAATATAAGAAATAAGCAAAAAGAAGGAGTCTTAGAGAGGACTTTGAAAATATTCCTCTTGCACGCATGTGAGTAATTTAACAGAAGACATAAGGAAGGAGAGGGAGTCTAAGAGAGGACTTTGAAAGTGTTCCTCCTTCACTCATGACAGAAATTTAACTGAAGAAATTAGCAATAAAAGGGAGCGTAAGAGATGCCTACGAAAGTATTTCGTCTTAATTTATTTGAGAAATTTAACAGAAGTCATAAGGAAGGAAAGGGAGTCTAAGAGAGATCTCGGCAAGTGTTTCGTTCTCACTAATGTGAAAAATGTAACAAACGACACGTGCAAGAAGCGACAACTCGGCATGTGTTTTCTTCGTGCAGTAAATGTGAATATAGATGGATGACATAACATAGAGCCAGGTAGTCAGTGACATAGTTAGCAGCATTAGAGTATCTATCATATCTCATTAGAGCTTCTAAATAACGTTTACCTTTCTATTTAACCGTTATCAACTGCGAAGTCTTTAAAAATATTAAAAATAGAAAGGCACATCTGTATATAAACTTAATCTTTTCAATGGGGAGAAAATTAGCACTTTGGAAAGCATATACGTACATGTAAAATACACAAAATGTAATAAGTATATTAGCGATAATACATACACAATCATATCTTTCATTTCCAAATGTGTACACTGAGTTTATCAGGTTGAAATATTTTCACTATCGCAGCCATACGGTAAGGACATGGCAGTCCGCAAGGCCACTCCGAGTTTTTCTTACATTCTTATTAGAGAACTAACTTACAAATGGCTTTTAAGGAACCCGAAGGTTCATTGCCGCTCTCACATAAGCCCGTCATCGGTCCCTATCCTGTACAAGATTAATCCAGTCTCTATCATCATATCCCACCTCCCTCAAATCCATTTTAATATTATCCTCCCATCTACGTCTCGGCCTCCCCAAAGGTCTTTTTCCCCTCCGGTCTCCCAACTAACACTCTATATGCATTTCTGGATTTGCCCATACGTACTACATGCCCTGCCCATCTCAAACGTCTGGATTTAATGTTCCTAATTATGTCAGGTGAAGAATACAATGCGTGCAGTTCTGCGTTGTGTAACTTTCTCCATTCTCCTGTAACTTTATCCCGCTTAGCCCCAAATATTTTCCTAAGCACCTTATTCTCAAACACCCTTAACCTATGTTCCTCTCTCAGAGTGAGAGTCCAAATTTCACAACCATACAGAACAACCGGTAATATAACTGTTTTATAAATTCTAACTTTCAGATTTTTTGACAGCAGATTAGATGATAAAAGCTTCTCAACCGAATAATAACACGCATTTCCCATATTTATTCTGCGTTTAATTTCCTCCCGAGTGTCATTTATATTTGTTACTATTGCTCCAAGATATTTGAATTTTTCCACCTCTTCGAAGGATAAATCTCCAATTTTTATATTTCCATTTCGTACAATATTCTGGTTACGAGACATAATCATATACTTTGTCTTTTCGGGATTTACTTCCAACCCTATCGCTTTACTTCCTTCAACTAGAATTTCCGTGTTTTCCCTAATCGTTTGTGGATTTTCTCCTAACATATTCACGTCATCCGCATAGACAAGACGCTGATGTAACCCGTTCAATTCCAAACCCTGCCTGTTATCCTGAACCTTATTAGAAAACATATAGAGTAATTTCTTGTAGAACCAAACCCGATGAACTAGTTACAAAATGGAAACTATAAGACGGATTCGTTTGAAATCATTTAAAAAATCAAGCTCACTTAGGTTCACATTCACCAATGCCAGTAATTTTGCTGTTCTCATATTTCTTAAACTATTGTAATACCATTATTCATCACACCATTTATTATCCTGGTTTTGGGAAACTGAGTTTTCGTTTTCATCATTAAATTTTTCATACCGAAGCACGGAAAGAATAATGGGAAATAATTTATTAGCACCTTGTAAACTATCAATTCATTACGAAAATAAAACACATTTACGAGTTATGTAGGTTATGTGAGTGTAAAATAGTATGTTTATGTAAAAAATCTTGGAATTAAGCTATAATATATGCACATTAATGTGTTAGGAACGCCTGAAATACTAGGACATTCAAAAAGTAATAGCAACATAGTTACTGTTTTACACTAATTCAAATATAGTCCCCTGTCATGTGAAAAATACGTTGCCAAATCCTTGGAAGATGGCGGACTCCATCTGCAACAGCATTTCTGATTATCTCTGTCACTGATCGAACTAAAACTATTTGGATGCCAACGCTTGATTGAAAGCGAATGTTTCGCTTCCACCCACAGTGAAATAGTTCGCTATGGTAGGATTTCTTTCCCACAAGCTCCTTGCAGTGTTCTTGAGTTGCACTTTTTCATCATGCAACTTGGATTTTATGAAGCACCTATGTTTGTACCCACTGAACAATTTTTAGGGCTGTATTACTTACTACAAATCAGAAATAATTACAGTATTAACAAAATATGATTACTTCAAGGCTTTCAATGTTGCATCGCTGCTTTGTTTTTTTTACTGGGCTATTTTACGACGCTGTATCAACATCATAAGTTATTTAGTGGCCGAATGAAATGAAGGTCATAATGCCGGTGAAATGAGTCCGGGAATCAGCACCAATAGTTACCTAGTATTTTCTCATATTTGGTTGAGGGAAAACCCCGGAAAAACCTCAAGCAGGTAACTTACCCCGATTGGGATTCGAACCCGGACCACCTGGTTTCGCGGTCAGACGCGCGAACCGTTACTCCACAGGTGTGGACTCTGCTCTGTTACATAATACAAGATTCCAATGGTCACAGCTAGGGGCACTGATTTACAACATTGTTGCCATTACTTATCGATTGCCCTGGTATGTAGGTACAATAGTCGTAGAGATGGTACTGCAATAAAAATTAGAATTACTGCTGGAGCAATTGTTCATGCTAATTCAATTATTTGACCTTCTAATAAAATCGATTAATAAATTTATTGAAAACTATTGCAATTATTATATATGATACAACTATTAAAATTATATGGCAAAAAAAAAAAAAAACCCGGACCGACCCTTTTAGCTGATTTCAGAGCCTTGTTCACTCCAGAACACGATAGACGTAACTAAGACTTTCGTGGTCCGAATCCTGCCTGAAAGGAAACTTTTTTTGTCTTTTATTCAAATTTATTCCCAATACTTTTCGAATGCTGGTAAAATTCATGTTCTGGGAATGATAAGTTAAATAAGTAGTAAAATATAGCTGCAATCGAAAAGTATTCGGAATAAATTTGAATAAGGAACAAAAAAAAAAAAAAAAACAGATTCCTTCCCAGGCAGGATTCGAACCACGAAAGTCTTAGTTACCAGTCTATCGTGAACAAGGCTCTGAAATCAGCTACAAGGGTCGGTCCGGTTTTTTTTTGTCACTACTGTACAAAATATGCACGATTAACTATGGATATTTGCCATCATAGACTATGTAAAAATATGCATTTGCATACGATCATAGTGACAGAAAATAAACACATGATGTAACAACTTAAATAAAGCGTATTCCGAATCTCAGCGCTGAGCAATCTGACGTCACTGATGCACCGGTTCCATCAGCTTGCAGAGGTGGTGGCAGTATCCATCAGCCGCCATCAGTGAATCTGACTGGTTCTTGTATAGGGCGGGAATTAGCAGACGAATGACATCGTGCACTGTTGTGTCATGGCGGTGTGTTCTGCTGTATTGTTTGTAATGAGCACAACGTAAAAACAATATGTTAATGGCTTATGAGCGAACATGTCAACGGACCAGTTATTTACCGGTTCAAGAAATAAATTGTTTATGCTCTATTTTCTTTGAACGAGATGAAATGGAAATTTCGCAAAAAAATCTTGCTATCGAAGCACAGACAACAACTTGTACAGCCGCCATGATAGCCATTGAACCTTCCAGAAATGTTGTTCCTAATTCGCTGCAGCGTGACGTCATTGAAGTCCACCTGTCCGCTGATAAAAAATGAGAAAATGGATTATTGACAAAGGCAAAGTTTTAGATAACCTAAAATGTGTACAAAATCAATGCCATTGTAGTCCTAAAAGTGTATGGCTCGTTCTTTTATACACATAGTACGCCTTCATTTACAATCTTGGTCATATTCCTCGTCACTAATATTTTCTTTGTCATTAATTAAATATTCCAGTCGCCTACACACCATTTTGTTATTCCGATTATCTTAGTTTTTCCTATTTTATCGGTTAACATTTCTCCGGTAAAATTTTAAACTCAGATAATTCCAATTAACCGAGATAATTTTGTTTGAATACAAGGGTAACTATTATCTAAGTTTTTTTTAGCTAAAGACCAGGATAAATATATTACCGACGTTGGTAAATACGGACCTCAATGTCAGTATACATATATTAGGCCTATCGAAAGTTATTAATATCACTCTATCAAGAATTGAAAAGTCAAAGACAAGTAAGATGCCATATTTCTTTAAAGAAAGCGTGTTTATTGTGCGTCCTTATTGGGTTACAGGGACCTTTATTGACACCAATGACAAGTCAAGACGAAGTTTGGAGGACGGCAATATAAAATATACGAATTCTAATTACACGCAGTGCAAAGTGGAATATCGTGTAACATATCTCGTATAATTAAGTATTAATGAATTAATTTTTTTCGGAGATACGGTTGAGTTAATTTTTCCGGATGCTAATACATACAAAATTATATTTACAGAGATCGTTCTACTGAAATTAATAGCGTCACCATATTAACAGATATTGTAGCCAGATTTCTTGGATGTCAAGTAAATAAGCGTTTCATACACACACGTCTGATAGTTTTTTTACATCAGAGATTCTGGAAAATATAAGAGAGAGAGAGAAATACTGTCCGGCCTTAATTAAGGATGACCACGAGGATCCGGAAATTAATAGCAAATAAATAAAATTAATTAAATATGAATATTGTTATATAAATAAAATTTAATAATTAAGCACCATTGATTATCAATTATAAAATAAAATTTCAGAAGATGACTATAAAATTGTACTATAAATAAAAGATTTTATTTAAAATTAGCATATCCTTAATTAAGGCCTTCTGAGTGGTATAAATGAAATTGTATAATCTGCAGGGAATCTTTAAGAACTTGCGAGATGATTTTTTGAATTTCAAAAGATGATATTGATAATTGTTTTAAAAAATTATATGTAAATTTTGATAGAGAACTCCGACCACCAAAAATAAACCTGTCACTGACCAATTGAAGAGAGGGATGTTATACTTGGCACTAAGGTAGGGAATATAAGGTTCATAAATGGCCCTCTTTTCCTGATCAACCTGATGAGCTTGGTTTAGATCTCTCTCCATGCGTATAGTTGGATCTATGATAATAGCCTTTTGTTGTTGCCTGTTTATTGCTATTATATCCGCTCTTCTGTGAGAGTCGTCTTCAGAAATGCAGTGGACCCCTTCATGAACTTCCCAACCCTTGTTTCGAAGAAGACAGGCAATAGCTCCACGGACTCTATGATCCCTGTTGTTACGCAATAACTCTCCTTTTCCGACAAAAGCCCAACACGTGGCCAAGAGTTTCTGTCTCGTTGCAGCCAGGTTGACGGCACGGGTCATGCTGAAAGCTCTGCCAGGAACGGAGCACACTGCAGTAAGGTTGCAGGACATCTTGATTGCATTAATATATTCCGGAGACGACAAATTCTTTTTGGTGCTGACCCATGAATTGGCTCTTGGATATTCTTCATAGATGACTACACCTTTCCCCTTATGAGGTAACTGACACCAGGATTCAAACGATCTCTTTCGCAATTCATCACGTAAGTTAGTTGTCTTGCAGTAGTTCGAGGTGTTATTCTGGCTTCAGGGATTTTAAAACGTTTGCTTTTCAACTCGTAGCTGGAACAGAAGAAACTCATCACGATGTTATTAAATAAGGGAAGTCACAGTTAGTTATTCACTATACTTTTAAAGCATGTCAAAGTGATATGTACATAATGCTGTCAACTATACGAACTGTAAACATAACTTGTCTCAACTATTATGCTAGTCACGAAGGCTATAGTCGTCGTATGGATATTTACAAACATATTTTGTTTTATTAGAGAAACAATTGTATAACTTAAAGAAAGGCTTCAAGCTACAAACATTAGGAATATGTCAACGTAGCGCAGCGATCAATAGATATCTACATAATAATACCGGAGGTATTGCCTGTTTATTCTCTGTAAAAACAATGGCATAAACAAATCTATGCATGCATACTTCACCATAATAAAAGAGCTGGAATAAAGCTTCAGTATCTATTGGAACGCAAGACTCGTATGCTTCATACATGATGATTTCCTTTATCATGTCAGTCATAGGAATTATCCTGAGGTGCTAATATCACTGGTAAACAATGATTTTGTTGAATGTATAATTTCCGCTGTTTCTTATGTAATGTCATCTGCTGATTCCAAAAATTAAGTCAGAATTTTTCTACCACCCACCATTTTTTACAATTTTAGAAAAATTGATTTATTTTTATTTCTATATACAGTCCTTAACATGCCAATGGAAAGAAAATATTTCAAATACAGTGAAACTTCCCTTAACGGACACTTCCCAATAGCGGACTCCTCTCAATAGCGGACATTTTAAAATTCCCCTGCAAAATAACATTGGCCCTTATGATAAAATTCTTCCAAATAGCGGACATTCTCAATAATGGACGCGGACACTGAAATGTATCTCCCAACAACAATTAAAACTTCCAAATAACGGACAGCGTGAAAGAATAAAAAAAGAAAAAGACAGTTGTAAATTAAACGGAATTCTAACGGAATTCTTTGCAACAATCATCGTGCATTTGAACGTTGTTGCCGATTATTGAAGGTAAGCAGCACAGTTGTTAGTTGTGATACTGTACGTGAGCAGTCCGTACTAGAGTTGAGCTTAAACGATATTTCCAAGTATCTGTGACAACTGTGACTGTAACGATTAAATATCTGTGACTTTTACCTGTGATTTTGTCACACCGATATTTTATATCGCTAAGTAAGCACAATATGCATGAATTACACCGATATTTTGTCACACCGATAAAAATTAACAGGAAATATGGAAGAGCAGTGCAATGTGAATACGAATTCTCTATACACGCCACACATCAGTGGTGGATATGGGAAAATGCAACAAATAAGTTATGTACATGTACCATTAACAAATAAATACTAAGCTAACTCAACAGAAACATGTAAAAAAGTTAACATCATATACCAAGAGGTTATATCGTAGTTGATTTTAGATATGGAATCAGTTGATAATTTTTTTAATGTAGTTGGGTATGGAGAAATTGAGGTTATGTGATTATCCTAATGGTTTTAAAAATTGATCCTTTCTATTGTATATACTATATAATGGATAAATAATTATTTTAAGTCGTGCATCAACATTATAATATTGAGTCAGAATAAAAATTAACCAAACATCAGTATTCGGAAAAACAATGGAAATTAATTACAAAACAAAACTGTTGTTCAGATAGGATTTTACACAAGATAAAGTATTGGTAACCAATGGTATTATTATTTAAATCGTGTAATCATTATATAATTTATAATAAGATGGTGAAACTAGCGCTGAAGTAGTTTCGGCGAATTCGGATGTGAAAATCGTTGCATATATAAGGATTTTTTTTTTTGTGTGTGGAGAGAGTTCCTCGGGTTAAACTAGCGCTGAGGTAGTTTAGGTGATTTCGGAAGTGAAAATCGTTGAATTTGATTTTTTGTGGAGATGCAGTTGGTCGTATATCCAAGGCATAACAAAGCCTAAACTAACCAAACCTAACCTGTCACAGATTCGTATATGCAAGGTGTATATGCGGAGTACGAAGGGAACTACCTCAACGCTAGTTTAGTCGTTGATCGTATATGTCTATAATAAAAGCTTAAACCAACCAAACCTGACCTGTCACAGATTCGTATATGCAAGGTATATAAGGGGAATACGAAGGAAACTACCTCAAGGTTAGTTTAGCGAAATAGGTTGCCCATCATATTAGCCAGTTTTGTCTCGTTCGGTTTTAATTTAGTGGAAAATACTTGCACATTACTATAAATTGACAGTAAGCTTAATATGAAAATGTGAAGATCTCGGGGGAATACATAAAATATTTATAAAACATATATACAGACTAAAATATGAAAACAAAATGTCAGATTCATGATTATATTATTATAATGTCGCTAATAACTTTGCAACACATCATCACTTTGAAAAAAATAATATTGAACAAAATATCACGAAAAAATAATCAAATACCACCGCCCGATTGCTGTTATTGTATCAAGCGCATGCGCAAACCCACGACGTAGAGGAGAAAATATCAGTCACAGACGTTGCAACGGTGACAGAGTACTGAATACGGAGCAGATTTCGATAGCGATATTTTGTCACAGATATTTCGCGTCATCAGTCACAGGTTTATCTGTGACAAAAAAATACCTGTGACAAAATATCGGTTTGTGAAATATCGGCCATCTCTAGTCCGTACTTTCTTAGTTTGTCAAGTTGAGAGTTCGGAAGTACAGTCACATTAAAAATGTCACAAAAACGTAAACGTTTGTCACTAAAATAGAAAGTGGATGTTGTAAAGCATAGTGAGAAGGGGAAATTAAGTGTTCGTGAGCTGGCCACAAAGTTTAATGTGGGTAAAACTCAGGTTAGTGATGTTTATTTCATTTACAAAACATTTACTAGTACGATTTCTCTCTGGATGAATACTATAAATAATCTCACTGTCTACTGTAATGTACTATAAAATATAGTTTTGAATATGTATGAGAAATTTTAATGTACTGTATACATATTAACGATTTTCTAAATAGCGGTCACTTCTTAATAACGGACATTTAATTTTTCCCCGGCGGTGTCCGCTATTGGGGAGTTTCGCTGTATTTCATTTTATTGCTTTAACAATTAACCTATAACTTTAGATCATTGTTGTCTGTGAAGTCAGAATTCATAAAAATGAATTTTATTTCTCATAAGACTACGAGAGTTGGAATTAATTCTCAATTGATCAATCATGGAACAAGTTTCAAAACCCATGTTTTCTTTGTTCTCATTTTAAGTGTGCTAAAAGTATCTTATAAATTGAAACATACCTCGAAATACTGTGTAAATCACACACAATTTTTTTACGTTTGTGGTCAATTAACTTTGAAAGCACACAAGTGAATTTTACTACTAGTTAAAAGAGCTTACGAGTGTTCATTTGATTGCAAAATAGATGAGGATAGGAACTGGGTCCCTGACGGAAATCTGTTGTGCTTTATGTAATTCTATTAGCCTAACTGGTTGGCCAAAAGGATCCCGTCATATGCCTTTTCCAGTTCAAATGATATACCGGGAACCTAAGGATCATTTAACAGACTGTTACTTTCTAGGAACCACAGATTTGAAGATTACAGAGAACTTGTCAGAGAACTGATTCAGAAGTAAAGGGTGCGTCAGAAAGAACGGATGGATTTCAAACTATCGATACGCAAAGAGGAGAGAGATATAGTGAGGGGGACCACGACTGTTGGGTCACCCAGAGAATGCAGTTTCAGTTGAGAACATGGTGTTGGTCTGGTGTACAACGTGCTTTCATCGTAGAGACATTTTTGAAAAATGAAGAGTCTGTGATCGCCATTCAGGACTCATTTCGACATCGGATGTCACGCTAGGATTCCATCTCGGAATACAATTTTGCGGTGGGAGGCTTCATTTCGTATCACAGGTTCAACATTAAAGAAGAAATCACCTGGACGAAATTCTATTGCACTGAGATTGTCCGAGGCTACGGTAAGATCTCGCGCCCTGCGACTTCTTTCTTTGGGACCATTTGAAGGCGTAAGTTTGTAAACATCGATCACATACACTGGACGAACTGAAGACAGCGATTCGTGAAGAAATCGTGGCAATTGCACCAGCTATGACTGTGAAAGTGATGGCGAACATCAGAAAACGCCTCGATGCCTGTATTGAAAGCCAAGGACATCATATGGATAATGTTGTTTTCCATAAATAAACTGCATGTATTGGTGAATATGTTGATAACAATAAATTTTTGATTTGATGAATCTTTACAATTTTCTTGCCATGTGAAATCCATCCGTTCTTTCTGACGCACCCTGTATAACGTGATGGGGTGTCATGTATCTTTCAAAATAACTTCTTGGATTCTCATCTATTTTTTCTTTCCTCAAAACCTTCGTGTAGTGAGCGACGAACATGGGGAGAGTTTTCATCGGATTCTTCTGAAATGGAAAGGCGCTACCAGGAAAAATGGAGCCCAAATATTGTGTTAGACTGCTGCTGGGCACTCAAAAGAGATGTTTCTCAAGCGAAATATAGCCTAAAAATCTATTTCACACACATTTTAGGTAAATAAAGAGGATTTTAGGTAAAATGTTACAAGGAATCCATACTAGAAAAGTCTGAACTACATTTCATATAATTACTCAAAAAC
This sequence comes from Periplaneta americana, assembly GCA_025594305.2. Classification (NCBI taxonomy): domain Eukaryota; kingdom Metazoa; phylum Arthropoda; class Insecta; order Blattodea; family Blattidae; genus Periplaneta; species Periplaneta americana. The sequence continues at coordinate 17,976,829 of JAJSOF020000021.1, forward strand.
CTTGCGTGATAGAAAAATGTTGAAAACAGATCTGAAATCAGCATGAAAAAATTCTGTAAGAATCGCCCATTCTTTATATGTTAACAAAAAATATGTTTAATTTTGTTGACCAGTGATTATTAAAGGAAAGTACTAGTTAACTGTCAATATATTACTACTGGACCTACAGGGACGGAGGAACAAAAGGAGCTCTTTAAAAATTATGTGAAACTCTTTATAAACTACAAGGTGGAGCAAAATGTATGGTACATTAGGTTTGTTCTACCAAGCAAATCAGAACGCGTTCTGAACTAATACCGAACTTCTTTGATTTTAGATTTTGATTGAAGTTTATGATATTGGTGGTTGAGAGGTGATTAATCATGGTATGTAAATTTCAAATTCGGCATTTGCCTTTGTGGCTGAGGGAAACTATGAAAAACACCAGTCAGATTGGTCACCCAGGGGTTGAACCCGGCATGTCCCGAATGCGAGTCTCAAATGTTATCGTCTGCACCAATCGTTCGGTAGAATAATTTGTTTTAAGTTAACTCCATCGATGGCTGAGAACCAGACTGTTCCAAGTCCAACTTTTTATAAGATAGAAATCTGTATTTCATTGTATTCCAGTTCTTCTCTGTATATATGAATCGAACAAAATAGTAAATATTCCTCTCCATAAGGTTGCTGTGAAGCTATTCCAAATTGTTTCATGAAGCTTTGAATGTCAGGAGCTTAAAACAGCTCTTCTGAAAAAAGAAATAGTAAAATGGACTTGGAACAGTCTGGTTCTGGACCATCGTCCATAGCATCTATTAGTGCTTTATGGTTGTGCTAACGGATGGAATTACTTGTCAACAATGTGACGCTAAAACGTATGTTCAGGTTACTGCCCAGCAACAGTTCTGATATATTGTATTTTTTATATTTTTTTATGGTTGGCTAATTAATATTAACCCGGCACACTCACAATCATACTCACATTCATACAAATTTTCAAACTCTAGACACCGAAGCAATTCTTCTTCAAGAAAAATTCACAGAGAGCCGAGCCCGGGAATCGAACCCGGAACCTCCAGATCTAGAAGCTGACCAAGAGACCACGGAGGCAGTCGAGAATAAATTTGTTTTCTAACTATGTAGTTACATAATTTCTTCAAGGGATTTTGTGTTTCATAGGATAAACTCACAATTAATGTAGTCAAGTTTCAATCAAAATTGAAACAGTTTCGCCTGGAGAAATAATAATAGTTATTATTTATCATTTATAGAATTATTTCGATTTTTCATTACTAATTTTATTAAATTACATTCTCATCCCCAGACCTGAAGTCGAGCAATAAGATGGAGCAGAGGAGAATACTTATTGGTTAATGGCTTTTCTAAGTATAAAATACATTTGTTACGAATGAATGAACCATTAACAAAGGTCTAATTTATTTTAATTACTAGCCGTACCGTGCGCTCCGCTTCACCCGTTAGAAATAAATATAAAATAATTACACAATTACAATAGAACATATGATCCAGGGAACATTCGTGTTTGATGGAAGGATAAATCATTTGCATTTATTTGCATTTATTCATTTGTTGATGAACATAACAGGCAAAGCTCAATTACAATGTTCACGATTAACAAATTAATTGATAAAACATAAACATGGAAAAGGAAACATACTCTTATTAAAAACTGAAACAAAATAGAAAAAGAGGAAGAAAAAAAGAGAAATTGAAATAAGGTGTGAAAGTAGCTTCAAATTAACTAACAACAATATTCTGTAAAATATGATAACAAATAATTCTGCATCTAGAGAAATTCATATTGAAAATATCAAATTCGGATGAGGATGTAATTTATTGTTAACTGTAACATTTGGAAAACTGGGGAATTTTTTGGGATTCAGTATTTGTCCTTGGTATGTAAAACAAATTTCGAAATTTCGTTTTAAGCTTAGGTGCATATAATGTTATATAATAAAAAAAGTTCAACATTTTTTTAAAGATTGACAATTTCGTCGAATTTGCAAACTAGTAAAATGGAAATGTTGAAGCATTGTAGCATAACTCTCATAGGTAGGATAATCATTATAAAGTCTGTAATATAACCATTTTAGAAATTTATTTTGAATTTTTTCTAGTAACAGAATATATTTGTTAGTAACTGGTTCCAGATAACAGCTGCATATTCTAATTTAGATCGAACAATGGAATTATACAAAATTATTATAGTTTTCAAATTTACAAGAATTTCTCATAACAAAACCTAAACTTTTATAGGACAAATTTATAATATTATTAATATGACTATAAAATGTAAAATTGCAATAATATACCTAAATCTTTATGTTCATTTTCTGCTGGTAAAACTTTTGCCTCTATTTTATATGAAAATTTAATTGTATTTTTCAATCTAGAAAAGGTCATATGTATATACTTATTTATATTAAATAACAATTTATTATTAATACTCCATATATGTAAGTTTGTAATATCTGTTTGAAGTAGCTTACAATCTGATATAGTTTTGATTTCTTTATACAATTTAATATCATCCGCAAATAATAAAATTTTAGAATGTTGTACACAATTCACAATATCATTAACAAACAATAAAAACAATAATGGACCAAGATTGAAACCTTGAGGCACACCAGAATTTACCATAAAGGCTTAGAAGTATGTCCATGAAAGTTCACAACTTGTACTCTTCCTTTCAAGTATGATTTAATTAACGATAGCAAATTGTTTCAATTTCAATAAAAGAATATCATGGTCAACCTTATCAAATGCTTTCTGAAATCTGTATAAATAACATCAACTTGTAATTTATTATCTAGTTGGGAGGAAACAAATTGAATGAAATGTAGTAAATTTGTAACAGTTGATCTTCCAATCATAAACCCATGTTGATCATGTGAAATTTACGTAAGTATAAATTTGTTTATATATTAATGATTCAAATATTTTAGCTGGTGTCGATAAAACTGCAATAGGTCTATAAAATGTTAATTTTACCAGATTTGAATATTGGAGTAATTTTTGACATTTCCATTCTTAATATGTTACTTAATTAAAATTGTATTTAAATAATTAAAATGCGATCATTTTGATCCAGAGACCACTCATTTGGTGCAATGACAATTGAAGAGTCCACTGCAAGAATGATGGATGACACTTTTTTTGTCGAAAATGAACCAAGACTGTCAATGCATAGCTTAAGACATATAGAATGTACATACAGAGTTATATGGCATTAACACTGATAGTCATTGTCCAGTAATGATCGGAAAATCACAGTTAAGCTTTGAGCGCTAAGCATTTCAAATTTCCAATTGCTTCTTCTACAAAATGTATTCCAAATGACATCCATCATTCTTGCAGTGGACTCTTCAATAAAAATTTTGCATAGAATAAAAATTATCGGAAATCATTTTTAAAGAAACTTTTGTTATGTAACATTTTTCACAAAAATCAATAATAAGCGAGATATTTCGATTTATTTAATTCAGGGCTCCTTATAACCCCACTTTTAAATAATGCATTTTGAATCCCATATAGCCTAAAATCTAAGTTACAACGAACTTAATTTATATTCCAATTTTCATCGAAATCCGTTCAGCCTTTATCGCTTGAAAAGGTAACAAACATCCAGACAAACAGACATACAAACTTTTGCATAGAATAAAACTTATCGGAAATCATTTGTAATGAAACTTTTGTCATGTAACATTTTTTCAAAAATCAATAATAAGCGAGATATTTCGATTTATTTAATTCAGGCCCCTTATAACCCCCTTTTAAATAATGTATTTTGAATGCCATATAGCCTAAAATCTAAGTTACAACGAATTTAATTTATATTCCAATTTTCATCGAAATCCGTTCAGCCATTATCGCTTGAAAAGGTAACAAACATCCAGACAAACAGACATACAAACTTTTGCATAGAATAAAACTTATCGGAAATCATTTGTAATGAAACTTTGTCATGTAACATTTTTCACAAAAATCAATAATAAGCGAGATATTTCGATTTATTTAATTCAGGGCTCCTTATAACCCCACTTTAAATAATGCATTTTCAATGCCATACAGCCTAAAATCTACGTTACAACGAACTTAATTTATATTCCAATTTTCATCGAAATCCGTTCAGCCATTATCGCGTGAGAAGGTAACAAACATCCAGACAGACAAACATACGAACAAAAATTAAAAAAAAGCGATTTTCGGTTTCAGGATGGTTAATTATACATGTTAACACCAATTATTTTTGGAAAATCGAAAATTACCAGAAAAATTTTGGCTACAGATTTATTATTATTATTATTATTATTATTATTATTATTATTATTATTATTATTATTATTATAGATTATCATTTTACTTTAACATGGAGAAAAAAATAACGGTAGAAATTCTATATTGTATGTACAGCTATTTTGTGCAGCTATATGCCCTATTTACGTAAAATTTATTACAGCAAGTCTACGTATGTCATACGTATGTCATATTGTGCAGACTAGCTAAGTTATCTTACTTTCCGATTAGAAGTATCTGACTTATGTGCATCTGTTGCAAAATTAATTGTATATACATAAAACTGTATGGTTTGTAAATTAAGTCGAATAATTTATTGTTGGGAGTATAAAATTGTCTTTGGTGTGTAATACGTCCGTCACAAAGAAACAAGAACAAGCTTCATGTTTTTTTTGTGTGTTTAGTCAGTTATGCGTTTGGTTTGAGCGATGGTCCCTGATAATATACTCTAGAAGAAAACAACTTGTAACATGATAAAGAAATTGAATTATTACGAAACTTGTAACACGCGTACTGAGAAAATATGACTCATATTCGTAACATAACATAAATAAAGTTGTGGAATAGAAACCAGGGCACCTCTGCCAGTATAGTAAAGTTAACGCAAGTAAATAAACCTGTCTCGGTTAGAGGGCTCCTGACAAAATTTTCCAGCTATTTGTCACCCACGTCAAGACTTGGAAGTACCACAAATAGCGGCTTAAGCGCACTTAGGTTTTCCCCATTATTAAAATCAGTCTTACTAATAAACCGTGTATAGATTTTATACCAGACTTACGCAGAGTTGAGACAGAAAACGTTACTAATAAAGCTGAACTGTACAATGGGAATTGCTTTGCAGTAGTTATATACACGAAACCCCTTGTTTAAGCGTTGTATATAGCGAAAAAATGGCCGCCCCTCTAACAGCTGTTCGTATCGACTGTCATTTTATGATGATGGTTCCCTTGTAACCACAGAAGCACAAACCAAAGATCATAGAATTATTAGAATAATATTGCTGTAGCTTTTACTCTTTGACCAAAATGTAGTATGGTTATCGATTAGAGCCAGTTGTACTATCGATATTCAACACGCCACACTAGAGCGCTCTACCGGATGCAATAGAGAACCTCAGATATTCTATTACCTTTCGTAACGAAGTAATGAAACTATGACGTAGCTGTGTAACAGTCATACTGTTATGTAGTGATTATTAGTAAGGAATTTACACACGACTTATAAACGAGCTACTCATTGTATAAGTATAAGACAGTTAAACGTCTGTATATAGAGTTTTTATTAGTAAGACCGATAAACTATAAGTCAGTGATCGCCAAAAGCTGTGTCGCGACTCATGCCCCTGTCTCCACTCAAGCGTAACCATGGCATCATACCCCCACCCTCCGTTTACAGCCATCACTTCGCTGTAAGTAAAGACATTTATCAGCAGCGGAGGTATATATGTAATGTTACAAGTGTGTAGGTAATACAATATGTTTCGATGTTTTTTCGAAAGCAGATAATAAGTAAAAACTTAATTTTAAGGAGGATGGGAGAAAAAGTATTTCTTTTGTGCAGATGGCAAAAATATGAGATACCTAATTTGTTGTAAAATTTTAAATGAAGTATAAAAGAACAATGCACGTTGTCATTATTCTTGTTGATATAAAGACTACCACTCCATTACTTGTAACTTGAATATTTCATTAATAAACGATCAATAAAAAGTATCGGCTTCTATGTCTTAATCGGGGTAAAATACTTCGACGTTTTTTTCGACGTATGTAGTGTAATTTGAATATTTCATTAATAAATAAACAATAAGAAGTATCGGCTTCTATGTCTTAATTGGAGTAAAATACTTCGACGTTTTTTTAAGTATGTAGTATAATTTACAACTTCGTGGCCAGCCTGGTACGTTTTTCTAATTTCAAATATCTACTGATGTAAAGTACACGTTCTTTTTATGGTAAATAAGAAAATAAATTCATTTTATTTTATTAATAATACAAAAATAATGAATAGGAGGATAAAAAATTAACATGGAAAAAGGTTAATAATAAAAAAGTTAATAATAGAAGAATATTATATTGCTTTTGTTTTTTGTTCACAGTTCGTCTCTGCACTGTTATTCACTGCATTACCTGAGGAGGATACCCACTCCACCCCTCACCCTGCGATTGTAGTGTGCGGGTTGTATTTCTATTACGTCACAATTTCGTGGTGTTTGGCAACCACTGGTATAAGTACTACCCATACAGCTTGTTGACTATACTTACAAGGGAAGTACCGCAGCTCGAACGGCTAAAACCGACTGGAAACGTGTTTAAAATATAATGTTGTACCTGTTCGAATAGCTATCAATGCCATTCATCTGTAAAACTACGTGTGCGGCCGCTAACGCCATCTGAAAGTTTGCGTACTAGCCTCACTACGTCGTAGCTGTACAGACAGTGCGAGCGAGACTATTGCGGTGTTCAGTAGTGAAGTGCACGTACTAACGGCAGACATGAGTAGGCTGAAATCAATTAATCCTGTGAACATTGTTTACCTTCTGCGCGAAAAGGTACGTCGAACTTACATACCGGATAATGAGGATGTAACTGGAGTGAGGATGAGCCGTTTGCATGCATGTTACGTGACATTATAATGCAAACATACTTCCGGGAATTATCAGAAGTAGATACCGACATACTGGATAGGAATAGTGATTGTGAGTTTGATGGAGAAGAAACAGCACACGGGTATGAGAGTTCCAACAGTTCTGGAACGTCTTCTCCAGCAAATAAAGGAACTGCAAGTCAAAGTGAATACTTAACTTCACTCCAACAATGTGACCTCCGCGATCTCCATGTTTCAATCCGGCCGACGTTTGGTTGTGGGGTTACCTTAAAGAACGAGTTTTCCTGACATATCCAACAACCCTACTGCAACTGAAAGACGCCATCTCGCAAGAAATTGCCAATATGCTAAGACATTATCTGCAAAATGCTGTACATGGTGTCGCAGAAAGAAAGCTGTACGTTGAACAAGAGAACGGCGAACATCTTCCCAATGTTTTGTAAACCCCGTTGTTTGACCAACACTGTGATGTTTTTGTTTTTTCCCTATCTCATATTACAATATTTATAGCGGTTTAATGTTTGAACTGACCTTTGAAATACCCTATGCTCGTATATAATTTAAAGCAAATGTCGTGTAGCTTCTTCCCACATAAAACCACAGTCTACTATATACAGTCGCGAAGCTCAATATGTAGTAAAAATGCAAACATGGATAGTTGCCCACCACTAGGATCGCTACTATCCCCTCATCATCGCAGATCTCTCTCCTAGCAGCCGACAAAATATGTTACACTTTCGTTGTGTTCTTTTGGAAAAATTAACACCTTCCTTCCATTATTGAAATATTAAATGCATAAAGTTAATTTATTATTTTAATGAAGTATATTAAATTCCACCATAAACTCGAAGATACCTGCAAGAAATAGGTTAATATTATTTTTGTTTGTGCAAAACGAACTGAAATTTACTATAATCGCTTCACTCATTCAAGATTATAGCGATAATTAACTATGAAACCAATAAATATTAATTTGCATTTCCCTTTACAACAATAATAATGGAAATATGAATTAATGGATTAACTTATGTACGTGTACCGGTACTTGTAGTGTAGGCTTACGTAGTTGAGGTTAAGCAATAATAATCACACCAAAATTGGAAATAAAACGTGATTAATAAATTTTATTGTAACAGACTTTTTCTACGTCTCTATTAAAGTAACAAATAAAAATAACAACAAAATTAACAGCTATAATTAAAAACATATCCTTTGAAAAAAAAAAGTAGGCCTAAGCAATAATAATCCTACCAGAATTGAAAATAAAAAGTGATCAATAAATTTCATTAAGGCAAACTTAATTTTTCTACTTCTCTAGTAAAATATTATTATTCCAATTATTGTATTTTAGCCATTAACATTTTCATTACAACCAATAACGAACATTTCACAAGCATCAATGTGAAATACGCAACGAGCTAGCACTCGATGGAAATACGGTTCAGTCCAAAGTCGACCGTGGACAGTATATTGTTTCTAGTTACTAATCGCTTGGAGCGCTTTATCACGAGATTTGCAAAAACTCACCTCAAGCTTCGCGACTGTATGTAGTAGACTGTGATAATACCTCATTTATGTATTTTGTGGATCTCCTTGTCATAACTGTCTGTTACATGGTGTTGTTTCTTCACCAATTTGTGCTTCTCTAGTCATTAGATTCGTTATTCTTCAATCATTGATTGTACAAGACTTCGGAGTTTTACAGATAAATAACCCTGATGGGTGGTAGAACAAGCACAACTCTGTATTTTAAACGCATTTACACTCTGTTTTAGCCGTACTTCCCTTGTTAGATATGTACCTGCTCCTCGCACAAGCGACACGTATTCCAAGAAGTCTTGTGTAATTGTTTTCCTGGCGTGTTGAATGGCCTGTAGCGGGAGTACGCTGCGCCGCAATATCTCAGGCTGTGCACCTGATATTACAATTTGCACAACCATCACGTCTCTGTTGCATTGTTTCGTTCATATAAACTTATAGCTTATTCAGGCCAGACGATACTGCGACACAAAGGACGTAGAGCTTTTCCTCCTACACTGACACTGCGTTTGTTTCAAGTCTCTTCCAGTTCTTCTCTAGTAAGAAATCAACGGTAGAAGTTGTTCAATAATTCTAAGATTCTTTCAATAATTTATTTAATTTCATTCCATTGCTTCCTTTCAATTCTTTCTTTCCTTTTTCCTTCCTTTCTTCCGCCCTTTCCTCCCTTCTTCCTTTCCTTTTATCTTCTCTTCTACTCTTCTTTTCTTCCGTCCCCTTTCCCTTTCCTTCGTTTCCTTTTTCCTTCCTCCCTTCTTTCTTCCGCCCTTTCTTCCTTTCTTTCTTTCTTCCTCCATTTCTTCCTTTTCTATTTTTAGTAGGTTATTTTACGACGCTTTATCAACATCTTAGATTATTTAGCGTCTGAATGAAATGAAGGTGACAATGCCGGTGAAATGAGCACCGAAAGTTACCCAGCATTTGATCATATTGGGTTGAAGGAAATCCCGGAAAAAATCTCAACCAGGTAACTTGCCCCGACCGTTACTCCAGAAGGGGGACTCTTTCTTTCTTTCAGAAGGGGGATTTCCTTTCTCCTTCCTTTCCTTTTCTTTCTCTTCTTCCTTTCCTTTCTCCTTCTTTCTTTCCTTTCTCCTTCTTCCTTTCCTTCCCCTTCTTCCTTCTTCCCTTTTCCTTTCCTTTTCTTCCTTTTCTTTCTCCTTCTTCCTTTTCTTTCTCCTTCTTCCTTTTCTTTTCCCTTCTTCCTTTCCTTCCCCTTCTTCATTTCCTTTCTCCCTTCTTCCTTTCTCCCTTCTTCCTTTCTTTTCTCCTTTCTCCCTTCTTCCTTTTTCCTTTCTCCTTTCTTTCCCCTTCTTCCTTTCTTTCTCCTTCTTTCATTTCCTTCCTTCTTCTTTCCTTTCTCCCTTCTTCCTTTCCTTTCTCCCTTCTTCCTTTCCTTCCTCCCTTCTTCTTTTCTCTTCCCTTTCCTTTCCTTGACCTTCTTCCTTTTCTTTCTCCTTTCCTTCCCCTTCTTCGTTTCCTTTCTCCCTTTCCTTTCTCCTTTTCTTTCTCCTTTTCTTTCTCCCTTCTTCTTTTCCTTCCCTTCTTCTTTCGTTTCTCCCTTTTCTTTCTCCTTCTTCCTTTTCTTTCTCCTTCTTTCCTTCCCTTCTTCCTTTCCTTTCTCCCTTCTTCCCTACCTTCTTCCTTTCCTTCCCTTCTTCCTTTCTTTCCTTCTTCTTTCCTTCCCTTCTTCCTTTCCTTTCTCCTTCTTCCTTTCCTTCCCCTTTTCTTTCCCTTCTTCCTTTTCTTTCCTTCCCTTCTTCCTTTTCTTTTCTTTCCTTTCCTTTTCTTTCTCCCTTCTTCCTTTTCTTTCTCCCTTCTTCCTTTTCTTTCTCCCTTCTTCCTTTCCTTCCCCTTCTTCCTTTCTTTCTCCCTTCTTCCTTCTCTCTCCCTTCTTTTCTTCTCCCTTCCTCCTTTCCTTCCCCTTCTTCCTTTTCTTTCTCCCTTCTTCCTTTCCTTCCCCTTCTTCCTTTCCTTTCTCCCTTCTTCCTTTTCTTTCTCCTTCTTCCTTTTCTCTCCTTCTTCCTTTCCTTCCCCCTTCTTCTTTCCTTCCCCTTCTTCCTTTCCTTTCTCCCTTCTTCCTTTTCTTTCCTCTTCCTTTCCTTTCCTTCTTCCTTTCCTTCCCCTTCTTCCTTTCCTTTGTCCCTTCTTCCTTTCCTTTGTCCCTTCTTCCTTTCCTTTGTCCCTTCTTCCTTTTTCCTTCTTCCTTTCCTTCTCCTTCTTCCTTTCCTTTCTCCCTTCTTCCTTTCTTTTCCTTCTTCCTTCCCCTTCTTCCTTTCCTTTTTTCCTTTCTCCCTTCTTCCTTTCTTTCCCCTTCTTCCTTTCTTTCCCCTTCTTTCTTTTTCTTTATCCCTTGTTCCTTTCCTTCGTATTTATAAACCATTGTTAGCAATATGATATGTTATGAATCCTGTACAAGTAATCAGTCGATAGCCGAGGCTAGTTCAGCACGCTTGTAGCGCGGGCTAGCGAAATGTCTATATCCTGCGTTTCGGTTCGATTTTTATCTCCAAATACCGGGCACCCCCGATTTGTGACTGTCTGAAAATTCGCTCTGACACAAAGCTAAACCGAAAACCTAGGAGTGATGGAACTTCTGAGCTAACTTCGCATTATGATTGTGTTCATTTGAACATATTTTTTTGCATTTAATTGATTTATTTTTGGCTCTTAAGTGAAACTGTTTACATTGAAGTTATCGCATTATGAATTACGTATGAACAGAGTGATTGGCACCTTTTACGTCATTGAGAAGGCTTCTGTTGCTGGCGATGGGAAATCCCAACAAGACCCGTCCACATTCCAGTAACACAACGTCCTATCTCTGGGGCAGAATAGGATACTCACGTCTGCTAAAACAAATGGATCTTAATTAAAAATAAACAAGTTATAGGTGAGGAGGCAAGACCTGGCATGTGAGCCGTGCGAGATGGTGATAAAGCCACGGACATGACAATATCACAGGACAAGGCTTGCCTCTTCTATTGTACATGCAATTACAGTACATTACGAAAAGAAGTTAAGTATGAAACTTGTGTGTTTTTGTGCCGAGTGCCAAAACAACTTGTCATTAGTATACCGATAACGAGAGAAAATTGCCGTATTAGCCTACATAATTATTATTAAAAGCAACAATGCAAAGTGATGCATGTGACTAGAAAGATATTAGCTATCCCCTAATTAATTAGTATACAGTATTACTTACTTGCTTATGACTTTTAAGGAAACCGGAGGTTCATTGCCGCCCTCACATAAGCCCGCCATCGGTCCCTATTCTGAGCAAGATTAATCCAGTCTCTACCATCATATCCCACCTTCCTCAAATCCATTTTATATTATCATCCCAACTAGAAATCGGCCTTAGCGAAGATCTTTTTGCCTCCGGCTTTCCAACTCACACTCTATATGTATTTCTGGATTCGCCCACACGTGCTACATGCCTTGCCCATCTCAAACGTCTGGATTTGATATTCCTAATTATGTCAGGTGAAGAATAAAATGCATGCAATTCTGCGTTGTGTAACTTTCTCCTTTCTCCTGTAACTTCATCCCTCTTTGCCCCAAATATTTTCTTAAGCAGTTTATTCTCAAACACCCTTAACCTCCGTTCCCTTCTCAAAATGACAGCCCAAGTTTCAAAACCATACAGAACAACCGGTAATATAACTGTTTTATAAATTCTAACTTTCAGATTTTTTTAGAAGAGACTGGATAACAAAAGCTTCTCAAACCGAATAATAACAGGAGTTTCCCGTATTTATTCTGCGTTTCATTTCCTCTCGTATGTCGTATATATTTGTTATTGTTGTTCCAAGATATTTGAACTTTTCCAACTTTCTAATGGATGTAAAATTCCTTTTTTTAACGACGCTCGCAATTTCCATTTCAGCGTCGCCGGATATGTTTTGTCCCGCAGACACAATGCCAGTTAAATCTACCTCATGAGCCTGTCGCATTTCCTCATTCCACGATGCCTTGTCCGGATCGAACCCGCAACCTTGGGCAAAACAGACATACAAATGAACCAGGTCGACTCTTTCCAATGGCTAAATTTTCAATTTTTATATTTCCATTTCGTACTATGTTTTGGTCACGAGACACAATCACGTTCATTACCTTGTAATCGTTTCCTCATTCCACGAGGCCTTGTCCCAAAACGACAATACAAATTAAAGTTGAAACTATTCATTCATCAGTATGACGTGAATTAATTGTTTGTATTCATTTCAAGTACTCTAGAATTAGACTATGTTCAATTATTTCCCGCATTTATTAATCATTAACTATAATAATTTATGATTCATAAAGTTCAACATTTCTTTAGGCTTTCATTGCTTGCGTGACGTAGTAATCTTTTATGAAATTATATCATATTAACAAAAAGTGTGACCAGATTCTCAATGTTAAACGTATGAACGTTTTACTTGAAAAAGGCGTCCGATTTAAACACGATGCGATTATTTTATTGAATTCGCAAGTGTTTATTAAGTTTTCTGCTCGAATTCTACAATAATGTAATGTGTTTAATCGTTATTATTAAATTAAATCAATGTAAGAGTATTGACAGACGATATTTCTTGTAAATGTATGATTTTGTTTGATGTTATAATCCAAAAATTGTGTGTATGTGGCTAAATTTTTATTTTCTGAACAAATTGTCGCTACAAAAAAAAGGTTTAAATTATTCGATTGTCTCACCTCGATAACCGTTTCAATTTTGTAGAAAGAATTATCGACGATAACACTGAAAAACAAGAATTTTGCTCAGACTTAAAACAATGTGTTTGGTGTGCATTGAATTCGGAAATGCATCTCTTTTCTTCGTATCACGTAAGGTTTTTAAGATATGCTATAATTTCACTTTTCGATAAGCGCTGCCTCAGGAAACATCTGGCACGAATTGGGGGTTGTAAACCAAAACAAAAACTAATGTATTTTATGTGTTTATGACCTATTTGCGGTGTGTTATGTTTGTTGACATTTTCTTTTGTACTTCTAATAAATAAACAGACAATGGTCACTTCTATTCACTAAATTTTATACCATTTCAAAGTGATGTCTATGCAATGAACAAACAAGGGTGTGGTTTTCAGTATTTGAAAGAAACGTTTACCAGTTTGAGTGAAGCCAAATTAAATTAGGGCATTTTCATCGGTCCACAAATTCACAAAGTTACAGATGACTTTTTGAGGAAAAACGTTCCGTTACAAAAAAAAAAAAAAAAAGGCAGGGCGCGCTTTCAAAGATGTTTGCTCAAATTTCCTTGGAAATTCTAGGACAGAAAACTACATCGAACTTGTGGAAACCATGTTTTTTTAGTAGGTTATTTTACGACGCTTTATCAACATCTAGGTTATTTAGCGTCTGAATGAGATGAAGGTGATAATGCCGGTGAAATGAGTCCGGGGTCCAACACCGAAAGTTACTCAGCGTTTGCTCGCATTGGGTTGAGGGAAAACCCCGGAAAAAACCTCAACCAGGCAACTTGCCCCGACCGGGATTTGAACCCGGGCAGTCAGACACGCTAACCGTTACTCCACAGGTGTGGACGGAAACCATGTTAAGTGTTTATGAGAAAATGGAGTGTAATATGTCTCTCAAAATAAACTTTTTACATTCTCATTTGGATTTCTTTCCTCCTAACCTTGGAGCGGTAAGCGACGAGCATGGGAAAATATTTCTTCAAGAAATATCTGAAATGGAAAGGCGATATAAAGGAAGATCATCATCCAGCATGCTTGCAGACTATTGTTGGTTCCTTGTAAAAGACAGTCCCGGGTCGTAGTTATAAGCAGTAGTCATCCAGAAAATTATTTTAAGTAGTAGGTCTAAGTTTAGATTTTTCTCATTATAGGCTACGCATTATGTTGTTGCGTTTTAAACTATGTAACATCATTTTTGTATCCAGTACACATTTTTCAAGTATTATGAGTTATTTTGAATCCCTAGTGTGTTGTAATTTTTTTTAATAAAAAATTCAATTCATTTTCCCCGGAAATGGTACTTGGATTTCAGATTTAGGGTACACACATTAGTAATATTTGCCCATAGTTATTTCGGAGCAAGACAAAAAGTAAAAATTCCTTGTTCGGTGAAATAGAAGCTCCACTGTATTATTCACTGTTGTTGCTAAAGGTTATCCTACTGAAATGTGTACGTAGACCTCGCTTTGTACTGACAAGTGAAATTCAAGGCTCTTCTTGCGTTTATCAGTAAGCCAGCGTTTATTTCGAGGAACCCGACCGTTGATATCTGAGTTTGCTGTTTTTGGACTTGCTCAGTGGCTTTAGTATCTTTAGTATCATGCTTTATTATTCTCAAGTCCAGCGGACATCTTTGAAGCAATCCTTTGCGTGTTATGATATCTATTACATTGTAAATAAGAAACATATTTATTCCACATTAACTGTGGATCAATAATAATCCCTAAATACGCCGCTATTTCAATTTGTAACTTCCTGTATCTCATCCTCTCTTTGACTCACGTACAAAGGCGCAAAACAGTAATTAGTGTTGAAAATGATATGTATTAGTATTTAGTATTTATTTATTTAACCTGGTAGAGATAAGGCCGTCAGGCCTTCTCTGCCCCTCTACCAGGAGATTCCAACTACAATATCAACAATAAAATTACAATTAGTATTAAATTTACAATTACAATTACAAATAATATTACAGTTAGTATTAAATTTACAATTACAATAAAATCAAAGTACGAAAAGATTACCTGAATAATTAAAGCTAGATAATTTATCATAGAGAAACAAAGAATATTTTATATTTACTGAATTACAAATTAAATCTAGAATAACAAAATTGTATAGTGATGAAATTACTGAATATTGAAATATTTTGTCATAGATTAAAGAAACTATTTAGCTACTTCGTATTATTATACCGTCTGTAACTTATCATACCTAATTTTTTTACTTGCTTATTTAATGACGCTGTATCAACTATTAGGTTATTTAGCGTCAATTTTTTTACTTGGTTATTTAACGACGCTGTATCAACTACTAGGTTATTTAGCGTCGATGAGATTGGTGATAGCGAGATGGTATTTGGCGAGATGAGGCGGAGGATTCGCCATAGATTACCTGGCATTCACATTACGGTAGGGGAAAACCTCGTAAAACCCAACCAGGTAATCAGCCCAAGCGGGGATCGAACCCGCGCCAGAACGCAACTTCAGACCGGCAGACAAGCGCCTTAACCGACTGAGCCACGCCGGTGGCTTTTAGCGTCAATGGATTGGTGATAGTGAGATGATGTTTGGCGAGATGAGGCCGAGGATTCGCCATAGATTACCTGGTATTCGCCTTACGGTTGGGGAAAACCTAGGAACTAGGTGATCAGCTCAAGCGGGAATCGAACCCACGTCGGAGCGAAACTTAGGATTGGCAGGCAAGCACCTTAGCTGACTGAGCTACGCCGGTGGCTACATATAATTATAAGATATGTTTTGGTTCATAATAACGAACGTTTTCGACTTTAATAAGTCATCATCAAGTCATTTAAAAAGTCTTAAATTTACAATGGTTACAATTTTCAATCATTTACAGGGATTACACATAATATTTACAATTTGATGGCGTATTTGGAATTAAATTAATTCAGTTAAACGCTATTTGAAGGTCTTACATCACTGACTTGTCAAAGACACAGCGTATATTGTAATTTGGATGACCCTAAGACAATGGTTAATCTCATTAACGTTTTGTAATTAAAATTAAGGCCTTTGTACAATTTACATTATTTTGAGTATTTTCTTAAAAATGTTCTGGAATTCGTTTTTGTGAAAAATTCTACACAGAATAATGTGTATTGTGCTGAAGACGTAACTTCGACGTACTAGTAACGTGAGGAAATCTGGAAAATTAAATTCTACTTGAAATTTAAATTTGATGTGATGTATTTTTTATGCGGAAGTATGTGTTGAATTTTACTTATTACTAGCCGTACCCGTGCGCTCCGCTGCACCCGTTAGAAATAAATATAAAGTAATTACATAATTAAAATAGGACGTTTGATCCAGGGAACATTCGTGTTTGATATAAGGGTAAATCGTTTATTATGTTACTTAATTTAAATTGTATTTGCATAATTAAAATGCGATCATTTTGATCCAGAGACCACTCATTTGGTCATAAAAATAATTTTAGGAAATACAGGAAACGAATGTACAGAATAGCCTATCAAGTTTTCTGTGCATAAGAAGCTATTTTAATCTTACCTGTCCTCGATTCACTCAGAAGTTACTGTAATAACATTATAGCATTATGTCCATCTAGAGAAACTACACTTTCCAATGGTGAATTAATAATTAATTATCCGATATTACTTCATACAAACACAGAAAGATTATCTGTAGGCTATCTTTCATAGCTTTCGATTGTTGCTGTCCAAGGCCCCTTATAGACGAAGTCATTTGTTTTTTAATTCATTACACGGCCTTAGATGGCAGTTATTTTTATTTTAAAACTCATTTATCTAATTAAATATCAATCCTATCAAAATTTTTTAAGGAATAAAACTTATCGTAAATTATTTTTGAAGAAACTTTTGTTATGTAACATTTTTCACAAAAATCAATAATAAGCGAGATATTTCGATTTATTTAATTCAGGTCCCCTTATAACTTCCCTTTTAAATAATGTATTTTGAATGCCATATAGCCTAAAATCTAAGTTACAACGAACTTAATTTATATTCCAATTTTCATCGAAATCCGTTCAGCCATTATCGCGTGAAAGGTAACAAACATACAGACAGACACACAGACATACAAACAAAAATGTCAAAAAAGCTATTTTCGGTTTTAGGGTGATTAATTATATATGTTAGGACAAATTATTTTTTTTGGAAAATCGAAAATTACCAGAAAAAGTTCGGCTACAGATTTATTATTAGTATAGATATTGTCGAAAGAAGGATGGTGAAGACTGCAACGTTAGTCACGTAGTGAACGTCTGAGCTGTACAGAAATATCTTCTGAGACGGAACGGATCTTGCCGAGAGGAACTACTCGCTAAGCTAAATACGTGTTCAATCGATATAACGAGTTATCGACATTCAGAATATGCTCATTAAGTAATTTTTTTATTAGCCTATAGACCTATACAATGTAATATTTTTCAGTGGTGTTAATAATTTTACCGTTTTAGTTACTTTCAGAATTTCAAATGTGTTATTGATGTTAGTCAATTTGTGGCACACGCACGCACGCACGCACGCACGCACAATAGTGTTCTGCCAACTGGCAGGTCTACAATCTTTCTTATTTTCTGTCTTTGTCTTGGTCTCTGTTTATGAACCTTATATCCAGGCTTCGAGACTTCGGACCCGATAGAGCAGTTCAGTGGGAAATCCGCATAACGGCGTACTGAGTATAGTGTTAAAGCGTACAGTGGGTGGGGGTACTGTAGAATGAATGCCAACAAATACGCAAAGGAAAACGCTCTGGATTTGAAGGTTCTGACGAATAATTTGGTTTTCATACAAACTGTGTCTGAAACTATTACACGATTAGAAAAGTCAGAGGAAGAGATACCGGAAGCCCTCAAATTAACTTAGAAAATGATACAGAGAATTAATGAGACATCAAGTACACCGGTTACTGAACGTGTAAAACAGAAGTGGAAATCAATTTTATGTAAAAATAATGGATATGGAACATTGTGTAACATAAACAGCAAATTAGTGGACATAGAGTCACCCGAGAATAAAGGACTATCTCTTAGAGACTGCAATGATGTTAGGTTATTTTCGTTTTGCTCCTATCACGTCATGCGACGTAGAGCGCAGCTTTCTACAGTACAAACTTTGGCAGATAACCAAAAAATATTTACGTTTGAGATACTGAGAATGTATCTTGTAGTACATTGCAATTCGGTACTGTAACTGCACTTCCTAAAGACGACCAATAGGATAAATGAAAAAATTAAAATTGCTACATACTTATTTCCACCATTAACACTGTGTATAATTAAACAGAAATGCTTATGAAAGACAGGAGAATAAATGCTTTTCACATTCTTTTGACATTATCATTGTGTAATGTATATTTACTTTCAGAATGTACATATGCGTGTTTCCCCATACTACCATACTCTACTCTAAATAGCAACGTTGTTACCTCAACACATCTCTATCTACATGCAGCGAGTCAACCTATAGTGCATGCACAGTAAACTTATTGTATCGGGTCCAAAGTCTCGAAGCCTGCTTATATCTTAATGTCGTTTATCATCTGATATCTTTTTCTGCCCCGAACTGTTCTCCCGTTCACCATTTTTTCTCCCTTGCATCCTCCAGTATGCAGTTTATTCTTAGCCAGTGGCTCAACCAATTCCTTTTTCTCTTCCTAATCAGTTTGTAATAAATGCGATGCAAATTGGGATATATTTTTTTTTCCGATTATTACGAAAATCTGCAACATGTTTACTGTACCTACAATTTGTCTTGCCAAAATCTCAGCAATCAAGTGTCCTACAATTTGGTGTTACTTAGATTCACACCAATATCTTTCACCCGAAACACAGTCTTCAGAATCTGTGCTCTCACAAACGTATCTTCTCCTCACATTTTGGTATCTCCCTGTCACAATCTCTTCCAGCACACACTTCCTGCTTATGACTGAACTGTAGTAAGTACAGATGTTATGTTTCTTGTTGTTGCAGCCACCCTCACTTTCCTGATCGTTGGCTGCTTCGGAACTTGGCCGTCGCCGAACCTGCCGAAACTCGAGGCACCCGACTCTCCCATCCCCATCACGCGTGACGAGGGCTCGTGGATTGTGTCGCTGGTGGGGGTGGGCGCCATGATGGCCACCATGCCAGCCGGCTACCTGGTCAACAAAGTGGGGCGCAAGCCTTTGCTTGTCTTCTTGGCGCTCCCATTCCTGGCATCATGGTTCCTCATCATTTTTGCCAGGTCCTAGCGCATTACTTTAACATTTAACCAGTGATATGACTTTTATTCCGTTATATGACATACGGCACTTAGGGTAAAGTTACCAATTCCGTGATACTCCTAATTCCGTGATACGTTTTTTTTCACGGAATGTCACGGGATTGGGTATCTTGCTATGAAGTTCACTGATGTCTCTAAAGTATGCGAAAGATGTCTGGCGCTATGGTCGAACGGCAAAGCTTTGACTGATATTCAGTTTAAAAAAAAAAAGTATCACGGGATTAGGGGTATCACGGAAATAGGCAACTTTATCCTACTGCCAGAGGTATGAAAATTTTAGTAGTAGTAGTATTAGTAATAAGAGGCCTAGCAGCAGCAGTAGTAGTAGTAGTAGTAGTAGTAGTAATAGTAGTAGTAGTAGTAATAGCAGTAGTAGTAGTAGTAGTAGTAATAGTATAGTAGTAGTAGTAGTAGTAGTAGTAGTAGTAGTAGTAGTAGTAGTAGTAGTAGTAGTAGTAATAGTAATAGTAGTAGTAATAGTAGTAGTAATAGTAATAGTAGTAGTAATAGTAATAGTAGTAGTAAGTAGTAATAGTAGTAGTAGTAGTAATAGTAGTAGTAGTAGTAGTAATAGTAGTAGTAATAGTAGTAATAGTAGTAGTAGTAGTAGTAGTAGTAGTAGTAGTAGTAGTAGTAATAGTAGTAGTAGTAAGTAGTAGTAATAGTAGTAGTAGTAGTAATAGTAGTAGTATAGTAGTAGTAGTAGTAATAGTAGTAGTAATAGTAATAGTAGTAGTAATAGTAATAGTAGTAGTAGTAGTAATAGTATAGTAGTAGTAATAGTAATAGTAGTAGTAGTAGTAATAGTAATAGTAGTAGTAATAGTAATAGTAGTAGTAATAGTAATAGTAGTAGTAGTAGTAGTAGTAGTAGTAATAGTAGTAGTAGTAGTAGCAATAGTAATAGTAGTAGTAGTAGCAGTAATAATAGTAGTAGTAGTAGTAATAGTAGTAGTAGTAGTAGTAATAGTAGTAGTAGTAGTAATAGTAATAGTAGTAGTAATAGTAATAGTAGTAGTAGTAGTAGTAATAGTAGTAGTAGTAGTAATAGTAGTAGTAGTAGTAATAGTAGTAGTAGTAGTAGTAATAGTAGTAGTAGTAGTAGTAGTAGTAGTAGTAAGAGTAGTAGTAGTAGTAATAGCAGTAGTAGTAGTAGTAGCAGTAGTAGTAGTAAAGGTAAATCTATGACGGAACCTTTATAAGAAGGAAACCTCTGGGTACGGAAAGAAAATCTTAGAATGGAACGATTTTATACCTAAAAATGACTTCTATAATCCGGAAACTTCCGTAACGCGGAAACGGAATAGTTTTTGTATAAACCGCAGGGGCAGGGCATGTAGCACGTATGGGCGAATCCAGAAATGCATATATAGTGTTAGTTGGGAGGCCGGAGGGAAAAAGACCTTTAGGGAGGCCGAGACGTAGATGGGAAGATAATATTAAAATGGATTTGAGGGAGGTGGGATATGATGATAGAGAATGGATTAATTTTGCTCAGGATAGGGACCAATGACGGGCTTATGTGAGGGCGGCAATGAACCTCCGGGTTCCTCAAAAGCCAGTAAGTAAGTAAGTAAGTAACTTAAGTAAGTAAGTAAGTATAAACCGCTTAACAGGTATGGTTATTCATGCTTCATGTTTCTTCTTTTTAGCTATTGGCATAACATTAGAAAAAAATAAATTTATTTATTATTATTATTATTATTATTATTATTATTATTATTATTATTATTATTATTATAGTTATTATTATTTTATTCTGATTTTTATCTCTCGCAAACTACTTAAGAAATTCCTTCCGAAAACAGCCAATTGTTTTAAGTCGTCTATCATACCATGCATATTACGTAAGTACAGCTCATAAATTGTAGTCCTCTAGCACTTCCTTTTGCGATAGTTACGGTACAACTACCTCGCTCAAGCTAAGAACATATTATATCAATACTAGTCTATATTCGGGAATCTACCTTTACCTTGAGACGCTGGTCAAGCAAGTAAGCACAGCGTAAATGTATTTATCTCAGATTATTTACATACGTGAAGTGTATATAAATTACCTCCCAGCGAGTGGTCGCGTAATTGGAGATAATTGTGTATTTCCTGCAAAGCAAACACGATTGTAAAATAATCCTGCTCCTGTTTATAGATACTTCACGGATTACGAAATTACTAAAACTATTTACTATTATTTGTTACTTATATATTTACTACCCTTTTGCACAAATTCATTAAATGTTAAAATTACACAAAGATGTAGGCTATCTGAACTATGGCCATCTAGGTCTCCAGATCTCACGTCGATAGATTTCTTACGGAAGGAAGTACATGAAATACCTTGTTTATGAAAGAGGTGAAAAATAGTTTCTCGACGATAGAGTCAATATAGCAGCCGAGGATGTTAGGTGCAGTAGTGGTGTCCTTCGAAAGTACAAGACAAAGCCTCTTGCGACATCTACAATTTTGCGTTGAGATTGCTAGACTTAATTTATTTAGCATTTACTGGAACTGCGTATAAATAAGAAGTAAATAAATCAATAACATGCAAATAGTAATTGATTGTGATTGCTTTTAGTAGTTTGTAGACAAGAACCTAATTTTTTATAATATATGTTTCATTTATAGAAAAAGTACAAAATCTACCGTTCCCATCACTGCACAACATATAGGGACATAGTTTATATACACTCTGTACATTCTATTATTACCTCCTCCACTTAATCGTGCCATCACTTCTTGCTTCCTTTGTTTTATCATCTTCAAGATTTACATTTCATCCATACATCCATTCATTATTATCCATGTTTCATTCTTCTATTTTCTCTTTCATTTACGTTTCTATTTTCTCCATTTTGTTGTCTTCTTTTCTTATGACATGTTCCTTTTTGAATTTATTTGTGCTTTGTATTGTCCTTTCTTTATCTTCATTATCAGTATTACTTTTTTTATTTTAACTGTAAGCCAAAAAGGCATGCTCTTCCTAATACAGAATGGTTTCCGTATTGCATGAAGTAAATATCAGTCCAAACGTACAGTATGTTTTGCAAGACTTACACGTATCCTTAAAACTTAACGAAAACGTTCTTGTACCCAATAGAATAATTTCATCCCGTGCTACATATACGTATAATTGAGGCAATCTTTTAATTTTCATGATACTGTATACTGTTACAGGTCTGTCGTGGAATTGCTGGTCTCAAGATTAATTACCGGGTTCTGCGTGGGTGTAGCATTCAGCGTGTGTCCAATCTATCTGGGGGAAATCGCAGAGGATAGCGTGCGTGGGCTCCTAGGTAAAGTATGAAGGTCCAAACAGAATAAGTGGTTATATCATATATCCAGTTGCACACTTACACGTAGGGCATCCATATTTACATCGGTCCATGCCTACATCCTTCCATCCAAACACTCATACATCTGTTCATTCATTCATCCATACTTACAGTATGTGGGTCCATGCATCCATTCAAACCATATCTACGTCTATCCATCCAGTCATCCATTCACCTATCCAATCACCCACTCACCCATCTATTCATTCACCCATCCACCCATCCATCCATCCATCCATTCACCCATCCATTAATCCACCTACTCATCCATCCACCCATTAACCCATCCATTCATCCGTCCATTAATCCACCTATCCATCTACCAAACCATCCACCCATCAATCAATCAATCCATCCATTCACCTATCCAACCATCCATCCACCCATCTATTCATTCACCCATCCATCCATTTACCCATCCATTTAATCCATCGACCCATCTATTCACCCATCCACCAATCCATCCATCCACCTACCTACCCATCCATCCATCAATTCACCCATCCATCTATCCATCCAACTATCCACCCATCCATTCATCCCCATCCACCCATACATCCATCCATCCACCTATCAATCCACCCACCCATCATCCATCCATTCACCTATCCATCCACCCATCCATTACGACACCCATCCATCTATCCATCCAATCATCCATACAGCCACCCATCCAACCATCCACCTATTCATCCACCCATCCACTTATCCATCCACCTATCCATCACCCATCCATCCATTCACCCATCCATCCACCTATCCATTCATTAACTTATTCATTCACCCATCCGCCTATGCACCCATCCAACTATCCACCCATCCATTCATCCCCATCTACCCATACATCCATCCATCCAGCCATCGTTCCACCTACTCATCATCCATCCATTCACCTATCCATCCACCCATCCATTACACCACCCATCCATCTATCCATCCAATCATCCATACATCCACCCAACCAACCATCCACCTATCCATCCACCCATCCATTCATCCACTTATCCATCCACCTATCCAACACCCATCCATCCATTCACCTATCCATTCATCAACTTAATTCACCCATCCACCTATGCACCCATCAATCTATTCACCCATCCACCTATGCACCCATCAATCTATTCACCCATCCATCAACCAATCCATTCATCAACTTATTCATTCACCCATCCAGCTATGCACCCATCCATATATTCACCTATCCATTCAACCACTTATCCATCCACTCGTCCACCTATTCATCCACTCATCCATCCATCCACCTATCCATCCACTCATCCATCCATCCACCTATCCATCCATCCAGTTATCCATTCACACATCCACCTATCCATCACCCATCTATTCATCCATCTACTTATCCATCCACCCATCCACCTATCCATCCATCCACTTATCCATCCACCCATCCACCTATCCATCACCCATCCACTCATTCATCAATCCACTCACCATCCATCCAATATCCAATCAATTTATTCACTCATCCATCCATCCAGCCACCCAAACACCTATCTATGCATCCATCCACCTATCCATCACCCATCCAACCATTCATCCATCCAATCCATCTATCCACCCATCCATCCAACTACCTATCCATCCACCTATTTACCATCTATTCAACCATCCATCCGCTGACCCAACCATCCATCCATCCATCCATCTATCGACATTTACATTGGTCCATGTATCGAATACAAACGTGTCTAAATATGTCCATTCACTCATGCATGCCTATGTCCGTAATGCATCCACTCAAACATACCTCCGTCCATTCATCTATTCTTGGCAATGGATGCCCATCTTTCCAATCCACCTATGTCTATATCCACCCATTTACCTATACACCCAACCATTCAACTATTCACGCCTTAAGTCCGCCCAACCAACTATTCACGCCCTACTTCTGCCCATCCCACTATTTATGCCGTATGTCTATCCATCCCTATGTTCGTTCATCATAATATTATTCGCGCCTACCTCTGTGCAAACACTTGGTCACACCTATATCCATCCACGCAATTGTTTATGCCTATGTCCGTCCAATTATTCATACCTACCCACATCATCCGTACAATTATTTATATGTATGTTCATCCAATTATTTATGCCTATATTCATTCAACCAATTATATTTGTGCTCTTGTCCATCCAATTACTCATACCTACGCCCGACAAACTAAATTATTCATGCCTACCTCCATTCATCCAATTATTTATGTCTATGCCCATCCAATTATTCATACACTCCTCCATCCATACAATTTTATATGCCTACGACCGTCCAATTATTTATACCCTCCTCCATCCATAGAATTTTATATGCCTACGACCGTCCAATTATTTATACCCTCCTCCATCCATACAATTTTATATGCCTACGACCGTCCAATTATTTATACCCTCCTCCATCCATACAATTTTATATGCCTACGACCGTCCAATTATTTATACCCTCCTCCATCCATACAATTTTATATGCCTACGACCGTCCAATTATTCATGCCCTCCTCCATCCATACAATTTTATATGCCTACGACCGTCCAATTATTTATGCCCTTCTCCATCCATCCAATTTTATATGCCTACGACCGTCCAATTATTTATGCCCTTCTCCATCCATACAATTTTATATGCCTACGACCGTCCAATTATTCATGCCCTTCTCCATCCATACAATTTTATATGCCTACGACCGTCCAATTATTTATACCCTCCTCCATCCATACAATTTTATATGCCTACGATCGTCCAATTATTTATACCCTCCTCCATCCATACAATTTTATATGCCTACGACCATCCAATTATTTATGCCCTTCTCCATCCATACAATTTTATATGCCTACGACCGTCCAATTATTTATGTCCTCCATCCATTCAATTTTATATGCCTACGACCGTCCAATTATTTATGCCCTTCTCCATCCGTACAGTTTTATATGCCTACGACCGTCCAATTATTTATACCCTCCTCCATCCATACAATTTTATATGCCTACGACCGTCCAATTATTTATACCCTCCTCCATCCATACAATTTTATATGCCTACGACCGTCCAATTATTTATGTCCTTCTCCATCCATACAATACAATACAATTTTATATGCCTACGATCGTCCAATTATTTATGCCCTCCTCCATGCATACAATTTTATATGCCTACGACCATCCAATTATTTATGCCTGCTCCATCTATGCAATTATTTATGCCTATGTCCATCCAATTATTCATGCCTACCTCCGTCCAACCTTGCGTATATCCACCATCCATCCATTCCTACTTCCACTCACCCATACACACATCCATCTCTTCGCACATATCATAGGCATTTATACTACATATAAATGCTTAACAGCTCATATATCAGACACTATATTCTACCCCTTTTTATTTATTCGACTTGCAAGTGGGCCCATTGCTTTATATTTCGTACTTGAATATCTAACGCCTACTGTGACTTGCAGGCACCCTGATGCAGCTGATGCAGAACCTGGGCTCCCTGTTCGGCTACGCCCTGGCCCCCTACGTGTCCTACACCATGAACGGCGCAGTGTCCACCGTGTTCCCGCTGCTGTTGCTCGTGTTCATGATCTTCATGCCCGAGAGTCCCTACTTCCTGATCATGAAGGGGCGGACTGACGACGCCGAAATCGCTCTCATGCGCCTGCGCGGCTATAATAGTCGTCAGAGTGTTCAGGTGCGCAGAGATGGTAGAACATTATATTAACTATTCCAGAGAGGCACGACTAATTTATACTCCCTCATTAAAACATAATTCTATATCATCTTGTGTGGCAGAACTATCATCTGTTCGGGAAGTATCGGAAGTGTCTGAGTGTTCCCTCTCGACAGAGGCAAAAAGAGGCTCTAGTGTGAGTGGCAACGACTATTAAAAATGAAAGCATCGCAAAAAATGCTGTGTGAAGAGATTGTAAAGAAACCGCAATGCGACAACCCGGCTCTTGACCGAGCCGCTCGCAGTCCCCGGTCACGCAGATAGCATTTTATCCATAAAACATAGCGCAGTATCGACAATTCCAACGCCACAAATTATTAATGTAATATACAGAGTGAGCCGTAAGCCATGCCTTTAATTTCAGAGAGATATACCAAACAGAAAAGTTCAATGCAATTGTGCTTAAGTTTGGGGAAAAAAAAATGTTCTAAATGAAACGTTTAGTAGCGTATTTTAGGAAACATTTGAGTAAGTTCTCATATTCTCAGTGAGTTTAAGACAGCAGTGATTTCTGGTAATAAATTATGGTGTTTAACGAATTTTAGTTTTCTTCCTTAAGTTTAGGGAAATTTCACTCATTGCTCAGAGCATTTTCAATTGTGTGGAACCGTGAAAGCGCTGTAAAATATTATTGCCTGGAGCCAATAAATACGTACTACAGGTCGTGTATACATTAGAGTTATAGAGAAAAATGTAGTCTAAACAATAATTTGAGCCGTTCAGAGCAAAAGTGGTGTAAGTCAAAATTGGGTAATGTGGTTTAAAATAAAAATTCTGTAAAATACAGCGCAAAGTAGCAATTAATATGTCCTTCTCGCTATCCACTAACTACTAATACTTTAAATAAATTGAATATTAGTTGCTACTTTGCGCTATATTTTACAGAATGTTTACTTTAACACACATTACTAGACTTCGTGGAATTGCCACGAGAATCGTAAGGTTTACTACGCACGCGGTATAGACTGCATGAGAAGGGGACGTGCAACGGATGGAGTATGCCTCTGATGTAAACACTGAACAGTATAATTTTACAATAAAACTTGTATCCTGCAGTCAAGAAATATAATGAATGATTTTTGAAGTAGGAAATGTGTAAACATGTAAATACAAAGATTATTTTGTAGTGAGATATATTAACTGTTAAAATAATGTAAATACTCACATCATCCTTGAATATGTGCATTGCAGTGAAAAGTTACGTACATTTTGAGCGACTGCAAAGTGAACCTCGGATGGTCACTCAAACAGCAGTATTTTATATTGGGAAAATGTAATGTTCAACATCACACGATGTAATAGGTGCATATTTGAAGAACGGAAAGTTACTATTTTTAGTTTACAAAAATATTCTAAAGAAATCTTGTCGTGATTTGATAGTACATCATTTATAATTTCAGTGAGTTTAAGAAGTTGTGAATAGGCAGAATTTTCAGTAATAATGTTTTTCAACTTACATTTCACTCTTTTTCTGAAATTAGTGAATTGTTATTTAGGATAACGGTTTGTGATAATTTATACACTATATTAAGGGTTATGAGAGTTGTAATGGCTAAACAATAAGGGTATTCCAGGGCAATTGTTTGGAATCAACACTTCATTGTAGTATGTTTGATTGAATTCTTGTCTGCACTGAACAAATGTTATAGCTTTGACTATTCCAACTAACAGTAATGCAAAACAAGTGTTTACATAGGTATACATTAGCTGTAGCTGCTCTATCTTTTGGACCGGTCACAACTCTTAACATGAACTGCTTATACTACGAGACCGGGCGGTCGCTCAGTATGCCTCTATACTACCGTACATCGGCAACCTGATTGCATGCTGCGTGTGGCAATTCAACGAAGTCTACTCATTACCCATTCTTGACTTACACCACTTCTGCTCTGAACGGCTTATTTATGTAAACAAATAATTGCGTTTAAAGACATCTGGAAATATTTCTCTTAAGTAAAATTTACCGGTTAACCAATTTAAACCCTGTAATGCAAGGTAACTATTTTTAATTGGTTGAAGCAAAATAGGCTATTTTTGTACCTACTCTCTATAAGCTTAAAGGAGAAAAATTAAACAGTACACCATTTTTCTTACTACTTTTTTTGTAACTTATTTTACGACGCTTTATCAACGTCTTAGATTATTTAATGTCTGGATGAGATGGTGATAATGTTGATGAAGTGAGTTCGGAATCCAGCACCGATAGTTACCCAGCATTTGCTCATATTGGGTTGTGGGAAAACCCCGAAATAAACCTCAACAGGGTAACTTGCCCCAAACAGGTATTCCCGCAGACCGCTCTCCTCTAGCTCGCACAAAAGAGTTGTTGTTATCGGCTGAAGAACTTCATGCAACTCCGGTTCCGAGATATATGGATGATCCAGTACTACTTCCATGCCACCAACACGTACCGCTGACGTTGTGGCCTAAGATAATAAAATTTATACCGAGATGATGGACTCCGTAAATATTTTCGAGTCATTTGGAATACTAAGGCTAAAAATCGGGTATGAAACCGAAGACTTCTTTAAGGGTATATGTACGTGAACGACCACAAATATTATGCAGGCTCTAAATTTCTAAAATTTTATAAGAAAATGAACTCACAATTGGACAAAAATTAGAAGACTTATCAGAACTTAAATATCTGATAAAAGTAATAAAAAGGTTACTAATAATATTTTTCAAACCAGTTTTATCAGAGTATGAAAAAAAACAAAACAAAAGAATTCTTCAGTTACGTCATTTGGTAACCATAACATTGTTATGGTCTCTCTGACACCTTTAATATTTGTCCTGCATGTAATAAACACTTATTTCTGAAAAGTAGATATTTTCAAGACATTTGGAATACTAAGGCTAAAAATCGGGTATGAAACCGAAGACTTCTTTAAGGGCATATGTACGTGAACGACCACAAATATTATGCAGGCTCTAAATTTCTAAAATTTTATAAGAAAATGAACTCACAATTGGACAAAAATTAGAAGGTACCACAACAAGACTTATCAGAACTTAAATATCTGATAAAAGTATTAAAAAGGTTACTAATAATATTTTTCAAACCAGTTTTATCAGAGTATGAAAAAACAAAACAAAAGAATTCTGCAGTTACGTCATTTGTAACCATAACATTGTTATGGTCTCTCTGACACCTTTAATATTTTTCCTGCATGTAATAAACACTTATTTTTGAAAAGTAGACTACTCTCTGAAATGTAGAGTTGTTTATTTTAATACAATTAATTTTTTATTTGTCCTATATAAAATATATTAAAATTTACATAATGTGTTGTGACCTAATTTTTCTATTTTCAAAGAAATGGGCTTTATTGTAGTCTATCTTTTGCATAAATGCATGTTAAATCAGTGTATAAAATTTCAGATTTCTATCTTTAATGGTTGTGGAGTTATGAAATAATATGTGTGAAAATTGTCAAATTTTGGAAAATTTAATTTAAAGTAAATAGTGATTTCTAAAAAATATTATCAATAACTATTTTTTTTATACTTTTATCAGATATTTAAGTTCTAATAAGTGTTGTTGTGGTACCTTCTAATTTTTGTCCAATTGTGAGTTCATTTCCTTTTAAAATTGTGGAAATTTAGAGCCTGCTTTTTCCGATAATATTTGAAGTGTACACGGGAAAAACAATCAAGGTCCATCAAAAATCGAAATTGAGTTAATAATGCTATCTTATAGTGGAAAGGAAGTACTATCATGTGGTCTATCTAGTAATAAGAAATCATCGTTCTTCACATTCCACTACGTCAGTTTCTACAGGGACATCATTTTATTTTTACTTCAATTTTTATTGTACCTGAGTTTTTTAATGTACTTCACTCCCACCCCTTCCACTCATGAAGTTCAACCGTCCTCTACACACAGATCCAAGACTGCATATAGTAAACAGCACTGAGTTAGTGAGTATAGTAAGTTTCAGAAATATGTTCGCGTTTTCCAGTGACGAAAGAGCTTTCAATATTGAATCATATTTTCGCACAGGTGCTGTCCGTTTGCCTACGTCGCATCCATATTTCCCCCACCTGCTTCTGTTCGCCCCTCTGTAAAAGCTGGGCTGTCTTAGCTCTTTTCTGAAAACATTAATTTCTGTTAGGAATTGGACGTTTACGTAATATTATACAACTGTTTAAAATAACTTAAATAAAAGGGCCTCGTTAAGAAATTAACTGTGACGTGATTTCCTCCCTTTCTACGATCCCGCGGCAAAACCACTTGGACGGACAGAAGATAGCATGTCTGAGTAATTTTATCTTTGCGGGTCGGGCAGAAGTGAAGGTTGAATTTACAGTACCCAAGGTACTCTTTTATAGACTACGTACAAAATTATTTCAACATGAGTTACTAGTACGAAGGACGAAACTGGTAATTGGAATTAGATGCAATAGCCTATAGTGTGATAATATGCACAAAAGAACTGAAGCGTGTATCGAAATGAACGGCCATCATTTTCAAAAATGTGTTTAAATGTCCATATTTTGATTACTGTAATTTTCAATTTAACTTCATTCTCTACATTGTACGCTAATGTGATGTAGACAGTATAATATACACTGCATAATGAATACGTTCGCATGGATAACTCAGTTCGTGAGTAAAAACACTTATTGTTAGTACAGTACTGAATTAAGATTAAACAAAAACCTAATGAAAATTATCGAACTCAAAATCGCGATATTTCCTAGTTTACGTAAATGGATGAACTACTTTTCTTCCCTCCTATACCTAGTAGAGTGATTTGTTTGTTTTACGCCAGTATCATCGAACTACAATCGTGGAAGGGGTAGCAATCTGTGTTTCCGGTTCTCTAAAGGTATAGCCAGGTTAATATTGTGACAGCGACGTGAGATTCGAACTCACGACCAGCGTCCCGCAAGCCGACACAGGCTCCACGGAGCACTGAGGGACGGCGCGCGGCGGAGAGAAGAGAGGGGAAAGGGCCTACGCGACGAGGAGAGTGCGCGCGCATCTGGTGCTGGTAGAGAGGAGAGGAGAGGAGAGGGCTCTGGATTGTTCTGGAGAGCTATCTCTGGAGACGCGTCGAACTTTCGAGGCTACGTCGCTGTGATTATAAAAGAAGAAACGCCAGCGAACTCGGGCAGTTTTCAGTTGATTAGTCAGCCGGTCAGCGAGTAAGCCAGAGCAAGCAAGCCAGTCTTGTGTATCGAGTGTGCGTCGGCAACTGTGACAGCATCCGAAGGCCTGAGTTCGAGTGCAGTGGACCGCAGTTGGAGGGACCTGAGTTCGAGTGCAGTGGACCGCAGTTGAGGGACCTGAGTTCGAGTACAGTGAACTGTCTCTGAAGGTCTGTGGTTCGAGATACTGTGAACTCGAGTGACTGAGCTAGAAGAACTGAGAACTGATAGTTCTGATTTCTAAATAGTGATTTGTAAATATTGGTTAAGATTAACAGTTCATTGTTGTTCGTAATAGTCCAAGTAAATTGTCATTGCCGTCAGTGGAGTGCTATAAAGAATACTGTGTTGAGTGAAAATTCTATTGTTGACGAGAGCGTTTAAGGTGAATTGTAGAAAGGAATTATTGTTGGAAGAATAAAATCCTATTGTTGAGTTGAAATAAATTTACAATATTAAAAATGTTAGTAAAAATAAAATGATGTCCCTGTATTAAATACACACATAAGAAAGTATTAAGTGCTTAAACTTTAAAATTAGTTTTTCTCGAACCTTTCTAAAATGGACCTTGATCGTTATTCCCGTGTACCTTTCATTTGTGGTCGTTCACGTACATATACCCTTAAATACAATCATACTAAAATACATTAAGCAGCCAATTTCCTGCCATTTGTACAATATATATATCTCATGTCTCTAATTATATAACTTAAAACGTTGTGTTCTGCAGGAGGAGCTACAACGTATCCGATCCGTGACCGAGGAGCAGATGAAGCAACGGGGGCGCCCCCGCGACCTTGTGGCCACACGAGGTACGCGCCGTGCTCTGCTAGTCATGATTGGGCTCCTCTTCTTCCAGCAGTTCGGCGGCGTCACGGCCATTTTGAGCAACACTCAACAAATCTTCGACATAACGCCTGGAAGCACCCTCACGTCTAGCGAGTCTGCTATAGTCGTGGGAGTCATCCAAATCATCGCAAGCTTGGTCACATCTTCAGCAGTAGAACGCTTGGGGCGAAGGCCCCTCTTGCTGACATCTGCACTGGGCTGCTGTGTGTCTTTGGCTGTTATGGGTGCTTACCAGTTCGTGAACCTCAAGACTTCAGTAGATACGACAGCCTTCGACTGGCTGCCTCTGACTTGCCTCATAGTCTTCCTAGTGACCTATTGCCTTGGTTTGGGCCCTCTGCCAATCGCGATGATGGGAGAGATCTTTCCTTCAAACGTGAAAGGATTGGCTATCTCCATCGGAGTTATGTTCGTCAGTGCGTGTTTCGTCGTCGTCACCAAGCTGTATCAAGTCGCTATAGACGGCATCGGACCTTACACCACGTTTTGGATTTTCTCAATAGTCTCGGCTTTTGGATTTGTATTCATATATTTCATCGTGCCAGAGACAAAGGGGAAGCCTCTAGAGTACATTATAGCAGAGCTTAACGGAAAAAGTCAAGTGCAGAAAAATGTACCAGCAGCTCTTGATGTCTTCACCATCTCGACATAACTTTTGAAGTCTTGTGTCTGATGAAGGCGAAGACTTCTGAATTTAACAAGTAGAAGGCCGAAAAAAAGGATTCACTGCTGGAGAGAGTTACAGAAAGCAGAGCTGAGCGGGCAAACAATGTCAAGTGGAGAGAATTGTGCCAAATTCTTTTAATTTCTTCACCGTCTCGCCACGAGTTCTGAAGCTTTATGTCTGGTAAAGGTGATAACTTTTGAACTTAAGTAGTAAAGGTGAAGACTTCTGAACTTACAAATTTTAAGGATAAATACCTTTTTCTTGGGTTCAGAAATACTGCTGGAGAATATCATGTTAAGCAGTATGTAAGTGGAGAAATATGTACGAGTAACTGTTAATGTTTGCACAGTCTCGCCATAGCTTCTGAAGATCTTGTATCTACTGAAGGTGAAGACTTTTGAACTTAACAATTCAAAAGCAGAGAAAATATTGAAGTGCACAGGATACTGTTTGAGAATATCATGTAAAGTAAAATCAACGGAGAAACTGAATGTGAAGTGGAGAAATAAGCATCAGTAAATCTTGATGTCTTCCTACTCTCGTGCCGGGTTTTGAAGTACTTGTGTCTTAATATTTCGAAGGCGGAGAAATATTTCTCAGCTCATAAATAATGCTGAAAGAGATAATATAAAGTAGAGCTCAACGGGCAATCTAAATGCGAAGTGCAGAAAAATGTATCAGAAACTGTTAATGTTTTCACAGTCTCCTCATAGCTGCCGAAGTTGTGTTTAATAAAGCTGAAGGGTTTTAAACTTAACAATTCGAAGGGAGGTAAATATCTCACACAGTGCTGCTCATCGGAGTGACTACGGCCGCGGAGGAATAGGAGATTACGAATAAAGCTCTCCACCGGTGATCTCCGGTACTATCGTAGGTGGAACAGGGGACATACGGAGGGATGCGGGGGTTCGGAGCGAAGCGACAGTTAGCTCAAGGACGACCGGCGCGTACGGACTGACGGTAGTTGTGAGGGGAATAAAATGGCACCAAATCGGATATCCGTCGCATGGAAATTCTTTAATTTAGTTGAAGGTAATAATAAAGTCGCACACTGTAAACTTTGTGGGCGAATTTACTCTAAGGGTGGTGGAACTTCGAATGTGTTAGACCATTTGAGGCGATCGCACAATCGCGAACTTGATGAAAACAATTACGCAAAACATTTGATACGATTTCTTTTTAAATTGTTTTAGTGCTATTGTTCTCAAATGCTCACAGTCTATGAAAAAGTCTTGAAATTTCTCTAAAACGTGACTTTCGAGGCAATAAAAAACATATGAAATATTTACAAGACGACTTGAGTTATATTTTCCTGTTTAGACAACTTGAGTTATATTTTACTGTTTGGATTAAAATATTTCTGAATGAAACTAAAGAAACATCTTGTAATAATATAATTACAATTATCCTTAAGTTGATATCCACTTATATTTTTATTACAGAGCAGGAGTGGCGCGTTTTAGAAGAGGCAGTTCAAATACTGACATCCTTTAACACAATAATCACAATCCTGTCGGGTGAAGAATCTGAATAAATTATGTTGGACAGTAAACTTTATCCCATTGATAGCCCACGTTTCTTTTGTTTCATTCTGAAGCTCCCTTAATATATTTTACGTTAACTAAATCGATTAGAATAATAATTGACAAACCCTGTTTGCGATTAAACGAGAGTTTCTAGGAGAATTAAAGTATAAATGTTTACACTAGCTACTGAAAAGCTTCACTTCTGCGTTAGTTTTGCAGTTAGATTGAATGTTATTAATTTGATCAAAGACATAAAACTAATACGGCTTTCGACATATACTATGAATTTAAAAACTAGAAAAAAAAATCTGTCAGCTAACGTAGCGCTTTAAGCAACACAAAAAAAGAGCCGAAGAAAGAGAGAGAGATTAACATAAAAGAGAGAATAAACAACAACAAATTACAACTTATTTTAAAAGATACGCGGACGTCAGCGGACTCGAATCACTACCTGATCCGATTAAAGGAATGCTCAGCGGAAAGTGTGTGTCTGCGCCACAGCACATATACAACCTGCGCTGCATCAACCGGAGATAACCGGAGATCTCCGATTGAAAGCGCGCAAACAACCGCTCCGGAGAAAACCTAATCATAAGCAGCACTAATCTCACAGGTCATAAGATACTGCTGGACAACATCAAAGAAACCAGAGATCATTGGTCATTCCTAATGTCAACTGAGAAAAATTGTGCCAAGAACTATTAATTTCTTCACCGTCTCGTCACAGATTCTACAATTGTACTTAAAAAGTTGAAGATATAATATAACCTTGACAAGTCGAAGGCGGAAAATTCCCAAGATATGTCTACCGCTGGAGAATAACATAGAAAGCAGAGTTCAACAGAAAATCCGAATGTCAAGTGGAGAAAAATATGCCAGTAATTCCTGGTGTATTTACATTGTCGTAATAGCTTCTGAAGTTATTGTATCTCACGAAAGTGAAGATTTTCGACTTAACAATTTGTTGGCGGTAAAACACCTCGAAGTTCAAAAGATACTACTGAAGATATCAGAGGAAGTAGAGCTCAACGGATGAACGTATTGTGAAGTGGAAGGAATTGTACGATTAACTCTTAATGTCTACACTGTCTCGTCATACCTTCTTAAGTGCCAGAGTCTCATGAAGATGAAGAATTTTGAACCTAACAACTAGGTTCCGTCAATTGCAGTCGTAAGTTTTGAAGCTAACTTGCTCCGTGTAATTGGATGTAGTCTAACCTACGGAAGAAATTATTTCGAGCATTGTGTACTGATAGTTTAGTTTGTTTTATATCTTTTGTTACATTATTTTAAAGTTAAAGGTTTAAACTCAGAAAATACGACAGTGGTCAAAAAATTATCTGTGTACAAGGCAGATAATTTGTTAATATAAAAAAAAATGTGTGCAAGAATGTAGGCCTAATATCCTTTGTTATTAAAAGCAAAATGAGTATAAACAGTAAATTCCTACCATGTAGGTTTCTGGAATAATGTTTTCAAATACTTTTTTTTATTTTCTACCATAACAAATGGCAGAGGTTTTTTTATAAGAATTTTCGAATGAAAAGTAGCTCATCTCTGAACAACATGAAATGAAAATATTTCAATGCGAACTTTATGGCTTTCTGTTATATATATACATATAGGTAGACGTGAAATAATCTTCATGATTGAAATGGACGATAGGGTACACTTAAATTAATAAAAAAAAACTATATTACGTTGTGTGATTAAATGCACGGTTCATTAGAAAATTAAGTTTGAAGTTTGAATAGTCCGGTAACACCGCCGCCAACAAACATTTTTTGTAATACAGATGTAAGAGGTCAACGAACACGTTCTGTCTCACTAGGTGATCTGCTCTCGGCTCGACGTTGCAACCTGCTTGCATCGGGCAGTGGCTTGAAATTAGACCTTTTAAGGTGTTAGGTACAGCTTACAGCAGTAAAAGTTTTGGAAATATTCAACATTTTTTCCTCCATTACTGTATCTTGTACGATAATGAACATAGGTATGAGTAAAACACTGTCCTTCTTCTATTTAAAAAAAAAATATTTTTACGATAAAAATTATTTATATATATGTTTTTTATTCAAAACGGTGGCAGTTCACTGTGCAGTGATGAAGTGTTTCCTTCATAACTCATAAACTTGTTAACGTTTTCATGTTCTCTCACTTTTAATTTATTGCTGAAACTCATGTTTACAATATCGTGCACTTTAAACTACATTCCTTAATAAATAATATATATATTTTTTTATTTTGTGTTAGAAGAAAATGCTGATATTTGACCATTTTTTAAAATGAATTTATTTCTTATCACACAATTTATCAAAGGTAGAGATGTGATTTTTCTTCATATTGTAGATATGATATGCATAAATACACACAAAAATGTCATCACAAAATTTTGGATACTTTTTGAGTTATGAGGGATACGCTTCATCACTGCACAGTGAATTTTGAATTTTGAAAAAAATATAAATAATTTTTTTAAATCGTAAAAATATGTTTATCATATAGCAGGACAGTCTTTTACGCATACTAATTTCCATTATTGTACAAGATGCAGCAATGGAGGAAAAACATATTGAATATTTCTAAACTTTACTCATTTAAGCTGTACCTTACTTACTTACTTACTTACTGGCTTTTAAGGAACCCGGAGGTTCATTGCCGCCCTCACATAAGCCCGCCATTGGTCCCTATCCTGAGCAAGATTAATCCAATCTCTACCATCATATCCCACCTCCCTCAAATCCATTTTAATATTATCTTCCCATCTACGTCTCGGCCTCCCCAAAGGTCTTTTTCCTCCGGCCTCCCAACTAACTTAAGCTGTACCTAACCCTTAAAATTAAATTTACACGAAAACCATCCACACTATTGAAATACGCCAGAGACATAAATTATTCTTTATTAGATTTTCTATCGATATGGACAAAAATCACGAACCTACTCGCAATAATTTCCTAATAAGAGGTTGTCAAACATCTGGGAAAAATAATTTATTTTTCACTGAACTTTCCACCAATATGATTTTATACAGTAGTTTTTTTACTACATACAACATGAGCTATTCGCTCCGAAAATTTGCAAGGTTAATTCACTTCCACCCTATATTATATCTCTTATTCCGATACAAACGGAATGCTATTACTACTAATATTAAAAATTTATCCATGACTTACTAGAAATTCTGTTATCTTTAGACATCGTAGGATATGTTTTTACTATAAGAGTAGAATAAATTCTTGTATAAAATTCTTTATTTTTGTTATGGTAATAAATAAAATTATACATTCAATTTGTGTTTGGAGTGAACTTTTTTGCACTCTTATAATTTCAGTAATGAGAATCTTTCCACACGTGTACAAAGTTGTACTTTTCACACAAGTTACATAAATAATTATTATGCCTTACATTATGAAAAAAATCTGGGTTCAATGTACAAAATATATTCACTAGATTTTCATATTCTAGTCCTAACCAATAATTCATTATAAACGAAAACAAATGTACATAACAATATTACAATATTTTATAAGCTTGTGATTATTAATAAAAGCTGATAAATTATATTTAGTCTATTAATTAATAATTGGGGGGCAAAGACTACAGTAATTGGGATTTCCCGGTCTTTGATCGAGTCGATAGAACTGATATTTAATCCTTGCGGTGAATTTCGGTGTGAAGTCTGGAGGACCTAATTAGTCAAATCCACTCTCCTCATCTCCACGCTGGGGCTCCCTGGGATATTTTAAGATGCGAAAGAGAGTGGTGTGAGGAAAGCAACGGGAAGTTACTGTATTTATCTTTCCTAAGAAAAACTGGAAATATGGTATGATGAGTATTTCCATGGTAAAAGATTCCGGACGTAATCTATCCCCCATTCGGATGTCCGGGAGGTGGATGTTGAAGAAGGACACATTATGAAGCAACCCAACAGAAGAAAAGAAGATGGAGGATTGGAACGTGGAATGTAAGAACTCTTCTGCAAACAGGTAAGTTGGAAAGCTTGAAAGAAGAAATGAGAAGAAACAGAGTAGATGTGATGGGAATATCAGAAGTGAGGTGGGAATATAGTGGGGAGTTGTTGAGCGATGGATTTAGGCTATTTTATTCAAATGGTGAGTGCAAAGGAAGTCATGGTGTTGGTGTATTACAAGGACCACGTGTGAAAGATAAAGTGATATCAGCGCGTTATGTAGATGATCGGATGAAAATGTTGAGGCTACAAGGGAAGAAAATAGACTTTGTCCTAGTGCAAGTTTATATGCCACACAGTGGATTAGCAGACGAGGACTTGGAAGAAAGCTATGACAAGATAGAAGAGATAGTTGAGAAGGAGAGGAAAGGAGCATGCGTAATCCTAATGGGCGACTGGAACGCAGTTGTAGGAGAAGGTCAAAAGGGAAGAACAGTTGGAAAATATGGATTAGGAAGAAGAAATTACAGAGAAGAATCTCTGATAAATTTCTGTGAAAGAAATGCAGTGATTGTTGGAAATACATTATTCCAACAACATAAACGAAGAAGATACACATGGACATACCGTAGAAGAGGGTAAAGTCGATCAAAATTTTGCAATTTTTTAATGATATTGAGGTTATGCAATGGAGCGAAGTTCCTCAGAAAATAGCATTTTGTCGTCATATCCTTCACTTTTGAAGGCACGTTACAAGAATTGAATTACAATCTATAAAAAGTTGGTTTTTTTATTTGACTTGTGATAGAAGTTACCTGCTTACATAGGGTAAAGTCGATCACCATTGCATTTTTAGATTAAGATCGATCTTAAAATATTGCGGAGTAAAGTCGATCACTGTTTATGTCTTTAAAAACAAATTAAGTGTATTACGTATATTTTACTTGTTATAAGGTGTGTAAAAACAATAATAATCTTCAATATATGCCTATAGCATTATATAGTGTATCTTTTTTTACTGTGATCATACTATTCGACACAATTAGGCCTATAGGTCTTCACTGTACAATCGTGACTATGATTGCCAACTTATAAAACATAAAAACACTTTTTAATACTTCCCATACCGACAAACAAAGATTTAAGAATTCAAAACTTACATTGAAATATCACCCTTCAATTATAATCTAAAATGCAATTCAACATTGCTTAGGTTTATATCAGATGTTATTTGAAATCTTCCCCTCCTCATGTCACTTTAGAAACTATGTTGTTCCCATAGTCAGGTACAGAGGGGTGTACAAAATATGTTCCTTTGGCAGTGCTTCTCTTACGCAAGAAATTCACCATAATTTCGTCTTCCTTTTTCCCCACTATCCCATCAATATAAGCTATACTATGACACTTTTCTGTTTATAAGTGTTAGTTGGATGTATTTCGGTGAACAATTTATTCTTCCTGCTGGTCCTATCTGTTTCGAGTAGGTCGATGGCATGATCGACTTAACCCTACAAAGGTACAAGTGTTTTTAAAATAATGTTTCAATACTAACATTTACGAACTGCAAAACTATTATTTCAGGATACAATCTCAACGAAAACTACTTACGTATACTTCCTGTCTCCTTTCACTGCTGACTATAATTTAGAGTTTGTAAGACTCATTTTTCATTTAAGAGAAAAAGTTGAAAATAACAATTTTCACTTCAACGGTAATTACACAGTGTTCCCAGGCTTTTTGTTGTCCTCTCGCTTACATTTGCAATGTAAGACAATGAAGTCAGCATAATAAAATTTTAACAAGTAACTGAGAAAATATACAATTTTCAATAAAAATCGCAAATGATCGATTTTACACCCACTGATTGACTTTACCCACTTCTACAGTACCCAAGGGACGAAAGCAGATACCAGATAGATTACATACTGGTACAGGAAAGATTCCGAAATTGCTTAAAATTGCGAAGACTTTACCAGAGGCAGATATTAACTCAAATCATGTCCTCCTGATAGGCGAAGTAGATATTCATCTGAAGAAGATAAGAGGAAGACAAGTGATGAAGAAATTAAACATAGAAAAAGTGAAGAATTAAGGAAGAAAACAATTTGAAGCAAATTTTCAAGAGAAAGCCGCTACATTAGAACCCACACCTGAGAATAGTAATGAGTACTGACTCATCTGAAAAGCTGTATACAGACAACAGCAGAAGAAACAATAGGATACAGAGAAAGTGGGAGAATTAAGAAACCTTGGGTCACAGGGAAAATGTTGGAGAATATGGAGGAAGGTAGAAAATGGGGAAAAAAAACATCAACACAGAAGAAGGTAGAAAAAACTACAGGAAACTTAACAACGAACTAAGAAGAGAAACTGATAAGGCGAAGGAAGCCTGGATGAAAGAGAAATGTAAAGAAATAGAGGATCTAGAGCAGGCCTGGACACCAAGAGCGAATTCTACTCTCCCACAGGGAGCCATATGACTTCACTTCAACCCCTTCTTCCTCGCCGAACACCGCGCAGCGTTGATGCCTAACGGATGAATATTAAGCGTCACCGTTTAGAGTTTTGATTCGCTCCCGGTGCCCAGCCCTGATCTAGAGAGGAAAGGAAGATATGATTTAATGAACCTTACTTACTTACTTACATTTTAAGGAACCCGGAGGTTCATTGCCGCCCTCACATAAGCCCGCCATTTGTCCCTATCCTGAGCAAGATTAATCCATTCTCTATCATCATATCCCACCTCCTCAAATCCATTTTAATATTATCTTCACCTACGTCTCCGCCTCCCTAAAGGTCTTTT
The DNA here is from genome assembly GCA_025594305.2 of Periplaneta americana. NCBI lineage: Eukaryota > Metazoa > Arthropoda > Insecta > Blattodea > Blattidae > Periplaneta > Periplaneta americana. The sequence goes on from JAJSOF020000021.1 coordinate 18,018,228, forward strand.
TCCTCCGGCCTCCCAACTAACACTCCATATGCATTTCTGGATTCGCCCATACGTGCTACATGCCCTGCCCACCTCAAACGTCTGGATTTAATGAACAGCGAAGTAAAATGTTTGGACCTTCACAAATAAGAAAAGGAAATCCATGTGGTTGATAGAGGACGACATCGGAAATGAAACAGCCAGACAAGGAATACTGAACAGATGGACGAAAATATATATATATTATATATTATATATATATATATTTATGGTTTATTTAACGATGCTCGCAACTGCAGAGCTTATATCAACGTCGCTGGTGTGCCGGAAGTTTTGTCCTACAGGAGTTCTTTTACATGTCAGCAAATCTACCGACATGAGCCTGTCGCTTCTTTTTAGAGATAAAACTGGTTTTATATGAAACATTCCTTAACGTGTTTTGGGAAAGCCATTGATTTAATTCCCAATATGCTCAGTCAGTTTAAGAGAGCAGTGTATAAAAACAATAACAACAATAACAACAACAATAATAATAATAATAATAATAATAATAATAATAATAATAATAATAATAATAAAATAATAATAATACAAAAATGATACTTGGGAGAACATTAAGTTGCAGAAGAAATATGGGAAATTTGTATATTATTTTTGAGAAGCTTTTGTCATCTAGTCTGCTGTCAAAAATCTGAAAGTTAGAATTCATAAAATAGTTATATTTCTGGTTGTTCTGTATGGTTGTGAAACTTGAACTGTCACTTTGAGAGAGGAACAGAGGTTAAGGGTGTTTGAGAATAAGGTTCTTAGGAAAATATTTGGGGCTAAGAGGGATGAAGTTACAGGAGAATGGAGAAAGTTACACAAAACAGAACTGCACACATTGTATTCTTCACTGGACATAATTACGAACTATTAATAATTATATATAATACATTTTCAGTCAAATACACTTTTCAAGTTGTGAGGTCAGATAATCTGTTACATCACAATATTTAATACGAAGTAACTAATATTTTCGACTTTAAAAAGTCATCTTCAGGTGCATGAGATGCAAACAATATTAAAAAAATAGGTGATAAGTTGATCTAGCAATTAATAACATAGTAAGTAAGTAATGCACGTCCTGGCATTTACAATTATATAAATTTCACACTTTTCTGAACCAACATGTCTTTCAAATTCATAATTAGGAACATTAAATAAAGACGTTTGACATGGGCAGGGCATGTAGCACGCATGGGCGAATCCAGAAATGCATATAGAGTGTTAGTTGGGAGGCCGGAGGGAAAAAGACCTTTAGGGAGGCCGAGACGTAAATGAGAGGACAATATTAAAATGGATTTGACGGAAGTGGGATATGATGATAGAGACTGGATTAATCTTGCTCGGGATAGGGACCGATAGTGGTCTTATGTGAGGGCGGCAATGAACTTGCGGGTTCCTTAAAAGCAATTTGTAAGTAGTAGTAGTAGTAGTAGTAGTAGTAGTAGTAGTAGTAGTAGTAGTAGTAGTAATAATAATAATAATAATAATAATAATAATAATCCGAGGCACGACAGCCCATGAAGGACCATTACCGACCAGCCGGTTGCTGGCCTCATGCCCACATGACGAAGCAGAGGTGGACGATCATCCAACCAGAATCTAGGTATCGTGTGGTTAATACGATGATCCCCAGCCGTTATAGTTGGCTGTAACCTGATTTCGCTACCTGTCACAGCTTAATAAAAAGTGCATCACAATGCTGGTGGGCACTGGCCCCATGCACTGGCCGAAATTTCATGAGAATATTTCTTCCCCCATGAGGATTCGAACCAGATGGTAATCAATGATTGAAAGAATTTTAGTTTGTCCTTCAAAATGTATAAATTTGATCAGAACAAATGTAACTTTTCGTTATGAAAAAGGAGTTTTACAATGTTACATATGTTCGCATAAAATTTCTGCACATTTAAAGGACAAAGCTAAAATTCTTTCAATAATTTATTATATAAACAATCTTGGTGCATTATTTAACATACTGCAAAATTTGTGAAATATCTGGCTCCACTAACAAAAATGGTCACGAGTTGCCACTGTGCATTAATCATAATACATTGCTCGATTAAATTGACTGAGCATATTGGGAATTAAATCAATGGCTTTCACAAAAATCCTATAACATATTTAATATAAAATAATTTTTATCTCGAGAAGGATTAAAAAAAACGAGCAACATTGTATTTAACTTGTTTGTTTGAAATATTTCAAAGATTAATTGAAATTAATGACATTACTTGGGGTACATTCTAGTTCGATTAATTAAAATGTGTCTCAGTGAAACGTTCAGCAGAGTTCGTATAGGTCAGTTTCTGTCAGATGTATTCCCAATTCACTGTGGGCTAAAGCAAGGAGATGCACTATCACCTTTACTTTTTAACTTTGCTCTAGAGTATGCCATTAGGAAAGTCCAGGGTAACAGAGAGAGTTTGGAATTGAACGGGTTACATCAGCTGCTTGTATATGCGGATGACGTGAATATGTTAGAGAAAATCCACAAACGATTAGGAAAACACGGGAATTTTACTGGAAGCAAGTAAAGATATAGGTTTGGAACTAAATACCGAAAAGACAAAGTATATGATTATGTCTCGTGACCAGAACATATTACGAAATAGAAATATAAAAATTGGAAATTTATCTTTCGAAGAGGTGGAAAAATTCAAATACCTGGGAGCAACAGTAACAAATATAAATTATACTCGGGAGGAAATTAAGCACAGAATAAATATGGGAAATGCCTGTTATTATTCGGTTGAGAAGCTTTTATCATCCAGTCTACTATCAAAAAATCTGAAAGTTAGAATTTATAAAACAGTTATCTTACCGGTTGTTCTGTATGGTTGTGAAACTTGGACTCTCACTTTGAGAGAGGAACATAGGTTAAGGGTATTTGAGAATAAGGTTCTCAGGAAAATATTTGGGGCTAAGAGGGATGAAGTTACAGGAGAATGGAGAAAGTTACACAACACAGAACTGCACGCATTGTATTCTTCACCTGACATAATTAGGAACGTTAAATCCTGACGTTTGTGATGGGCAGGGCATGCAGCACATATGGTGGAATCCAGAAATGCATATAGAGTGTTAGTTGGGAGGCTGGAGGGAAAAAGACCTTTGAGGAGGCCGAGACGTAGATGGGAAGATAATATTAAAATGTATTTGAGGGAGGTGGGATATGATGATAGAGACTGGATTAATCTTGCTCACGATAGGGACCAATGGCGGGCTTATGTGAGGGCAGCAATGAACCTCCGGGTTCCTTAAACCCCAGTAAGTAAGTAACTAACTTACGGTACATTCTATATAGACAAAATATCACGTATAAATAAAATCAGAACTTAACCAATTTCCCTGAACCACTCATTATAAAACTATAATAGCTTGCCGCTGAGCGATTGCCGTGGTCCTCTTCAGGTGCTCATCTAGTCTGACCTTGCTTCCACGTCATAAATGTGCAATCTGCCGATCACTGCCCTATAACTTCTGAATAAAGAATTTTCTCATAAAATTGGAAAATTGAAAACTGCAGCAGTGTTCCATATTGTATACTCACCTTGTACAGTACCTACTAGTTAATTTATCCGCAAAATATGAACATAAATTATAATAATTTTTAGTCCCATATTTTTTGTCTCCGACCTTGTAGCTTACTTTCTCGGTGGCGCATAGAATTTACTGCTGTAAGTAAGATTCGATTCTGCAACAATGAATTCTATGCAGTATCAACTCCATGTAGATCTCATCAGAGGGCAGAATACAGCTACTTAATCTCGTCGCCAATATATTACATCAGCAGATTTCAAGCTTCCATAAATTTAGGTAATCTAATTTCCATAGTAACAAAACAATAGTTCCGTCACCAGACAACGGCCTTCCTTCTGAAATTTGTTACGTGATTTCGTTGAAGTGTGAAGTTAATCTGAAGACTTGTACAAAAACTTAAGCATACAAATTTTCTCTCTTCTTTCATTTTCGCTCAACAAGAGACCGTACGAAAATCATCAGTTCCTTCGAAAAATCGTACGCGGGTATGTACTCTGAAGGAAGCGTTCAATTTAAACTCTTCCCTGTCAATGAAAATTTAACTACACAAATTTAGCTTCAAATTAATGTAACATGAGTAGACCTTTTCAGGCTATTTTTTATGCTTACCAAGATTCTTAATAATTATCCTTCTGCTTTCCACTTTAGTTAAAAGTTTAAACTGAATACAAACATTTTGTCTGAAACCTATTTTATTATTAGTTCTTATAGGAAGGGTGGGGCAGCCTATTATCTCGAAAGATTCAACGATAGTACAATTATTATTATTATTATTATTATTATTATTATTATTATTATTATTATTATTATTATTATTATTACTATTATTAACAAAATAGCTATCGTTTCACGCCCTTTAATTTTCTTGTTCTCTGAATTTACTTCTTGCAGTTAAGCTTTTCTTTCTGTTATTCCTCCTTCCCGTACTCTCTCTCCTATTATTTCTTCTTCTTTTTGTTTCTTCTATTGTTTCAGATAACCTACGATGAGTTCAAAGTTGAGCATTCAAGCCATTTCAGAAAGTACAGACTCTCTCAAGGGTACAAAAAGAATGCAGTATCTTGCTACATTCGCAGGTGTGTTTCCGTACACTATATTATAGCGATAAAAGAAAGGTAAATGCATTATAACGGAATCAAGGAAAACTAGAAAAGACGATACGAAATTGAGTCTTTTCTATTTCCAAGATTCTGTTACGCACTTAACACATAGGCCTAATTGATAATGAATACTAGTTTTTGCACGATCATATTTTTAGAATTGTAAATCTATACTACTAATAAAAAATGTAACTTAAATTTTTCTGGTAATTTTCGCTTTTACAAAAACAATTGTTAATATGTATAATGAACTGTCCTGAAACCTAAAACCGCAATTCTGAAAATTTTGTTTCTATGTCTATATGTTTGTTCCCTTTTTATGCGATAATGACTGAACCGATTTCTATGAAAAATTGGTATGTAAAATAAGTTAGGCCCCACTTAGATTTTAGGCTCTATGAAATTCAAAATAACTACTAGGGAAAACACGGTAATTTTACTTCAAGGAAGTAAAGAGATAGGTTTGAAAGTAAATACCGAAAAGACAAAGTATATGATTATGTCTCGTGACCAGAACATATTACGAAATAGAAATATAGAAATGGCAAATTTATCCTTTGAAGAGATGGAAAAATTCAAATAACTTGGAGCAACAGTAACAAAATAATATAAATAACATAGGGAGGAAATTAAATGCTGAATAAATATGGGAAATGCCTGTTATTATTCGATTGAGAAGCTTTCGTCATTCAGTCTGCTGTCAAAAAATCTGAAAGTTAGAATTCATAAAACAGTTATATTACAGGTTGTCCGTATGGTTGTGAAACTTAGACTCTCACTTTGAGAGAGGAACAGATGTTAAGGGTGTTTGAGAATAAAGTGCTTACGAAAATATTTGGGGCTAAGACAGATAAAGTTACAGGAGAATGGAGAAAGTTACGCAAAGCAGTACTGCACGCATTGTATTCTTCAGCTGACATAATTAGGAATATTAAATCCAGACGTTTGAGATGGGCAGGGCATGTAGCACGTATCGGTGAATCCAGAAATGCATATAGAGTGTTAGTTGGGAGGCCGAGAGGCAAAAGACCTTTGGGGAGGTGGAGATGTAGATGGAAGGATAATATAAAAATGGATTTGAGGGAGGTGGGAAATGGTGATAGTGATTGGATTAATCTCTCTTAGGATAGGGATAGATGGCGGGCTCATGTGAGAACGGCAATGAACCTCCGGGTTCTCTGAAAGCCATTTGTAAGTTTGAAATTCCAAATACTTTCTTTAAGAAGGGGGCAATAGAAGGGAGTGAATTAAATACATCGAAATATCTGGCTTATTATTGACTTTTTAGCATAATATTATATAACAAAAGTTGCTTTTGAAAATGTTTTTGGTAAGTTTCACTGTAAGCAAAATTTTTATTTGACTGATTAACGAGATATATGAGTTTTAAAATAAAAATGCTCTTTACATCCGTGTCGCCTCAATCAGGCTGTTCTAATAAAATGAAAACAAATTTCTCTGCGATAGTTTAAGTTGGTCTTATACAACAAACAGAAGATATTCAATTAACACTCTTTTTTAACTAATTGAGTATTCCCAAACTAATAAAACACATACTCAGGGTGCTATACAAGAACAGATACATAATATGTTGTACAACACAATACGAGTATAACAAATCATAAACCTATAGTGTGAAAAAACATAAAATGTCTAGAATTAAGGAAAGAGTTTTAGGAAAAGAGAAGAAAAAGTTTCAAATCATGAAATAAATAAACCAACAGAGAATTAAAACAAATATCTTGCCAAAAACTTTTTTTTTTGTTAAACATTTCTTAAAATACCGGGAATTTATTAATACTGTTTATTCTAAAGAAGTTGATTATAAGTTATCAAAAATTCTTAATTCCTTTCGTATCAAAAGTTACTGAGCCATTCTGAGAAAAAAAATTGTATTTGTTTGTAGCAAGTGCAGTGAAGCGCATGGGTATGATTGGTACTATATAATTTTTAGGATATTTTTGTATGAATGAATACGCAAGTAGACAAACCCGTAACTGCAGTCCAGGAACAGAAACCTGTTTCATCGGACAACAAGTTTCGCTCCCTGGTGATAACCAAAGCTCGGAACTTGGGGACTTGTGTGTCGTGCGCATGAATAAGAACAAAGCTCACGCTGCAAGTGTTCAGGGACAGTCTTATGTATTAAGAAAGTGGTCACATCGAATGAGAGGAAGACGGACGAGGAAACTGTGTCATGTCGAAGCCAATGACATTCAGAGAATTACAGATAAACGGTCTGTTTGAGGAATTAGAAAATACGTGTTACTAGAATGGATATTACATAAGTTTGAAAATACATTTTTTAAATTTTAGGTACAGAATTTCGTGGAGGAATTCGGAGGAGATACATTATTTTGTTCGAATTGAGAGTTTATATTTTGTAAGTTGTGCTACACACAAACTAGAAGCTGGAAACCGGCATTCATTGAAAGACATTATAGTCCCTTAAATTAGTGGAAAATTTGTCCATAGCCATGGATCAAGTAGCAGAGGAACCTACCGTAGAACAAATTGAAAACTATTTTGAGAAAAATTTAGGATATACTTATCTTTCTCACATACGAGATCAGTTAGCAATTGCTGAAAATCAACAGAAAACACTGACAGTGAAAACATTCAATATTTTAAGTTTGCTCCCGTCACTTCATGTGACTTGGAAATAAGTTTTTCTTGTTTCATATCAGCGAAGAAGTTATGGGTTTGAAAATATTCGAATGTACGTAGTCATACACTGTAATAAAATGTACAGAGCAGAACAGTAAATTTGATATATTTCTCATGTTTATTTTTATTATATATGCTGTAAAATTACGTGTTCCAACCTGCCATAATACTATCAATTTGTTGTTCCAGCCAGAAACCCTTTTATAGCAGACCTGACAGTACCCCCGTGCTGGAAGCGGGAGTTTGTTGACATTGAAGTCCGGTCGCTTAGCCACGTGCAAAGACACAAGTCCCCAAGTTCCGAGCTTTGGTGATAACTGATAAGGGTTCCATCGAATCGCTATAATATCATGTAATAAATTAGTATCTAACATTTCTCTTCCCTAGTATGCACGACGTCGTTCTGCGCTGGACAGCTGATTGGCTGGAGCTCGCATTTCACAGACAGGTTGATAAACAGAAACTACACGGGCAATCCACACATAACTGCCTCCGAGTGGGAGTGGACGCTTCCAGTCACCACGCTGGGTGCTCTGACGTCGTCCATCCCTTGTGGATATTGCGTCACGAAAATGGGCTGTAAGCCCATGCTCACTATCATGATCGTGCCCATGTATATAAGCTGGGCCATATTTACAATCTTCAGGTAAGACTGCTTTACACTTCTGCTCAGTGTTGCCAACTCACAATTCCATTTACACCTGCACAAGCTTAAAAATAAAACCGCTAAACTGTAGTTGAAAAACTCCAGATTTTTCTTAACACACCACTTTGAAATTTGAAATACAAACTATACAGTTTTAGAAACTGGGGAATTTTATAAAAATGTAGACTAAATTATGGAAAGTGTGCATCACTTCGTAGGCTCTATTTTCTATGTAAAATCGTATGCACAATTAAAACTGAATATTTTGCATTCAATATATCACCTTACACCATTTACATCGAGCTTTCCAACTATCACCGGAAACTTCTTCCACCCAATCTTCCAATACGGTATGTTTTTTCACACATCTCTAAACTTTTGTACGTATGGAGTTTTACGCGGCATTTTTCTTCAAAATTGAATGAAGTAGATCAAGAATAATATAGTGGGCACTTCGGAAACAATCACATTCACAATCACACCAGTCGGTTCGAAATCTGATTTCACACTGAGCTGGAGACGTGCCTGCCAACAATGAGTCTGGTTTTAAGTTTTAAATATGTCTGTGTTACATAAACTACAATGTGGAATGATAAATTAAATAATATATAATATACGACGACATTATGATATATGGATCGTATCAGGAGACAAAGAATAAGGCAGAAAGTAGGAAAGACTGGAGAATGCTGGGTTTGCAGTGAAAGACCTGCTCATGGGCAGAACACCATGAATGAATGGATGAATGAATCATAATATAAGTTATCATAAATAAAAATAATAATTCAGTTCATTATCTACTCTTTACGATTAAACATATCAATTCATTTACGAAAACAATGCATACATGATTAGACTAAGAGTGTAACGAATGCGGAATACCTTATTTGTACAACAACAATGGATGGGGCAGGAAATGGACATGGTTGTACGAAATCGAGTTAGCATAATTATTGATATCTTATACTCGCACAATGAAAAATTGTGATGATACCATATTAATCTCTGGTTTATGATTAACTAATATTGCTGTCCGCAGGTACATATAAAAAACAATAATAAAATCTTTACAAAAAAAAAACTTAAAAATATCGTCTCCCTCTGCCGGAATCATAAAAAAACGCCAAATAAATAGCTAGCCGCTGACGGTAAAATTCTGTAGGGCCGTATTCATGACCGGGTTTTCGGTGCATGATCGTTTTTCGTATTCATAAACCAGTGTTAGCGATAGGATATGATTTGAATTCTGTACTAGTAACCAGTGGATACAAAAGCTTAGTACGCTGACGAAATGTCTGTGAATACCACCCTATCTGACCATAGTCCTGAAAACACCAGATTTAGCTACAAAGCCGCTAACTTGGCAACACTGCTTCTGCTATCATTCCTGCACATCATATGTCCTGTCCATTGTTGTCCTTTGGCATTTACTAGTTTTATAATTGCAGATCTGTTATATAAACCATGAATATCGTTACTTTGGCTATGATTACCTTCCTCGAAGGTCGATTAGTGGATCAGGACAGAACGTTTGCACATCACCTTTTTATGTTAGGTTAGGTTCTTTTCAAACTGAAATGACGAGTGAAACGTACAGTAAAAAATGTGGGGATGACTTAACTTGTTAGGTTTGGGGAGTTCCTTAGGTAATTTTAACTGTCCTACGCTTCACTTGTCACTTCAGTTTGAAAAGGCTAACATAAAAAGGAGATGTTAAATGTTGATCCACTCCTGATTTTCGAGCATAAAATGCATGTGGGGATGACTTGACTTGTCGGGATGGGGAGATCCTGTGGGAAAGAAATAAATATTGCACAGCAACTGGGTGCTACTCTAGAAGAAATGTAACAAACATTACAACATTGCCTCTTATGGGAACTGCCCGTAATACATTCTTTATTTGAAGGATGTCATGTGTCCACATACGGCTCAGATAGGCCTGCAGAACTGTAGCTCTTGAGAGCGACTGCTTTCCTCCCCTCTTTTACCCCACCCACCTTTTCTACCTGTGCGGTCACGGCGTTCAAATTACGCTCGGCTGTATCAACATTCATTCTCGGGGCGGAAGTCGGTCATCCCCAATAGAAGTGGAGTGAGGCTGACGTCATAGTTCCCCTACTTTGCGAATTCTGCAGGCCTGGGCTCAGACATACAGAAAATCCATAATCTCTTCTTCCGTACCAGTGATGCTAAAAATGTGTTTTCCAGTGAAAATTCTGACACCAAATTTTATCACAATGTATTCTTTTAATATTTCATACAATGAGGAAGTATGTTATAGATATATATGTAGGCCTATAATTTATATTATTTCTAAAATTCAAATTCTAAGTTCACATTTAATTTGACTCATCTATTTACTGTAATCCATTTTTATTCTTGTATGCGTAATATTATTATGTGTTTTTGACAACCCAGGATGCCTGGGCAGACGATTTCTTGGAAATAAATTATATAATGTATAGAAATTAAACAATTTAACTATTTAGGGTCTTCCTAGGAAATGATAGGACAAAGGATATTAACAGAAAATTAAATCTGTTCCAACATATTTGTGGTACAATTAAGAGAACACTAGGAAGGAAAACCAGAAGAGAAACTCTACTCAAATTCTATAGCGTTTTAGCTTTGCCTGTATTGATGTATAGCAGAATGCTGGACCCTTAATAAAATCATGCTAAGAAGAGTGGAAGCAGCAGAAATGAGATTTCTTCGATATGTAGCAGGATTTACTCTTTTAGACAAGAAAAGGAATGAAGATATCCGCAAAGAACTACAAATAGTCAGCATAGTAACAAAAATAGAAGAGTATAGAAATAAATGGTTTGAACGCGTCAGCAGAATGAATGAAGAAAGTCTGCCCCGTATGATCCTAAATTATAAGCCTCAAGGTCACAGAAGTCGAGGACGACCAACCAAAAGATGGAGTGATCAACTATACTTTGGAGCCGGAACGGATCGGTAATGATCTAATCCATGAAGGAGATGATGATGATGATGATGATGATGATGATGATGAAATTAAACTAATTCCAGAACAATAGTTCTTCCAGGATTTTCTATTTCACCCCCTTTACCCCTTACTTCATCTGAAGACAAAGATGGATAAGTCTTGAACATATTTTTCATAACTTATTTAGGCTATTTAACTAGCAATGTAAAATGTCGAAGTCTCTTCACCAATCACCAAACTGTTTTGCATCTTTCCTCATATGTAAAACAGTATGTTCAACTTAGTTACAATAAGTAGTCTCTGTAATTTAAAACCTTGTTAACTGCCCAACATTCTTGACTAATCCACTAATGTTTCCCAATATTCTTCACTCTTCACACGTAATAGTATAGTACGATACAAGGTTGGAAACGTGCTTTTTACAAAATCGAAGAAAAGTTTGAAAATCGAGGAGGAGTTTTTCAGTTTCTGAGATTTTGTAATGCACTTCACAAACAGGTATTTTACAGTATTTTTTGCACGATAATATATCTTGAAAATAATATTTTTAAAAATATTAATATATAGTACCTACGTACGTTGAACTATGAACAGCTCACTGATTCTCAGCAAGAAGTTTGTCATAGGTGTCGGTAGATGGCTGGAGTAGTTTTAATTACAACCCTAGAGTTGGTACGTTAAACCAAAGGTCCCGGGTTCGATACCCGGCTCCGGAACAATTTTTCCCTCGAAATTATTCAAATCAACTTTACAGGGAGTTATACCTGAAATCTTGATTTGCATAATACACGTCACTGTTCGTTAACAGAAAACCACAATTTAAGTCACACGGAGTTAGTGTGCACTCGAAGTTGGTTGCTTGACGGTTGTCAGCCCACTTTGAGGTCTGTGGATATAGAAGGAAAAATTGGATCGGTGTCGGTTAGAGTTCCCGAGTAGCTCAGTGGTAGAGCGTTGGTACGTTAAACCAAAGGTCCTGGGTTCGATACCCGGCTCCGGAACAATTTTTCCTCGAAATTATTCAACCCTAGAGTAGTTATTTGTAATATTTCAACATACTTATCTACGTTGGCAACTCTGGATTCAGTAAAATCATCTTCCGATAGTGGCGGCCGTTTGTTGCAATGACGAAAAAAACACTATTGTGCAAAAAAACATTATGTCAACTTAGCGGTAACGAATAAAACCATGAACAATTATGTTGACCTTCTCAGTCTGGGCAAGGCCCTCAATATGTTATTATGACTATTACACTCTTACTACGTCATACTACTTTTGACCAATAAAACGGTACGAAAGGACGCATTTCAACCAATCATGGCTGCTTATCGCACAATTTTATCGCGTCCCTAGCATTTGTTTAATTTTATCGCGGCCCTAGCATTTGTTTAATTTTATCGCGTCCCTAGCATTTGTTTCTTTGTTTGCCAACATTTGAAACTGCGCTGGTCTGGACGTCAATATATATATAAAATTACAAACCACTCCAGTCGATGCACAGCAGTTTCAAAAATGACTCGCATTGGCATTCAAGAACAAGAATTAATAAAAATCACTGATCATACCTATGCATCTTCTGAAATCCGATTTACAAATAAATGAAGAGCACCATTCGGAAATCCTGAATAAGTTGAATACACCATGTAGGCCTAAATCAACGAGTTCCACTTCTATTATGCACACGTCCAATATAACATCAATTGAACCACCAACCACATTCAAATTTGAAAATTGTACATTCAATAATTATTCCTTTTCAAATTATTCATGTTTATTTTTATGTCATCGTCGTTAATAAAAACTTTTCTAAACTTGTGTATATTAGTTAGGTTATGTTATAGCTTTGTTATATGATATTATGGATAGTCACGTATCAGAGATTGTTTAATATTAAGATTTATTGAAAATCATCTGTTAAGTGACGTTGATTACTGGGATTCGGATAATTGAAGTGGAATGCAACTGTTTTAATAAAAATGAAACTGAATCAGCAAAGCCTTCTTGACTAGTAACATTGCCATTGTGTATAGATCGAGAACTTATCAACGAGAAGGCATTGCTAGTAATCATAACTCACTACTGCCATCTAGCATGCATCTACCGTAATATTTGTAATGTTGAGATGGTACAATAATACATTTCAAGACAGTTGTATTGTCGTAAGCCAATTAATATTTTATTGTATTGGAGTACTTCGTTACTTCTGATCTTTATATACTTTCTTCTAATCGTGTAATAGTCAATTAAATCCCACTCGAGTTTTGATTTTCTCTAGATAAATCTGCTCGTGTTCCACTCAGATTTATCGATAACCTCAAAACGTCTAGTGAGATTACTGTTGACAAACAAAAATCCGTATAAATAGCTTAAACACAAAAAATATGTAGAGTTCTCAGTCTGGACAAGACTCCCAAGAAGTTATTTAAGAAACTATATATAATGATGATAAACAAATCCATAGAAGATAGTTTATGGTTAGCTTTTTCTTTTTATAAATAATCTATACATTGCCATCTGCTGTTACAATCACTAAGCTTGAGTTTCATATTTACTCCGCTAGATGCCTCCACCACTGACGGAAGGTTCGTAGTTAATTACAATAGATGGCGCACGTCTTAATATTTCATTGCTTACGAAGAGATACACGTGCGCACAATACGTTCAATCCCCGGAATTCTGTCAATTTTAATGTACACATGTTAAGCGTGGTGAGGCTTAAGGCGACCTGTGGTTGTTAAAGTATGTTAATTTTTTAAGATTTTACAAATAATGCAATTACACATATCAAAATTCATATAAAATTTGAGATAGGCCTGTATTATATAATTTTAGAGATAAATCATTGAAATTGAAATTTTAATGTACAGCAGTGGCAAAAAAAAAAAACGGACCGACCCTTGTAGCTGATTTCAGAGCATTGTTCACTCCAGAGCACGATAGACTGGTAACTAGACTTTCGTGGTTCGAATCCTGCCTGGTATGGAAACTCTTTTTTTGTTCCTTATTCAAATTTATTCCCAATACTTTTCGATTGTTGGTAAAATTCATGTTCTGGGAATAATATGTTAATTAAGTAGTAAAATATCGCTGCAATCGAAAAGTATTGGGAATAAATTTGAATAAGAAACAAAAATAAGTGTCCTTCCCAGGCAGGATTTGAACCACTAAAGTCTTAGTTACCAGTCTATCGTGCTCTGAAGTGAACAAGGCTCTGAAATCAGCTACAAGGTTCCGTCCGGTTTTTTTGCCACTACTTTACAAGACTCTTAAATTAGTTACAAGTATATCTGTTTCGCTTAAGTACACTATTTGACCAATGGAATGTAAGAATGTTTCTCTGCATGCGAACATGAAAGTTATAACAGATATTTGTGCAGACACATGAATTTAATATATAATTTTTTAATTAGAAGAATCCGATGGTATTTTTAATTTTTATTCATGTTTATATGCCTTAAAATCCCGCAAAAACTAAATTTTTTAAAACTTTTTCTTTGGGTCGAAAATCTACCGGTGTAGCCATACGTATTAAACACTTTCTAAAATAATTAGCACAATCGGTTGGAATTTATAGATTTTATTAACGTTTATACAAATCGCAATTTTAGCCCAATCAGAGATCTCCATTCGTGCAGTACTGTCGATTTCATATTGTCACTTTTGTCTTGTCGCTGAAGATTCTCAAAATGTTTCTTCACATCAATAAGGAGCATCATAATCTAATATTATTAACGAACTCAGAAATTATCCACCAACACCAATTCCATCAACATCAAATTGTACATTTATAATGCAAAGGAATCATACTTATTGCTATTTAAGTTAACAATTTCAATGCATCTGAAAACCGAAGAAAGACACTTAGGGCCGTATTCATAGACATTCTTAGCGCGGGCTTCCGGTAGATGATCAGCGAACTAACGTTTTTCGTATTCATAAACCAGTGTTAGCGATATGATATGCTATGAATCCTGTACAAGTAGCCAGTCGATAGTCGGGGCTAGTTTAGCACGCTCGTAGCGCGGGCTAGCGAAATGTCTATGAATAGCACCCTGAAAATTTTTGTTGTAGAAAAGATTGTAACTTCTCATACCCTTTGCAGCAATACGTAAGCCAAAATTATTACTTATTTAAAATTAATTGATTATATTTTTACCTTTAAGAGTCTTGAATATAAAAGAGAGCCAAGATCTTGGCGTCGAGAATGTGAGCAGTAACTTACTTACTTACTTACTGGCTTTTCAGGAACCCGGAGGTTCATTGCCGCCCTCACATAAGCCCGCCATTGGTCCCTATTCTGAGCAAAATTAATCCAGTCTCTATCATCATATCTCACCTCCCTCAAATCCAATTGAATATTATCTTCCCATCTACGTCTCGGCCTCCCTAAAGGTCTTTTTCCCTCCGGCCTCCCAACTAACACTATTTATTATTATTTATTTTTATTTATTTAAATTAAATATACAGAATAAAGAATATAATTACAAAACAAACAAGAGAAATAGAAATAAAATAATACAAGCAATATAAAAAGAGGATACAGTAGTATTAACAAAATTTGAGACCGAATGAGCAGCGCTCGTGCTCGATCGCAGTTCAGATATAATATTAAAATAATAATAAAATAAATAAGTAAAATAAAATAGGAACTAAAATATAATTACAGCGGCAATGGAATTATATAATACAATATTAACACTAGAGAAGAATAATATCGCACGTGAAAAGTAGGACTAATATATATTTCAAAATTATAGAATACAAATATAATATAGGTTGATTAATTCATACACATAGGCTATAAAGTTATTTAATCAAATTGAAGATATTAACACGTTTCTGATTTTCTTGTTATATGTTAGTGGGTTACATGTTAGAAGTTCTGGGTGTAATTTAGTTAAAGCATTGTACAACCGAGGGCCAAAATGTATGCTATGCTTTAGACCAGCAGATGTGAGACATTTAGGTTCTACTAATGTTGAATTAATATTTCGTCTTGTGTCATAATTGTGTCTGTAATACAAACTTATTACGATTTTTATGATAAACACTCTATATATATTTCTGGATTCGCCCATACGTGCTACATGTGAGCAGTAACACTTGAATAAATCACAACGTAATTTTTCTAATAAATATTTTTGACCTGCGTATGTATTGAGCACACGGCACAAGATCTCCCGTCAAACTGTGTAGTAACTATGATTTCTCTACCAGCATTTAGAAAATGAAAAGCAATACACAGCACAGCTGCTATGTTGATTCCATGATCTATTAATTTTTCAGGTCTTTTCCTGTTCTGCTGCTATCCCGATTCCTTGCAGGCTTTGGACTTGGAATGCACGAAATTCTAATTCCCATGTACGTGGGAGAGATCTCCGACGAAGAAACTCGAGGGTTTCTAGGTAATGAACCCAGGTAATATATAAACACGTGACAATTTTGATAAAACTGTATGATATCTGCATTACGTAGTCTACATAAGGTAAATTATACTGAACTTGTTTAATGAGCAAAAATATTTCAATTAGCGTTCTCTTAAAGCTGTTTTCAAATGAACTAAAATGAAAATATTTCATTAACTACAGCATTCACAATTTTATTGAAGGGCTCCCTGCAAAAAGGGGTTAGCTCCATGTTTTGGGCAAATTTAATGCCTTGTTTGTTTCATGCGTTAAAAAATATCTACGATGTTTTAGTGTAAGAACGGTGTGATTCCGAGCATATTCTGCAAAAATGCTTGAAAGAAAAAGTGAAGATTCAGAATCTTCTTTCTTAATTTTAATTTTTTTTTTTACGTCTGATAATATCTGTGATCGAGGTTCTGGCTGATGTGTACATCTATTATCAGACAGTATATCTCACTTGACAATATGTGTCAGAGAAAGAACAATTATTTCCATACATCTGAAGTGTTCTACAGAGTAAACAACAGAGAATAAGGTGTACTTATTGGGTCACTTGTAAGGTTCAAACTTGACTTCGGACAGTTGACGAAACAACGGCAATACATTACTATTTTGTCGAATCACCGGTACTGCGCTATCTCCGTAATCGGGAAGTGGGAGCTCGCCCGCCCATAGTAGCTGTTTTCCGGACGGGAGATAATTTGCTCATCCAGCATAAGACTGAATGTTGAGTGGACAGAGGATTTACAATAGCTATTTTCCCGCAATAAAGCCACTGTGATCCAAGTGATGATAAGTGCGGGGTTGCTGTTCATCTACACCACGGAGGCAATCGGCAACCTGCCCATAGCGGTCGCCATCAACTCCATGGCCCCCGTTCTCGCCCTCAGCGTGGTTCCCTTCATACCAGAGTCGCCCTACTTCCTGGCTAGTAGGGGCAGGTTGGACATGGCGGAGGAAAACCTAATCTGCCTGTACGGTGCCGACAATGATCAAGTCAGCCAGGTCAGTATTCGTTGCACTAACTAGACCACATGCCTAGCGTTAAATAAATAAATAAATAAATAAATAAATAAATAAATAAATAAATAAATAAATAAATAAATAAATAAATAAATAAATAAATAAATAAATAAATAAATAGCATGAATAAGTAAATGAATAAATAAAAATAAATGAACAGTAAATGGAGAATGTGAATAAATCCCATAAGAAAATAAACAAAAAAAAATAAATGTTTTAAATGAATAAATGAAAGTAAAAATGAATAAATAAATAAATGAATGATTTTAAGTCAAATGGATAAGTGAATAAATAAATAAATAAATAAATAAATAAATAAATAAATAAATAAATAAATAAATAGGATGAATAAGTGAATAAATACATAAATAAATAAATGAAAGAAAATGGATGAATACGATGAATAAATACATAAGAAAATAAACAAACAAAACAATAAATGAGTAAATGAATAAATGAAAAGAATAAGTAAATAAATAAATAAATAAATGAAAGAAAGAAAATGGATGAATACAGATTGGAATAAATGACATTTATAAACAAAAATAAACAAACAAATAAATAAATGAATAAATGAACAAATGAAAGAAAATGAATAAATAAATAAATAATAAATAAATAAAATATATACAATAACTAAATAATTTTATTAAATTAATGCATTAATAAATAAATGAGTAAATTAAATAAAAATTTTTATTTATTTTATAGGTTATTTTACGACGCTTTATCAACATCTAGGTTATTTAGCGTCTGAATGATGAAGGTGATAATGCCGGTGAAATGGAGTCCGGGTTCCAACACCAAAAGTTACTCAAGCATTTTCTCGTATTGGGTTGAGGGAAAACCCTGGAAAAAGCCTCAACCAGGTAACTTGCCCCGACTGGGATTCGAACCCGGGCCACCTGGTTTCGCAGCCAGACGCGCTGACCGTTACTCCACAGGTGTGGGTAAACTAAATAAATGAAAATGAATGAATGAATGAATAAATGAATGAAAATCAATGAATTCATGAATAAATATTCATTCATTCATTTAGTGTTCTGTCCAAAGTTAGTTCTTTCACTGCAAACCCAGCTTTCTCCAGTCTTTCCTATTTTCTGCCTTCCTCTTTGTTTCCTCAAATGATCTATATATATATCTTAATGTCGTCTATCATCTGATATCTTCTTCTACCCTGAATTCTTCTTCCGTTCACCATTTCTTCCAGTGCATCCTTCAGTAGGCAGTTTCTTCTCAGCCGTGACCCAACCAATTCCTTTTCCTCTTCCTTACCAGGTTCAGCATCAGTTTTTCTTCACCCACTCTTTCCTATACATCCTCATTTCTTATTCTGTCTGTCCACTTCACACGTTCCATTCTTCTGCATATCCACATTTCAAATGCTTCCATTCGCTTCTCTTACTTCGCCGTAATGTCCATGTTTCTGCCCCATACAAAGCACTTCACTAGTCTCTTCCTTATTTATTTTTTCCAGAAGGTCCTTCTTTTTCTATTACAAGCTTCCTTGGCTATTGCTATTCTCCTTTTGACTTCCTGGCAGCAGCTCATGTTACTCCTTATAGTATACTCCAAATATCTGAAGCTGTCCACTTGCTCTACTGCCTCATTTAGAATTCGCAAGTTTGTCTTCTGTATTTTTCTTCCTATGACCATACTCTTCGTCTTATTTCCATTTATCTTCATCTCATACTGCTCACAGCTGTCATTTAGCTCCAGTAGCGTATCCTTTAGTATCATTTCCTCTTCTGCTAACAACGCCATATCATCAGAAAATGAATAGATATGTAAGTAAATAATTAATATATAAATAAATAGTAAAAGCATTTGAAATGTGGATATGGAGAAGGATGGAACGTGTGAAGTGGACAGACAGAATAAAAAAACAAAGCTGTGTTGGAAAGTGTGAGTGAAGAAAGAATGATGCTGAAACTGATCAGAAAGAGGAAAAGCAATTGGCTGGGTCACTGGTTGAAAAGAAACTGCCTTCTGAAGGATTCACTGGAAGGAATGGTGAACGAGACAAGAGTTCAGAGCAGAAGATGATATCAGATAGACGACATTAACATATGTGGATCATTTGCGGAGACAAAGATGAAGGTAGAAAATAGGAAAGACTGGAAAGTACTGGGTTTGCAGTGAAAGAACAGCCCTTGGGTAGAACACTATGAATGAATAAGTAAATAAATATATAAATAAAATACAAAGAGGCTTTATATACTATTAGTTGTGACTTGTAGGCTAAGAAGCATGGCGTGTAATATCGTCGGCTGACAAGCAAAACATATTAAAAAATATAACCTCTGAGAGAAAGGTGCTTTGAAAGCTCTTAACAAAATTGAATCCTCAAATATATTATTTTAGCAAGTTGTTTCTCTTTATGCGTATTTAATTTTCTAGTTCTAAGTTTATATACATACAGTACATTATGTACAGTATATTCGCCTCTTTCTGAGAAGTAATATTTTTGACTTAATGTGTTTTGCTTGTAAACCGACGATATTTTACTTTACAATCAAGTAAACAATATCTTAGCCCTTCCTGAGATGCCGCGCCACAGATGTTTGGCATCTACAAACTTCCTGAATAGCCTATACGAGTTGAAGTAAACGTGTTTCATTTGATCATGTTTCGTACATAACTTACAGT
This sequence comes from Periplaneta americana, assembly GCA_025594305.2. NCBI lineage: Eukaryota > Metazoa > Arthropoda > Insecta > Blattodea > Blattidae > Periplaneta > Periplaneta americana. The sequence goes on from JAJSOF020000021.1 coordinate 18,038,241, forward strand.
GTCACAGCTACGGGAGTACAAAATTAACATAAAACTCTCCTGTAAGACTTCAAGTCTTATTTTATTTTTATTTTATTTCATTGGGTCATTTTACGATGCTGTATCAACATCTAGGTTATTTAGCGTCTCAATGATATGAAGGTGATAATTCAGGTGAAATGAGTCCGGGGTCCAGTACCGAAAGTTACCCAGCATTTGCTCGTATTGGGTTGAGGGAAAACCCCGGAGAAAAACTGAACCAGGCAACTTGGAATTCGAAGCCACCTGGTTTAGCCAGAACTGTTATTCCACAGGTGTGGACTTCAAGTCTTATTGTAACTGCATTTTTTTTAAGAAAACAGGGTTTAAAAATAAATTGTTTCTAATTTTCATGTTTTTTTTTTTTTCGTAGAAGCTGACAGGAATCCGGATCTCGATGGATATGTACTACTACCACCGGAGTACTATGAAGGATCTCTTCAAAACCAAACCAACTCGACGTGAGATCTCCATTCTGGCCTGCACCATTCTTCTGAGAGAATGCAGCGGGATTATGGCCATCGCGTCTTACGCCAGAGTCATATTTCTTGCCGATGCGCGCTTCACTGACCTGTTCCCCGCCATCTTAGGCTGTATTCAAGTCCTGGTAGGCTTGACATTCTGCTTCATCGCAGATCGCGCCAAGCGCAACGTCTACCTTTCCGTCTCAGCGGCTGGAGTTTTCCTGTCCCTCGCATTCCTGGGCATCTACCAGTATCTGGGCTTACCCGACGAGAGTTACGTGTCCCTTGCATGTCTCATCGTGTACAACATATCCTTCCATATCGGCTACGGCCCAATCACCTTCATCATGAAGGCGGAGTACTGTCCCCATTACATCAAGGCACTAGCGCTGACGGTTTGCGCCATCGAGCACAATGTCGTGTCCGGCATCGTCAGCATGGTCTTCCACCTCACGTACGAGAGGATGTGCTGCTATGTTATGTTATGGGTATTTTCCCTGACCGCGTTGATAGCCATCGTTCACGGGTTTCTGTTCGTCCCAGACACTAGGAGGCTCACTCTGGAGGACATTCAAGAGTATATGGAGGATCCGCAGAGCTTCTCAAGTAAGTGGATTTCTACAGGGTGTTTCAATAAGAACTGTACAACTTTAGAAGCCTATAGAAATTTATTGGCATATCTTACAGAAATGGTTAAGGCAGGCATCGCAAAACGTCATAAATTCATGACGCAATATACCTACAGGGGCATCATTATATTTTTACTAACATTTCTAATATTAACCTGGCTATACCTTTGGATTAACGGTTGAGAACCGGAAACACCGTTTGCTACCCCCTCCCACGACTGGAGTTCGATGATACTGGCGTAAAATACAAACAAATCACTTTACTAGGTATAGGAGGGAAGAAAAGTAGTTCATCCATTTACGTAAACTAGAAAATATCGCGATTTTGAGTTTGATAATTTGGATATTTTGGATATTTAAACACATTTTCGAAAATGGTGGCCGTTCATTTCGATACAGGCTTCAGTTCTTTTGTGCATATTATGGCACTATAGACTACCTAATTCCAATTACCAGTTTCGTCCTTCGTACTAGTAATTCATGTTGAAATAATTCTGTACCTACTCTATAAAAGAGAACCTTACGTACTGTAAATTCAATCTTCACTTCTGCCCGATCCGAAAAGATAAAATTACTCAGACATGCTATCTACTGTCCGTCCAGGTGGTTTTGTCGCAGGGTCGTAGAAAAGGGGGGGGGAATCACGTGGCAGTTAATTGCTTAATGAGGTCCTTTTATTTAAGTTATTTTAAACAGTTGTATAATATTATGTAGACGTCCGATTCCTAACAGAAATTAATGTTTTCAGAAAAGAGCTAAGACAGCCCAGCCACTAGCATTTACAGAGGGGCGAGCAGAAGCAGGTGGGGGAAACCGGGATGCGATGTAGGCAAACGGACGACAATATCTGTGCGAAAATATGATTCAATATTGAAAGCTCTTTGATCATTGGAAAACGCGAACATATTTCTGGAACGTACTATACTCACTAACTCAGTACTGTTTACTATGACAGTAAGGCGACTTTGACTGCATACGCTGCCTTGGTTCTGTGTGAAAGACGGTTGGAAGTTTACTAGTAGAGGGGGTGGGAGTGAACTACATTCAAAAACTCAAGTACAATAAAAATTGAAGTAAAAATAAAATGATGTCTCTGTAAATACTACTCGCTACACATAAAGTGAAGACAGGGGATGGGGAGCATCGGTCGCAGTAAGGTAGACAGCGGAGACGGTTTGTGATCGTCACTACCTTCCGTGTTCATAACAAAGAAATAACAAGAGAAAGAAGGAATGAATATCATTTTAGGATTATATTATTTTCATCTGCAATCTTTTATTTTTTGATTATAATATTTCCATTCTGTAAGATCTCAAAATTAGAGGTTGCCTCATAAGTAGCCACTGCCAGTTGTGCACGAAGGCTGACATCTATTAAGCGTGTCCTTTTTTATTTAATATGTTTAATTTTGAAAAAAAAAAAGTTCACAGATTTAAGTAGAACCGAACATACCTGCGATTGTGGCAGCAAATGACCTGAGACGTGGATATTTAGAGGAGCCCATAAAATAAGTAACTATTTTCATGAAAACGATATAGTTCATGATATTTGTATTCATAGACGATTGTACACTACAAACTCACTCATACACACTCATTGGTTCCTTTCGACATGTCGTCCATTGATGTCCCTGCACAATTCCCATCTGGACACGGGCTGACAAACCTCCAACGGATTTTATTGAGAATTTCAGAGACAGTCCAAAGACCAATGTGTGGTTGGGAATCACGCAAAGATCTAGGGTGCTATTCATAGACATTACACTAGCCCGCGCTACAAGCGTGCTAGACTAGCGCCGGCTATCGACTGGTTACTTATACGGGATTCATATGATATCATATCGCTAACACTGGTTTGTGAATACGAAAAACGTTAGTTCGCTGATCATCCACCGGAAGCCTGCGCTAAGAATGTCTATGAATACGGTCCCTATGGACCATTTTTTTTTCAGAGAGAAGTCCATTATTGGTGCCTGTTACTTGGATATGCTGACAGAGTTTCTGCAGCCACATTTGGAACAAGATGGTATCGTAGTCAGTATTTTTTACCAACAAGACACTTGCCATTATAAGACTGTTACTTGGATATGCTGACAGAGTTTCTGCAGCCACAATTGGAACAAGATGGTATCGTAGTCACTATTTTTTACCAACAAGACACTTGCCATTATAAGACAATTGTTAGAGACTACTTGAATGAAGTGTTTCCTAACCGGTGGATAGGACGAGGCGGCCGTAGACCATGGGCAGCAAGATCTCCAGACCTTACCCCATTAGAATTTTTTTGTATGGGGATTTGTTAAATCCAAGAAAAGTGTCTAATGTTGATGAACTGAAACAAAGAATTCGTGGTGCAGTGTCACTAATCACACCACAGTTTCTGCGAAATGCATTCCGTGAACCCGTGTCTAGATTGGAATTGTGCACGGACATCAATGGACGACATGTCGAAAGGGACCAATGAGTGTGTATGAGTGAGTTTGTAGTGTACAATCGTCTATGAATACAAATATCATGAACTAAATTGTAAATCTGGTTGTACTTTCAGAATGGGTGGGTTAAAAGGATTTGCCTATAATGAAACGATCTTTGGAAAGAGCTAGACTTTGAGTATTTAAGGGATGATCTCAAAATGTTAGATATTTATGAAAAACGGAGCAAGAATATGAAATAGCCGCAATTTATAACGCTGCATGAAGCAGAATTTTATTATTATTATTATTTTATTATCATTATTATTATTACTTATTATTATTCTTATTATTATTATTATTATTATTATTTTATTATTATCTTAATTTCAGAATCTCGTCCTACCACTTCTTCACCGGGATGATGTAAATTCATCTAACAAGAAACATTCAGAACTGGCATTGTGTGATAATTATATCGCAACTGACAATGTATCATTAGAAAAGTGATAGGCCTAAGCACAATACAATAAAATTATATAAACATTACTATTTCAATTATTTAAGCCAGTGTTCCATGAATGTATGTAAGAAACATCATGGCTGAGTGAGTGAATTACTTCTAGATCACTAAAATAGCAACTTGATTATAGGGCCGATGCACAACCACGCACTTGTTACGGAGCGAGAGCTTTATCGGTGATTGAACGCATGTCAAAAATCTTACTAGAAAATACAGGACAGCTTTGATGAAAACAAGTGAAAACTGCGTTCTGCCCCCCTAGCGATATTGGAGTGATTGAAGTAGATTGATTGCAGTCTAATAAAGTCTTTGAGTGAATATTATTTAATAGGTTCAGAACCAAAATACTAACATTGCCCATACTGTATCCAAGCTTCCAATGCTTGTCCGCTGTTCCTACAAGGGACATTTTTGCAGAAGGGGAATTTATTTAAAATAAATTCACAGTCTAGTATATACAGTCACGAAGCTCAATATGTAGTAAATATGCATTCATAGATAGTTGCTAACCACTAGGATCTCTAATATCGCCTCATTACAGACAATGCAAAATAGTACCGGCACAGTCTATTGTTCCTAGCATCCTCACAACTCAAGCTTCGTGACTGTATATATATTACTGTGATAAATTAGTGCTTGTCTATTCTTCTTTTGCAGAAGGGGAATTTATACGTTTATAATGTTATACAGTTTTTAAACTCGTCAAAATTAGGAGATTCTCTTCGCTCGACGGCCCAAAGGAAGAGATAAAACAAGCAAAAGAAAGAATATGCTCTACAACAAGAAACAAGAATCCTACGTTATTTATTCGCTTATTGGTGGCTACTTTCGCTGATGACACTGCTATTATTGCTTCAAATGAAAAGAACTTCCTGAAGCAGACGATGTTAAATATTTAGGTATGCATTTAGATCGCCGATTAACATGGCGTAAACATATTGAAACTAAACGAAAATAATTAAATTTTAAAACATAAAAAATCTATTGGTTATTGGGACCTAAATCAAAACTGTCATTAGAAAATAAACTTCTGGTTTATAAAGTCATACTAAAACCAATTTGGATATACGGCATCTAAGTGTGGGAAACTGCTAGCAACTCAAACATTGAAATACTGCAGAGGTATCAGTCCAAAACTTTACGTTCCATTGTCTCTGCACCATGGTATGTACGTAATGATGTCATTAATCATGATCTCAACATTTCAATTGTAAAAGGAGAAATCTCTACGTTCAGCAAAAAATACCTGCACCGATTAAATCAACATCCGAATCATCATGCATTAAATTTGCTGGATAATAGTCAAGCAATAAGAAGACTTAAAAAGACCAATGCTTTTGATCTTCCATTCATTTTTAATACAGCTATTTGAAACATTGTTATTTTTCTTTTGGAGTGTTGTCATGCGATAACATCTCCACTCATGTCATATTCTTTTATAATATTTACTTATTATCTATTGTAGACAGATTGTAAATGTGACACAAATTTAAAAATAAATATACGCTATAAAATATACGATATTATAATGGGAAAATATCTTAATGAGCAGTGTCAATGAGATCCCTTTATTTATTTCGACGCTGGTTCGAGTACTCATAAATACGTTAAACAAGAAATAAAAAGTATCGGCTCCTATGTCGTCTTATAAAATAGACCTAACCTACAATGTCACACAATTAGGCCTATACATAAAATACAACGTGTGAATTTCATAAGGGACAAGTTTTTCAGGCCTCTTACAATATGGAACACATGACAACCCAACAGATAGGCTATTACATCTCTCTCTTCGCCTTGGAAAACGTCCTACCACAGTCTACTATATACAGTCGCGAAGCTTGAGGTGATTTTCTGCAAATCTCGTGATAAAGCGCTCCAAGCGGTTAGCAACTAGAAACAATAGACTGTCCACGGTCGACTTTGGACTGTGTCGTATTTCCAGTGCTAGCTCCTTGCGTATTTCACATTGATGCTTGTGAAATGTTCGTTATTGGTTGCAATGAAAATGTTAATGGCTAAAATACAATAATTGGAATAATAATATTTTACTAGAGACGTAGAAAAATTAAGTTTGTTTTAATGAAATTTATTGATCACGTTTTATTTTCAATTCTGGTGGGATTATTATTGCTTAGACCTACTTTTTTTTTCAAAGGATATGTTTTTAATTATAGCTGTTAATTTTGTTGTTATTTTTATTTGTTGCTTTACTAGAGACGTAGAAAAAGTCTGTTACAATAAAATTTATTGATCACGTTTTATTTCCAATTCTGGTGTGATTATTATTGCTTAACCTCATCCCTCTTTGTTAACTACGTAAGCCTACACTACAAGTACCGGTACACGTAAGTTACTCCATTAATTCATATTTCTATTATTATTGTTGTAAAGGAAATGAAAATTAATATTTATTGGTTTCATAATTAATTATCGCTATAATCTTGAATGAGTGAAGCTATTATAGTAAATTTTAGTTCGTTTTGCACAAACAAAAATAATATTAACCTATTTCTTGCAGGTATCTTGAGTTTATGGTGGAATTTAATATACTTCATTAAAATAATAAATTAACTTTATGCATTTAATATTTCAATAATGGAAGGAAGGTGTTAATTTTTCCAAAAGAACACGACAACGAAAGTGTAACATATTTTGTCGTCTACTAGGAGAGAGATCTGCGATGATGAGACGATAGTAGCGATCCTAGTGCTGGGCAACTACCCATGTTTGCATTTTTACTACATATTGAGCTTCGCGACTGTATATAGTAGACTGTGGTCCTACTGTCTTTAATGATACACAACGTAACGCCATTTGAGGTTTTTACTTTGTGCATTGTTTATCTTTACTAAATATTGCGTCTTCCCCCTTCCCCCGTGTTCACGGTAAAAGAACTACAGCACTCAATCTACAGAATGCTGTCTGACCCCTGACTCGCTAACCTAGTCTAACGTTTCCACTTACCAACAGCTGCTGCTAAAATTTCACATAGAGCAGAACAGAACACAGACTTGCACTGGACTCTGCTCAAAGTCCTTCCATATTGTGCACGAATTGCCAAGACACAGCTAGAGGTCCAGACCAGTCCGTTCTATTACGTGCTGTTTTCGTAATAGATTTCGTTCCAGTGACAGCACGTGTTCAAACCTCGTCTCTCCTGTTCCCTCTCTAGAGATGAACAACGATCATTCATTCTCTTCTCTTATATATTATACAGGGACATCACTTTATTTTTTACCAACATTTTTCATTAGAGATGAACAACGTTTGATCATTCATTGTAAACAAATCATTTTACTTCTCTTATATATTATATTACTCTTTTACGGAATTTATCAAATAGTAGTAACATTTTTTTATCGCGGCTAGTTAATTAATATCCTATGTAAATTTTATGTCATTAAATGATATAGACTCCTATGACTAAAGCAGATTTGAACAAACTGAAATTATTCAATGTCTACTTTATTTAGCATATTTATTGATGTTAACATAGAGAGTGCATTTAAATTGAGAGGAAAATAAAGGGCTGTAAGAGCACTTAAGTTACTTTTGAGAAAATGGGGATTAAATATTTAAGCTTTCGTAAAACCGGTGACATTTTTATTTAAATTTTAATGTGTGATGCGATTAAAATATCCCTTTGCCACTAAAATTTTACATATTTTAGACTGGATGCACTTAACTCCAAATGTCGGTTAGCCACCTCAATTCAAAATAAACTAATATGAATGTTTCCTCCGTTCATTACAATGCAGGCTTCAATTCTTTACGCATATTATTAAAAGATTTTGAATCATAAAATTGAATTTATCGTTTCTTCAATATAATTTTTAGTACGATATTATTAATAATAGAAAACATCACCATATTTCTGAAACACACATACACTGCAGTGTTTACTTCACTGCTTGAAGACTTGAACGCAACAGCGGCCGTAAGTTTGTGTGTCTGACGGGAGCAAGGACATTAGTGAAGGGGTGGGAGTGAAGTACATTCAGAAATGCAGGTACAATAAAAATGCAAGTGAAAATAAAATGATGTCCCTGTATTACTCTAATAGTTATCGAGTTAATTGATATCGTATCGTAAATTTTATGCATTAAATAATATAGACGGACAAATCATTTTTACTAAAGGAGTTAATTTACTAGGGGACAACATTTCTCCGCGCAAGAAGAGCACAAGGAACATCCTGAATGCTATTCATCTTTCTTGGATCAACGATTGTGATTTTCCCTAGAACTACAGGGACATCATTTTATTTTTACTAAAATTTCTAATATTAACCTGGCTATACCTTCGGATCAACGATTAAGAACCGGAAACAGCGTTTGCTACCCCCTTCCACGACTTGAGTTCGATGATACTGGCGTAATATACAAACAAATCACTTTATTAGGTATAGGAGGGAAGAAAAGTATTTCATCCATTTACGTAAACTAGGAAATATCGCGATTTTTAGTTTGATCATTTTCATTAGGTTTTTGTTTAATCAAAATATAGTACAGTATTAACAATAAGTGTTTTTACTCACGAAATGAGCTTTCCATGTGGACGTATTCATTATGCAGTGTTTTTATACTGTCTACAGCACATTAGCGTACACTATAGAGAATGAAGTTAAATTGAAAAATAATCATAATATGGATATTTAAACACATTTTTGAAAATGGTGGCCGTTCATTTCGATACAGACTTCAGTTCTAAACATATTACCGCACTATAGACTACTGTACGTAATTCCAATTACCAGGTTCGTACTTCGTATCAGTAACTCATGTTGAAATAATTCTGAACCTACTCTATAAAAGAGACCTTACGTACTGTAAATTCAATCTTACTTCTGCCCGATCCGAAAAGATAAAATTACTCAGACATGCTATCTACTGTCCGTCCAAGTGGTTACGTCGCAGCGTCGTAGAAAGGGATGAAATCACGTGACAGTTAATTACTTAACGAGGTCCTTTTATTAAAGTTATTTTAAACAATTGTATGGGTATAATATTACGTAGACGTCCAATTCCTAACAGAAATTAATGTTCTTAGAAAATAGCTAAGACAGCCCAGCCAATAGAAGCAGGTGGGGGAAATCGGGATGCGACGTAGGCAAATGGAAAATGATGCAATATTGAAAGCTCTTTCGTCACTGGAAAACGCGAACATATTTTTGGAACGTACTGTTTACTATGACTGTATATGCGGTCTTGGATCTGTGTGGAGGACGGTTGAATTTCATTAGTATAAGGAGTGGGAGTGAAGTACATTTAAAAACTGAGGTACAATAAAAACTGAAGTAAAAATAAAATGATGTCCCTGTACAATCCCTTGCTAACTGTAATATTTTCTACATTCCTGCTTGAACGTGATGTAGTAGTACAATTATATATACGCGGCATTCTCGGAACTTATAAAATGATAAATTGCCGTGCTGGCTTTGAGACACCACAGGCTTAGGCGGTGTTTAACAATCTGTCACAAGCACTTACAGTGTTTTTATAACTTAAATACCGTGTTTACATAATATATTTCATTATTCTCATAGTTTAGTTAGAGTGTTCCGCATTATTTATTTAGCGCGTTACTAAACACGACAAATGGGTCCACGGAAGAAAAAATTAACTGAAAATCTTACCTTTCGCCGACGCGTACATCGCCACCATACAACTCCACGGATGACATCGATGACCAATTGGATTAATGCATTCAAATCACGAATGTGACGCGTTTACTTCCTGATGTACACTTTCCTTGGTCGCCTTCAATTTCTGTTTCACTTCAATATGTTTTATGATAAACTTAGAGCTGTCAATTGCAATCACTTAAAACATCACAATATACCTCATTTCGGAACACATATTAGGCTATAAGAAACAGAGCGCTGAAAGCTCAACACTTGAAAATGTTTCATGCATGTTTCATGCATTCAGAAACAAAAATTATAATGGTTCAAAGTTGTATTTGAATGAATTAACGCACTCGAATTACCTAGTGTAATACAGCTCATTTGCATAATCATTAGCGTTTTGATTAGATTTTAATGTAGCCTATGTTAAAATTCACGATTCAATGTATCACAACCACTACGCAGTTGTAACTGATGCATGAACACAAGTATTATATGTTACATAACACGAATACACAGTTTCATGTAATACTTAGGAATTAAGCACATATTATCACATATTAGTTCCACCAATTATCACTGTAAGATCTTGTTTTCGTCTATGTTGAGACTATCTGTAACTTCCGACGTCGACAAGCTTCTGAAATCTGAGAGAACTGGACTTCATGAATACCGTAACTCCTAACCCACATAGAGTAAACACAATGTAGTTTATAGGCGGAGGAAATATCGCTACAAAATAATAAGCTGTTCACAACAGATATATAAATAGACATTATTTATGTAATTTACATTGTATTTCATTGTAATTATTTATCGGTAGTCAAAATTAAAGCACAGATCTTCTTGCAGTTCAGACTCTTAACGCACCGATCGCAAAATGTGATCACACGAGGCATGTCCCTGAGCGGGCCTGAACTCAGACCAGCGTAAGACGTCACTACATACCCTCCTCGCGCCACCCCTTTCCCTTAGCGTTTGGGAGATGCAGAATAATAGCGTGAGCGCGCTGTTGTGTTCCAACAAGCTCATTGTTCTCTAACCATTGCATTGCTCGCTCATTGGTAATATTAAACCAACACTGAACATTATTTAGTGTACATTTTACCTCAAATTATATTTAGTATTTAAATGTATGTAAATATGTTGTTATTAGTGAAATAAGGGGAATTTTGAGGTAACAGATTAACTTAATTTCAGTTATTGTCAGTTTGAAAAATAATGTAAGTTTATTACTTATTCATTCAACATCACAGTTTCTCGTAATGTAGCTATAATGATAAGCCAGGAATTACTGTATGATTTTTTATGTAATTATACTTTTTTAGCAGTTAATGGCATAGAACTTTAATTCTGTTAACTATTGAAACTATATGGTATATTTTGACTCTGAAGATGAATTAGATTGAAAAGTCCAAGCCATGAAGTTAACTGAGGTTATTGACGATAAGTTTCGAAATAATTATACTCTACGATTTGCGTTGGTCATCTAGGATAGCAATGTAGTATGCTCTGCAATTACAGTTTAAGAATGTAAAAATAATTCTGAACTTGTAGGAATTATACGATGAAAGAGTAATGGAACGGAGAAAAATTCTCTCCGGCGCCGGGATTTGAACCCGGGTTTTCAGCTCTACGTGCTGATGCTTTATCCACTAAGCCACACCGGATACAAACCCGACGTCGGACAGAATTGTCTCTGATTGAGTTCCAACTCTTGGGTTCCCTCTAGTGGCCGCCCTCTGCACTACGTCATAGATGTCTATGAACATAGGACCGAAGTCCACACATGTGCTGAGGTGCACTCGTTATGAGTGACTAGTTGGCCGGGATCCGACGGAATAAGCGCCGTCTTAAATCACTTCGTGATTTACGCATATCATATATTATTTCATTGTACCGAAGTACATATGATATTTCCATGCAGATATTCTGCGTCATCATACGATCCCGGCCAACTAGTCACTCTTAACGAGTGCAGTTCCTGTTCAGCACATGTGTGGACTTAAATTTCCTGAAATGTTCATAGACATCTATGACGTAAAGTGCAGAGGGCGGCTAAATTAGAGGGAGAAACCCAAGAGTTGGTCAATCAGAGACAATTTCTGTCCGACGTCGGGTTTGTATCCGGTGTGGCTTTTGATAAAGCATCAGCACGTAGAGCTGAAAACCCGGGTTTGTTCCCGGCGCCGGAGAATTTTTTCTCCGTTCCATTACTCTTTCATCGTATGATGACGCAGAATATCTTCAAAGGATAGAAATATCATATGTACTTCGGTACAATGAAATAATATATTGTAGGAATTAAGTTTCACATAATGTGTTGCGTGGTGAAATTTTAAGATAATTTTGAAACTGTTTCCGTATACATAATGTTTGAGATAATGTTGTAAGAAAGATAAGATATTATTGATATTATGTTTAGTGTCAAATTTCTGATCTTTCTAAGACGATTAGATATGTAAAATTGAGTTTGATGAGAGAACATTGATTTACTGATGTCTCGCAGGATTCACTTTGGAATGCTGTGTTGGGAATTTTTACTAGATATTTAAGATTAAAAAACACAAGTCGTCTATCTTGTTGATTGGTTAGAGTTTCAGTTGATATCAACCCTTCCTCTTCAATTATGTAGTATATTATAATCTTTGGTATCCGCATGGTATCTAAATTCGTCGACACGAATGCGTCCAACGGAATATAAATTTGTTTCAGCTATGGTAGGTGGCTCTAAATGAGTGTAGTATAAATCTTGTAGATGTTGTTTTGTTGGATTGAGTTTATGAAAGTAGTTGTTTGGGTCGTCGATGTTTTGTTGTGTTCCAAGTATGCACACAGTACGTTGGAATGGAATGGAATTTCTGAAGGGGCATTACGACCCAGCTGCGATGTATTGCGCTAACCCTCAAGCTAGGCGCATTCCCAAATCCACACCGGCTGACTAAACTAAAGGCTGGTTCACAATAAACATGAAATGGAAACAACAACGAGAATGAGAACGGAAATAATCTTGGCTATACTAATAATAAATCTGTAGACGAAATTTTTCTGGTAATTTTCGTTTTCCAAAAATTGGTCCTAACATGTATAATTAACCATCCTGAAACCGAAAATCGTTTTTTGAAATTTTTGTTTGTACAGTCTGTCTGTCTGTCTGGATGTTTGTTACCTTTTCGCGATAATGGCTGAATTTTGATTTATATGAAAATTGGAATATAAATTAAGTTCGTTGTAACTTAGATTTTAGGCTATATGACATTCAAAATACTTTATTTAGGAACAACTGGATAATACGCACGGCAGACCAATATCGATAGTCGACTCTACTCGCTGGCCACTAGTCACCGGGCCGTACCGAGCCGTATCAAACAAAATATAATCGAAATGGTGGTAGTCAAATTCGCGACTATATTCTTAAATAATTCACTCATTAGTCAAGTTCAAGGTTTTATTAGTACAACGGCGGATTTTTTGAATGCATTAAAAGAAAATGAAGATGTAATAAGATAATAAACTAGGTTATCACAAGGAAATTAACAGGAAAAAGGTGTGTTTCACGGAATACAATTAAAATGACGGAAAGTAAATTTCCGGTTAATGTTCGCCAAAGCGTAAAGTACGTAATTATGACGGCGTTGCTGTTTTATTTCTGGCCTATAGAAAAATACCTAGCCTTTTTACGAAAAAAATTTTAAGGACCTTGAAATTATTCACTGCTTTCATTATAGGCCTATTATTTTTTAACAATATTACGAATCAAAAACTGTAATATTATATAATTTTAACTACTACATGGACGAATCAAATCAAGCTAACCTAACCAAAGCTAACCTAACCTAACCAAAGCTACCTAACATTTTTAACCTAACCAAAGCTAACCTAAATCTAACCTAACCTAACCGAAAAGCTAAGCTAACCTAACCAAAGCTAATCTAAATAACCTAAGGGGGCTAAGCTAATCTAAGCTAACCTAACATAACCTTCGTAAATGCAAGGCCTGTAACCGGAAGCAAGAAGGGATCTCAATCATTTAATCTGCAAGTACACGCAAAAATAAATTCTAAGGATCACGCTCCCACTGCATTAGAGGTCCATCGCATGAAGCTACAGAAAACCGTTTCTGTGAGCCTTCATTTAAGGCACTCGTCATAATTTACTCGCAATATTTACACAAATACACATTGTCGCTAACAGTGGTGCTATCTCTCAATAATGTTCAGAACGAAGGAGGTAGACAGAGTAAAAAAATTTCTCCCGCCAACTACACACCAACGTCATGTTCTTATGTTGGTGACATTGTGTATTTACTTAAATTTGGTGGTAAACGTAACGGCACGGTTCAAAGTGACCGTCCTAATTCTCCATTATTAAGCGAAAAATGTTATATAACAAAAGTTTCTTTAAAAATGATTTCCGATAATTTTTATTCTGTACAAAAGTTTGATAGGACTAATATTTAATGAGATAAGTGAGTTTTATAATTAAGATAAAAACGCCATCTAAGTCGCTGTAATAAAATAAAAAAAATGACTTCGTCTATAAGGGACTTTGGACAACAACAATCGAAAGCTATTAAATATAGCCTACAGAGAATGTTTATGTGTTTGTATGAAGTAATATCGGAAGCTAAATTAACCGATTTGTATAATTAATTATTATTTTACCATTGGAAAGTGTAGTTTCTCTAGATGGACATAATGCTATAATGTTATTACAGTAACTTCTGAGTGAATCCAGGACAGGTAAGATTAAAATAGCTTCTCATGCACAGAAAACTTGATAGGCTATTCTGTATATTCATTTCCTGTATTTCTTAAAATAATGTTTATGAGCACATTAATTTTCATCTTAGAGAATTAACGATTGGTGTTAACATGTATAATTATTCATCCTGAGACCGAGAATAGCTTTTTGGAAATTTTTGATTCTATGTCTCTCTGTCTGTCTGTCTGCATGTTTGTTATCTTTTCACGCGATAACGGCTGAACGGTTTACGATGAAAATTGGAATATAAATTAAGTTCGTTGTAAGTTAGATTTTAGGCTATATGGCATTCAAAATACGTTATTTAAAAGGGAGGTTATAAGGGGGCCTGAATTAAATAAACCAAAATATCTCGCTTATTATTTATTTTTGTGTAAAATGTTACATAACAAAAGTTTCTTTAAAAATGATTTCCGATACGTTTCACTCCAAGCAAAATTTTGATCGGACCAAATTGCACCAAAAACGGATGTTCTCTGAACCAAATGATCATATTTTAATTATTTGCATGTAATAACAATTTAATAAATATGTTAAAGGAATTATCATTGCACTAAATGAGTGGTCTCTGGAGAAAAATGAACGCATTTTAATTGTTTAAATACAATTTATATTAAGTGACATATTAAACGATTTATCCTTCTATCAAACACGAATGTCCCCTGGACCAGATGTCCTATTTAATTATGTAATTACTTTATTTTTATTTCTAACAAGTGCAGCGGAGCGCACGGGTACAGCTAGTGTTAAAATAAATGTATTTAATAGTTAATTGTGAATGCTCACATTTAAATACATTTATTTTAACATTATTTTCGTTCTCGTTTCCATTCCCAGTTTATTGTGAACCAGCCATAAGGTTCCCTGTTGACATAAAAACTCTCAATTATACCTGCAGGTCGCTGCTAGAATCTGGAATATCCCATGATATTGATATATGGGGGCACTATAGTAACAGTTTGGAGAAAATTGATATAGTACAATAATATAATAATAACAATAATTTATTTAAACGATCATAATAATGGTACACTTTTGGTTGGCACTCCCGATGAAGCAAAAGCTTGTGACCGGGAGTAGAGTTTACATCGAATAATGAAAAAGTAATATAACAAGTTTAAGCCTACATTGTTTAAAAATAATCATTTAATTGTTTAATTACAAGAAAAATAATCAAAAATACAATAAAATTATATCAAATAAAAGTAAAGTGATGAATATCAAAACAATAATACAAGAAAGAATAATATAAGAAATACAATGAAATTATATCAAATAAGCAAAATATGATGAAGCAAATGAAAGTGATGAATATCACAGAATATCAAAATAATAATAATAAATAATAATAATAATCAAATAATAATAATGAATATACAGTAATAATACAATGAAATACAATGAAATTATATCAGGTAAAACATACAAGATTCGGTCAACTAGAAGGTACAAGAGCCGATGGCACCTTTAAAAAATAATAAAATGAAATGAAAAAGTATTGAATAGTACAATTGTAAAATAAATACAAAATATTATGCAATAATATAATGAAGGAATATATTATATATATGATATTTTAGTTCTAATTGATTTATTGAATTTTGAAAGATTGAAAGATTCCTAACTTAGAATTTTTTTTTCAAAAATTTCACGTCAAAAAATTAAAAATATCAAAATCAAGAGTGAATATATATAATAGAATAGAATACTAATCAGTGTTTAAAATCAGTTGAAGTGCTTGCTTTTCAAATAATTTATCATTGGAAGTTGCTAATTTTGAATGTTTTTAATGAAGTTATTGTACAATCTCGGGCCGAAATTTGAGGCATGTCTTATTTCTGCTTCAGAATTGCATTTAGGTTCGAGCAAAGGACATGATATAATGTGTCTTCTTATACTGTAACCTGATCATGATAGTTATTATTATTGTTTGTGTTATATTATATATTAAATATTATAAACGAGTTTTTACAATTCCAATTTGCTTGGCGCCCAGGAGAACAACAATGTTGGAATGTGGTAAGTGTAGCAGTAGGGGAGAAACACGTAAGGAGAGAATATCATCGAAATGATATTGATCCAAATCTTGGCTTTTAAAATATCGAGCATCCTAATAATAATTCAAATGAACTTAAAAAGAAAATGCAAATTAATGTTAAAAATACATAATGAAATTCCAAAAAGAATATTCTGTGACAAGATTTGGTAGCTGAAAAAATCAAAACGATAAAAATTTATTGAAAATAAATAATATTGCTAAATATTAAAATGAAAAATAAAGATGAATAAGATGTTTGTTTTATGCTTATAGACTGGGGGAAGACAGAAACATTTTTGGTTTAGAATTTAAAACAATGAAAAAAATGAGATTTTAAAGATTTGTTACAGATATTTAGTAACAAATGGCAATAAAATAAATTGGGCTAGCACTTAAAAAAAATGAACTTGACAAGACTGAATTGGGATAATTGTGGAGAGGAAATCATGAAAGTGAAAATAATATTTTGAATATTTCAAGACAAAGTTGTAACGATATAGAAAAAGAACAAAAACGTTGTTACATGAATGACAAAACTTCACTACAAAATTACAGGAAAGTTAAAACTGTATGGAATCAAGAACCATATATAACAATATGTGATAGAAATGCTAGAATTGATTTTACATGAATTAGATTGGGAGTGTGGGAATTGAGAGGTTTTAGGGATAATATAGAAAATGACAGATGCCTTATTGGTGTTACTTGTGAGGCTCAAACCTGTCTTCGGGCAGTTAACTACACAACAACATTTCTCCATAGTGTCCCCATAATGTTTAATACTGACCCGTTTGCAAAGCAAGTAACATAACTCACCATCGTTGCTAAGTATCTGACGGCAGTTGTTGCCATTTTCGTTTCTGTTCATTTTCTAGCATTTATTGTTTCCAGCTACTAAACCATGTTGCTAGTGCAGCTGAGAATGGTACTCATCGTCTTCCTAACAGCGTCACGAATCACCGGCCATTGGACAAACAATGTTGTCAGACTGCAGCGGAAATGAACAAAACTGCTGGAAATCGATAACTGTTGGCCTTTAGTTGTTATTTCTACACGCAAAAAAACGGTGCCACGTTCAAAGAAAAGAGAGCATAAACAATTTATTTCTTGACGGTAGTGATAACTAGTTGTTGACATTTTCAAGCCATTAACATTGTTCATTTTCACACGATTAGCATTTGTTTTACGTTGAACCATTGCAAAAATAAGCTAGTAACTAAAGCAGAAGTGACTTAACTCATCGTCGTTACTAAGTAACTGACGGCAGATGTTGATATTTTCTGATAACCATTTTATTCGACGGTGCGACAAAGCATCAATGACGTCATTTCGGAACACCGTAATGCCGTTGCTCACCGGTGATATTCAGAATAGTGTGACGTAACTGACGGCCGTTAAATTAAATTAGATGTTAACCTTTTTTTGACGCTAACAGCATAAGTTGAATTACATTAGGCTTCAGCGTGTTCATAATGCTTGTGTCCGTTTCATTTTTAACAGCCGTCGTTATGATCATGTCTCCGAGCATTTCTTAATTATCTTGGTTCGGACGTAGACGTTGCTCATTCTGTTTGCCGTATCAGATTCTAAATAATTGACCTAATTCATTGTCGTTGCTAAGCAATTGACGTCAGATGTTGAAATTTTCGTTAACATTTTATTCATTTAACATCAGGAATAAACGTTTAATGATGATCAGTTGCTAAGGGCCGTATTCATAAACGGCAGTCGGATAAAACTTCCCAAAGTCGACTTTATTAAAAGTTTAACTTTGTTAAAAGTATTAGTCTTAAATGACAATATTTTTTTCTGAGACTTTTTGACCTTTTTAATCTTGATATATTACATCATTTGTTCTAATATGGCAATAGTATGATTTTGCTTTTCAAATTTTTATGTCTTGTAATTCACATGTATTTTCCTATTAGTATATTAACACACTATATCTCAAGTGAATATTAATTTTCGACTTTATCTCAAAGTTTATGTCTTTTTGTCACAATTCAATGGAACATTTTGAACATCGGTACATGTTAACGATTGTTAACCGTTCTTGTAATTTTTTACATAAGAACAATTATTTGAGGGTTTTGTGAAACTAAATAATTTTGTACAAAAATTGAAACTGATTTGTCTTTATGGCCTTAATCGATAATTAATTCGATTACTACATAAACGTTTCCACAAAAAAACCGTTGTAAGCAAGTGACTTCAGACTAGTGTCTGTAATTATTGCCGTTAACTGAAATTTATGTTAACATTTTCTAACATTTCATTAATTTCGAATTAGGGCATAAACGTTCAGGACGTAATGCTCATTGGTTGCGAAGTGACTTCAGAAGTTTAATTAATGTCGTTGCAAATTGACGTCAGATGTTAAAATTTTCGTTAAATTTTATTCATTTAACATCAGGAATAAACGTTTAATGATGACAGTCTATGAAGGGCCGTATTCATAAACGGCACTTCGGATGAAGACTTGGCAAAGTCGACTTTAGTAGAAAGTTTAACTTTGTTAAAATATTATTCATAGACAAACTTTTTGTTTTTGACCTGGTAAGTCGAGATTTGAACATCTGCATTGATTCATCAGAAGCTTTAGTAAATTGAAAATGTTTCTCACCACTAGGACTCGCAAATTCGTTAATTACAGGCAATCCAAAATAATGAAGTCTATTGTATTATATTAAATCAATATTTTAACGGAATATATAGTAGACTGTTTGATTTGAAATCTTGTTCTAATGTGGCAATCACAATCACTGCCTTCTAAACGAAATTTAGATAGATAGTTTCTTTGATCTTGCCATGCAATCAAAATCTTTGTGTCACAAATCTGAAACTTGGACTTACATTTAAGGATTTTCTGTTCTTGCAGCTTTACATAAGAATAATTCCATTACAAGATTTTGTGAAACTAACGATTTAAGTACATTTTAGGTCTTTACCTTCGATGCCATTAATTCGTTCTTCACTGTCACAAGAAAATAACTCAATTATATTCACAATCCGTTACAAAATGTGACCTTAGTTCATATGAAATAGTAATGCCTGTTAAGATTTTGTCCAGAATAAAACATCTATTATAGTTACATTGTTTCCATTAATGATCAAATGGTTTCATTATAAAATTTATTGTAAAGAATCAGATGTTAAATGCCACCAATGATAGTCTATGAAAGAAACATATTATCCTGACAGTTGGTAGAGTTAATAATAACAATGTTTAATAATAATAATTTTATTTTCAGAGTTAAGGCCATAAGTTTCTTATCAACCAGCCTAAATCAATGGGAAATTATAAATTACAAAATTTCAAATTAAGGTTTAGCAATAATCTTACACGACATTTAGAAATTTAGATAATCTTCCCAGGTAAATAGTAATAATTTATTTAATTTAATTCAATGAATTATAATTAATTTAATATTTAGATACCTTAAAATGATTAAAATTAATTTAATATAACTTACTAGGACTATGCTCAGGGAGAATAATATATTTCTATTTTATAATGAAATATTAATGAATCATTGATGGTTTTGTAAATGTTTTAAGAAATTAAAGATAATAATAACAAAAACAAAAGTTTCATTATAAGTAACAAATATTAATCAGCAATTCACCTGTTAAGTAAGAATTTATGTAATTTTGACCTAAATGAAGCAATTGTCCAACAACCCCATATATCACTCGGAAGCGAGTTCAATTTCTAGCAACTGAAACTGTATAGGATGAAGAATATATATCTTGTGGTGTAAAGTTACTCTCTGAACAGAAACTACTTGAAAATTATCTGAAATCAACATGGGTGCAGAATTATAAATTAACTGCATATCCAACTGTATAACCTATCCTCTATAGAATTAAATAGTCAAAATCAATATTAAACCATCAATCCTTACCTGTAGCGCAAAATTGCGATGAAATAAGAAGTTGAATTATTGGTAGAACAGATAATCCTCTTTGATTATTAGTCATCAATGAATGTTGAAACATGACGAGGATATCCAATAATATCAAATCTGTATCTCGATTTGAGTTTATTATCTATATCTAACAATATGCTAAGGGACATGAGCAGCTTTAATAATATAATCTCCTGGATGTCCTCAGTATTCTCGGCAAATTCAACAATTTTCCAAATATCAAACATTTTCCTTATACGCTTATCTACGCACGAAAGTCAAAGTCTAGATTTTCGGCGACTTCGAAGTGAAGTCACGATTGAAGTTTACTTTCGCCAAAGTGTCGACTATGAATAGGAAAATGGTGACTTTGTACTTTACAAAGTCAACTTTGGTCCAAAGTCTCGTCTATAAATAGACCCTTAATAAAATGGCTTAAGTGCCGTTGCTAACGAACAGATTTGAAATTTTGATAACTTTTTTTCTTTTTCATTTGTCAGTCGAGTACAAACGTTTCACATTAGAAGTGGAAAGGGAGAGTGAGGGATGGAGGGTGAACTGATTGGACATAAAATCAACCCCATCAAAGTTTGGTGCATTTATTACAATGTGCACATTATCATCATATCAATAAACAATTTGACAAAAATTAACATATGTTATATTATACTTCCAAACCAATACTTACTCTCTGTCTAAGCCGCCCTTTTCACCTGTCTGTGGAAAGAGCTAGTAAAACAATATGAGAAGCTAAGTTAAAGCTATAAGAAATACACAAATAATATTGGCTGCCGACATTCTCTTCATGTTAAGACTTGAATAATATATTAAATACATTTTCATACAAATGTTGAGATGGATTAGATATAACCAACTTCCCAATATCTTAGGGAAGTCACCATGGAAACGGCGACTATCCTCTTCCTATGTGTATATACTTTTTCTTGAGCTTAATGCGGGGGAGGGTTATTTCTCTAAAAGTGCACACCACAAGGACCGATTAATTGTTTTGAGAAGCTCGTTTTTTTGAAAATATGCTTTAAAAATAATTTCTTTATTTTTATTATATTAATTAACAGCTAGCCGTGTGCTTTAATTGTGTACATACAAGTACAAAGTTAACCTACGCCGTTGTCCTGACGTGCAATGGAGATGTACTAACCTCTAGAGACAAAGTTTTTTTCTACTTTCTCTAATCTATCCTACCTCGTGAGATGGAACACTAACAAGTGCTACAATGCACTTGCGCTAATAAACTCTTTTTCAACAGTCAACAATCTTCGCCACTATTGTTCGTCACTCTCTGTTCACTGCAACATTTCGTGGCGTTTTGAGCAGATTATTTCGAAAGTTTCGTCTTTTTTTTTTTTAACTTCTTTGTGACGTTCGTACGGTGCATTTCGTGGTCGAGTCTCTATCCAAACTCGACAGGCTGTAAGCGATGTTAGGAAACAAAACACAACGAGAAGAAAGCAGTAACAATATACAGTGCGTTTAGATTAGAGTGCAAGTAGAATGAACCGAGTGCAATGATCGAATGTTATATGTGACTTTATGATAAAAACGAAAGATGGAAAGATTAGATTATTTTCAAATATATTTGACTTATCTTCAAGGTACTGAGAAACATTACTAATGGCAATCAGACATTCTATACTAATAAATATATAAAATTGTAACAAATACGTCTGGATCAATATGCCAGTAACAATCTATTTTTCACAGCGACGAATTTGACAAGTGATAATGATGTTACTAGTGACCAGTATGAAATTTCTATTTTTATAAGATTCTTGACAAAATTGTCACTGTTCGCCATTTTCTTGACAAGTCGTATAGTAGCAAACAAAGTATTAAGTCCTGCTTACACGTAATAATAAGTATGGATGTAGACAGCCATTAAAGAATTCTAAAGCAAGAGAAAATATTAAATATTTTATTTTTTTCGTCCTAGCCCCAAGGAAAATAAATAATGTAATATGAAAATCGAATAAATTATACAAGTTATATTTATATAGTGTGTTAATTAAATATGGAATATTGCTAATAACTCGTTATATATTCCTTTTATGAAAAATTATTAATTTTTTTTATAAACATTTTCAAAATTATAACAAATCTTCAAAATGAGAACCATTCACGGCCAAAAATTGCCCCAGTCTATCACGAACACAGTCCATTGACTTTCTCACAGTTTCAGGAGTAATCAGTTCCATCTCATAACTAACCCTTAATTTCAGGTCTTCAATATTGTTCGGTCTATCACGATACATATCAAAGCATTAGAAAGAACCATAATTTTAAACATTCTCTGAAACAGTTATGTTATTGTTTTGTTTTTTTCATGGCCTACTCCATTATAAATACACACATTTATTTTGTGTTACTTATCAACGCATTTGAAAGAACCATAACATTTACAAGAGAGTATTCATAATTTATTCTGAGTCAAACTTCTATTTGTATGTAAAATTTAATGGAAATTTCAAATATATAAAATTTAACATAGGGGTGCCATTAAAAAAAAGTTATTTTTTGCCACACATTGTACATGAATCAATACTTTTGTGAGACCACAGCCATAAGTTTTAGTTAGATATCTCCAACAACTTTTGCTTTTTTTTTTTTCTCCATAAATAGTTATTTATGGTACTTGTGAGGTAAGTGCATCTTTATTGCACGAGTGGAAAGATTTAAGCACGAGGCGTCAGCCGAGTGCTTAAATTACACGAGTGCAATAAAGATCACGCTCACAAGTACCATACGTAATTTTATCCATGACCATAACGAAAAATTATGTTTTATAAAAGAAAATATGTTCAAAATAAGTCCTCATGTAATCACATACCATGGCATGGATTTTAGAATCAATACGTTACTAGGTAGGTCATGATGTAGGAGGCCATGATTAGTAAAGAATGGTATCTAAGGCGTTGAATAAATAACAAATTATAATTAATTATATAATTTTAATATATATTTTTTCACTTTAAACGTGTATTTTCGTCTTTTTGAAGTTTCAGGGATTATTTAGAAGTGTTCACGGAACTAATGTGATTAAAATAATTTCACATTTTACTTCTGTAAACATAAGAGGAATATTAAAACTTAACTACTCATCGTGTCTGTTTAGCTCAGTTGGCTAACGCGTGTTGTTTTAAAATCCTATAAACCCAACTTCATAGGTTCAAGTCTCCTCGCAAAATTTTAAAAAGATGCATATTAGATATGGATGTAATGTACAAATTACGACGTAGCAGATAGAAAAAAGAGAAGGAGATTTATATATGTATATTTAAGAAATGGTAATAAAGAAGTAGAGGTAGTGACATCTAGTAACTAATATATTAACTTCTTGAATGGAAAAGTATACGTGTGTACCCGGGTACTAGGAAAATACTAATGAACTGTGAGATAAAGTTCAAACTGTGAGGTAAAGTCTTTATCTCACTAGTGAAATAAAGTAATGTTGAATAAAAGCCTACTTTACAAACGCAAAAGTATTTAGTAAAGGCATGTTTTTCGTTATGGTCATGGATAAATGAATATATAAAGAATTATTAGCAATATTCCATACTTAATTAACACACTGTATATTTAAAAAACAAAGAAACATGAACTGAAAACTAGTATAACTCCATAAAAATACTACCAGCGATCTACAGCAAACCACTAAATGATGCAGAACTGAAAGTAGGAGTAAATATAAAATAAGAGATAAAGGCACTTAGTATCTCTTTCAAAACTTCCTAACACGTTTCATAGTAAAAGTAAGTTAATTTGGAAGACCACGTACTTTTACAGTTCACTAGCTAAAGTTCATTAGAAAAAGCTAATTATAAGTGCAATAAATAAAATAATCCTCGATAATTGAAACCTAGTTCAATTCTGAATTGCGATTTTATCCAAATGTTACTCGTATGATAATATGAAAATGAAACTATTTCACCAGCCTCATAAAAGAATTCCAGTTATTTCTAAGTGAAGTATCTCAAGCTGTCATTTTCCATTTTCTAGAAGTAAATGCCTTTATCACGTGTTAATGAATTACTAGCCATATCTTGCCACTGCTAGCGCTCAATAGTCGCCACTCATCAATACTTGTTACGAGTAATAACATTTACTTGTAAAGTTCGTCACTTTGAGAAATAGTTCCAAGTGTTACACTGAAGATCATTTCATTCCATGATGAGGAAAGTCAGCTTACATCCATGTTATTATCGCCATGGTAACAAGTTTCTCAGGCCCTTAGAAATATTACATATTACTTTATCTCAAAACATACAACTACTATTACATACTGCATACTAAGTGATTCAAAAGTGCACAGGTAAACTTCCAAGAACCCCAAAACTGCCTGAAACAATACAGCCAAACATTCCATTGTTATTCGAGAATTTTAACGTTAACTAATGCACCTTCTTGCCGTGAAATTTATTTTTTAAAACAAACATTATGAATAATTTGTTATTTCGAACATCTACTGAAACTTAAGACCGTATTTGATCATAGGCAAGTCCTGAGTATTTCTGGTTGACAAAACATCAGTGATGACGGTTCTTTAAAAAAAATGCTTTCCATTGCAATCCTCTGATCAAAATTACTTCAATTTCATCTTACTTTTAACTACTCAACAGACTTTTATCTTTTAAAAGAGTTGTTGAATAAATAATAGCATTACAAAATATGAGCAGTTTGGAAGACTTCATTATGTAATAAATTATTTAACACCTTATAGACTCTTTATATCTCCAAAAAACTTCAGGGGTCAATGAAGTTGCAAGATGATACGGAGACAATGAAGAAATACTGGATTCAGAATGATATGGGATATCTAAATACTCTAAGAAAACCTACATCTCATTTGTTGTGTTCAATAGAAGTATCTTAGTGTCTGTAGAGTATCGGACTCACAATTTTTGGATGACATAATCAGCTTATTAAATTAAACAAAATAAAACATGCAACCAGATTTTTTGCCTTTAAACACGAAAAGTGACTGGTAACTAAAAACGTAACGACTTTCCATCTGTGGAGTGAGATTCAGGTTCCCCGTTGCTGGAAAAGACAGTTTTTCTGCAGAATTCTTGAGAACAGAAAGAATCTGTCAAATAGCCAATTATATTTTCATTAGCTTCGTATTCTAAGAGAATAAGGCGATGATATATTGTTTTTTGTTTATTTTCCGTCTTGATTTATTACGATGTTAACTTAAAAATATTTTGTTAACACATTTATTTTTCTTATGAACGTTTTCGCCCTATTGTGGGCATCTTCAGACAAAGATATTTGTACCTAAATTGCATAATATATGTTAAAGTACACAAATTAATTAGTTAGAATATATAAATACATTTAAAAATATTTTCTAAAAAGTATGCTAAAACACAGCAACAAATTATGTAATAAATATGCATATTTGATGTCATATTCTTCATGTTAGCTGGAGATCGTGAACAAGTTATTGTATTAGATTAAAATATGTAATGACTCAACAGGTTTAACAGATTATCATGACATCAATTCAGTTTATACAAACATCCATGTTATACTTTCAAAACCTTCGTCGCCAATCCTAAGTCCTTCTTTATTTACACCATTTTTCCACAACAGTCAAATACGATCCCATAAACCTTTCTCCCCTTGATTTCAACACATTGAAGATGCTTTTAAATTATATATGTAATATTTTCTGTGTCATACCATGTTAAAATATGCACATTTAATTTAAGAGGGTTATCTTTCAACAAGTATTTATTTGAGTCATTACATATTTTAATCTAATACAATAACTTGTTCACCATCTCCAGCTAACATGAAGAATATGACATTAAATATGCATATTTATTACATAATTTCTTGCTGTGTTTTAGTACACTTTTTAGAAAATATTTTTAAATGTATTTATATAGCCTATTCTAACTAATTAATTTGTGTACTTTAACATATATTATGCAATTTAGGTACAAATATCTTTGTCTGAAGATGCCCACAATAGGGCGAAAACGTTCATAAGGAAAATAAATGTGTTAACAAAATATTTTTAAGTTAACATCGTAATAAGTCAAAACGGAAAATAAACAAAAATCTATATTATCGCTTTATCATATTCCGACTTATTGGACAATTTTTTTAAAATGTATTCAAAATTTAAATTCTAAGAGAAGTTTGTCCTTGTAATTTTGAATCACCCTGTATAATCCCATATTTTCCAAGGCACAAACATTCAAATTTGCATTCATGTCTCCATGATACATTACAGCAACGACCACAGTGTTTGTGTCTTCTAAGTGTTAGTGAGATTCCTGTCGAGCAATAAGAGCCTCGATAACCAGTGAAAGCACCCGAAGTAGTGGAGCTTGGATTGCTTCTGCGGACACCTACGACCCTGTTTCCATTTACATCCACCTTATTGCTTCGAAACAGTCGTTTTGGACAGATAGATGGAGTATTTTGGCACCGATATTTTTGGGGGTTTTTGTGATATGAAATGTCAGCATTATGTCAAATCAGTTTCAAAGAGAGTCCGTCATACATTGCAACGGTGGAAGAGCGCTTAGAATTTACATATTTGGGTTTTCCTGCCTCATATTTGCACCATTTCATAGCCAAATAACATTAAAGTACATTATTCGGGTAATATCTCTCTCTAAGATTTCTCATTCGTTTTAGCGGTGTTCAACAAAGTCCATAAAACTTTTTGAGTTGATTGACTCTCCTAGCATGACGTCGAGATGATGCCCGTTCACCACCTGAGACAATAAGGTCCACCATCTTGATCGGACTAATTTCAACTCCCAACAGGATTTTAATCCATAACCTGTCACCAGTCTGAGTCAAAATTGTGGCTTAAATACTTCGTACAGTGGTAGATCATTCCATGACTAAATATAAATGTACCTATGTAAATAAGTTATCCGTCTTATTAATTTTAGAGGTTACGTGACATCATACTACACTATTAAAGTAGATATGGGCAGTAATCATCAAAATTCTTAGATTATCGAGGCTAAATTTATGTAAAGGACTCGAGTAAACAGATTTTTAATTTTATTGCAATTACGTGATGAGTGTAATAAATAGGACATACTTCATTTGTGTCCTTGAAGCTGAAACGAGTAAAATATTTTAAAATGGTGGAGGAATTTGAGTTTGCAATGGAGTATTAATAAATCAAAGTGAACTTTCACAGACAAGGAGGGTGCAAGAGACTTTCTGTGTGTAAAATTGTGATATTGTCTAGAAATTTAGCGAGATGCCAGTTATTTCGTAGGTCGAACGCTTATTAAAGTGATATTTTATGGCCTTAAAATATATTCTCATGCATTCAGTGGCGAATCCTGAAATCAAGATCAAAGCGTGGAGAATACAATTACTTTAATTTCTCTCTAAAAAAGTGGGCGTGGTACACATTATTCCAGCCACTGGCTGTTGTACAGCACATTAAATAAATAAATAAATAAATAAATAAATAAATAAATAAATAAATAAATAAATAAAATTATTATTATTATAAATAAAATTCCATTATTTAACTTTCAAAATGCAATTCTGTCGACTTACCAGTATATTTATATGTGTAATCAATAGACTTCGGATTTTAGGTAAAAACCTATTTTAATCCTTAAAAGACAAGTTCATAAAAACTTGCAAGTACACGTTTCATATAAATCTATGCCTAAAATTTGTATTGTAATAGCAACTAAAATGCCTATTTTGACGACAAAGCCTATTTTGACCTATTAAGTATGTTTTATCTCCAATAGGTTAAAACATCTATTCTTATTTCGAAAATTTGTATTTTAAAGTCCAAATGTGTTCCTGGTTCTGTTGGAAATAAAGTAAAGGATAAACTGGACCAAGTTCTGCAGAGAAATGTAGAAGGCTGGTTCAATAAAGCGGAAACGGAAGAACGAGAACGAAATAATGTTAAAATAAATGTATTTAAATGTGAGGAACATTTGTGAACGCTCACATTTAAAACTAGTGTCGGTTTAAACCATTGAAGAAACGGATTTACAATGCAACATTTCTGTCCAACTAGCGTCAAAATTGAAATACGCTCCTGTTACTTCAGTGGATGTAGAGCGTTCAATTTCAGCATACAAATTCGTGTTGTGTGGCAGACGGCATTGCTTTTTAGTTGAAAATTTAGAAAAAGTATTAGTAATATATTGTGAAGCTAATTATGGACATTAACGGACAAGGCTTGGTAAAAATTGATTATATTTAACTTGTTTGTGTACTGAATTTATGTATAAAACTTATTTTTCACATTTACTTATTTAGTTTATGTATAACTAGTTAGATATTTGTTGTTCTTGTACTTTTAGTAGTAGTAGTGGTGGTAACGGTGTATAAGCATTTGAAATTATTACATTCTAGAAGTAAATTCCTGATGATTTGGAACATGATTTTAAAGCAAACATTTTTTGTTAGAGCTTATTTTCAATTCTTTAGAGACTATTTCCTAAACGTTTAAGCCTATTTTAGGCACCTAAAATTACATTTTAAGGACATAAAAGTCTGTACCCTAGTAATCAGCTGCTGTGAATTTAGGCATAGACCTGTACCGAGAAAATAGGCTGGAATTTGCTTTTCTTCAAAGATTATAATGTCGGGAAGGTTTTAATTTAAATTTCCCAACGTCACACTGACACATATCGTTACAGTCGCCCAGTTTCACATTAAATAAAACAACAAAATACAAGTTTATCTTCTCATTGATCTGAATGAAACTTCAGCACTTTACCTATCACGAAATCATGCAACACTGGAAGCAAAATTGTGTAAAGTACTCTCGTCTTTAAATGATAAATAAACGGTGTCCATTTCCTGTTGTGCTGAAAAATATCATTGTCGGAATAACCACAAAAATAAACACTCGAGCTGGCAGAGAACTGTGCGTTATTCCATCATTGCCGTATAGCATGCAGATTTACACTCTGCTTTTATGGCACCCGAACTGACTGGTATTTTTTCCTAACAGACGAGTAAACTTAGGATAATTTAATCTAGGATAGATAAGAGTAGGTAACAGATATAATGAAAGACTCAAATTTTCACAACAGAATAACAGAGTGACAGAAACGAGACATAATGCGTTATATTGTAAACATACAGGTAGCAAGGCATGTAGTATTACCTTTATTGTAATGGAACATGCCGTTCAACTAACATAAAAAAACCCTTTCTCTGCTCGGCGCTTTCTTGAGGTCTGTGAACAGTAATACACCCCGAGGCTTCAGAAGGTATTTTTGCCGAGCACTGCATATCGGGTATATAATTGCATGCAATCTAACCTGAATAGATTTAAACTGAATATTTAAAATTTGCGGAGAAACTAAAAGGTGAAAAATAAATATAAATAATATAGTAATAATAAATAATAATAATAATAACAATAATAATTTGAATTATTGAGAGTGTGTTTACTGAAAATTACACGACATGTATTGAATATTCGCCACTGCATGCATTACATTGTTTCGTGTAATGCTGTGATGCATCTCTTTTACGTTAAATTACGTTAATGTCTGAATGGCGCATAGACCGAAGCCCAAATACGTATCAAAATGGTTCATGGATTGAATTATAGATACAGCACAGACATTAAATTATGATGTGATGACGTTTTTAGGACTTCAAACGTTGTATACGGAAATTTAATATCTTCAAAATGTTACGAAAACGGGTTCCATTTGCAGACTCAACCGATACTCCCAGTTGCTGTAGAACCGTAAAAGAAATCATATTTCCATACAAATATCCCAAGGACCATTACAATTTTAACCAAATGAAAGTATAGAATTTTATGGTAGTAATGTGAATATTTTATAAATAAATATAAAATAAAACTTAACTAGACTTTTTTTTGTCCCCAATTTTAAATTCATGGTTAAATTTTTGTAGAGTTAATACATCAACTTATCCGTTATTTTCATTTTTAAAATAATTTGTGGACTGATTTTCGTGTAATAATACATTTATTCCAGAATCGTTTCTGACCAAGATACGTTCAATGTGTTTTACTAAGTAGTAAAACTGTAGTAAGCCACAAAATATTCGGTGGACACTCAATATTTCTTCGTAATTTTTCTTCTTTCTTTCTATGAGGTTTCTGTTTCTCTCAAATTACATTATTCTGAGATTCAATACTTACGCTACAGCTTACTAATCGAGTTTAAAATTACTGATATCTATCGCTTCTTAGATGATTCCTGAAACACAACACATCTCAAATGTCAATAAATGTGAAAAATGTCATACAAACAGCACACAATCTAATACAACATTCGCTCCCGTTTAATTTTATTTTAGTAGATATTTTACTCCTTATATTTTTAGACATCTTGTTTTCTCTACTCGCGAACAATGATCTCATAGTAGCTATCTGATATTACAAAAAAATATGCATTGATGAATGTATAAATATGTCATGCGATTGAGTTCCTTTAAACACGATTCTATCCCTTTCCTACTGAGACTATCATCTGCAATCTCAATACATTTACTAAAATGTTACACATTCCTTCTATAAATAGTTCATAATAAAGACAACTGACGAAACACGATGTTTTTTTTTTTTTTTAATGTTACTAACAAGCTTCTCTGTGGTGGAGCTGTAACCATAGAAACGCTCTTCCACCGAATATAAATTCATAATTTCTCGTTGAGACTTGCACATAATATTATGGAGAGTGGTTTGTGCTCTTTGTGTCGTAGACCAATTGTGATGCTTTAAAACCTGTGGTTACGATTTATACGTGTAACTCCATCGGTTAAGGTTACCAGTAGCAATATGAATTCTGAAAAAAGTCACATTCTATAAAATTCACAATGTGAAGAATCTCCTAATAAGATACGGGCCCGTAGATAAAGAAATATTGATGGAGAGATGTACATTTTGAAACAATGACGTTATATTTACAAGATTCGCTTGCCTAATTTATAATTTAGGCTGTATTATCCTCACAATCCCATGGGCGTAACCCTCTATATTCCCGTCGACGAATTCAAAACTGTGATAATGTGCCTGTAATCGCTTTGAAGGCAACGTTCTCTTGTTTTTAGAGTCCTATTATCTTGATCCGAGGTTGAATGTCATTCATAGGCTTTTCTGACTCTCCACTGTTCTCACTGAACTCAGACCTCTCGCTCGGATCCTTCATTTGTTTCTCCAAGAGTAACAGAAAAAATCAAAATAAACCATCTTCATCATAATAAAAGTTTAACCTAAGACATCATTCAGCCTGGATTAACAAACTGTACCAAGAATTCAGACTTGTTCACAACAAAGTTGTTACAAGTATGATGAACAATGTACATCGTCTCGAGTAAATTTATGCCAATAAGAATTTAAATCCCTTAGTAAAATTTGATTAAAGTGATTGTATTCAGATTTGCAGGGTCATTTTGGCTAGAATCGTTCACGGCTATTCATAACTATAGAATTCCTTAACCTAAATCCAATATCTTGTAATTAGGACAAAATTATAAGTTAAAGGAATATAAATATATGCTATTTATATATACTGTGGATAGTCTTACAACTATTTAGTACAGCATTAATCTCTAATGTCTTTGAAACTTAATTATGAAATTATATTCCTTCTCGTAAATTAAACAAAACAGTATCAGTATCCAGGCGATGACTCTAAATAATAAATTTCTGCACTAAGAAGTTTCAAGGCATAAATAACTTATTTATATATTAAATAAAATTTCAGTGATACCTGATTTGATTGTCATTTTGAAAGAAAACTTCTTCCATTGACACAAATATTATAATCTCCCATAAGTGGTTTTGGAAGCCTGAATGCGCTGTGGAGATAGTACACTTCTTATGAACAATGATAATAGATTTCATAACAAATATATCCCTATCGCTTGGCTCCGTAATTACAAGCCAACCAACACTTACTTACTAGCCACAGAAACCGGTGACATCAACCTCGTGGGAAGTTCTATCGTGTGCCATTTCAGCAAGTTGATATGAAGACAAGACTCTCTACATGTTATTCGCAGCTTCGCTGTCAATGGTAGTGGTACAACGAAAGACGTACGTGAAGAGTTTGTGCTGTGATTTCCTTCTTTAGCAATGGAATATAGTTTGTCTCTGTTCTATTATAAAAGTAATTGGCGTATCCTGTAGGTGGGATTAAAATCCACAAAACTGCAGTAATATAATGATCTGAAAATTACTTTCAACAAATATCTCAACAGTGCCAGATTCTGGATGGTATCACCCACAGGTCTCCTCGCTAATTGTGTTTTTATGCGCAGTAATAGTGGAGTTAATATCTCCACCTGTACAGCTTGTTTTGATGATATCACCCAGAAATGTTCACAGATTTTCCAGATAACTTCGTATCTAGAGATAGTGTTAAAGAGACTGACTGCCAGTGCTCACAGTCTTGTCGATATTGTGTACAACAAATGTCGGCGATATCGTCCAGATACATCCACTGCCCTCTCACTGAGTTAATAAATCCCGGTGATATCAACCGAAATCATCCACAGCCTTCACAATAAATTTATTCTATTATGTAGACCAAATGTCGGCGACATCGTCCGAAAAACATCCACAGCCTTCAAACTGAATCATCTATATTCTCGGGGGTATGTTGCGAATTGTCCACAGCTTCCTCTCTGATTTAGATTCTGTACAAAAATTCTTGACGATATCATCCGAAAATGTCCACAGCCGTATCGATAAATCATATCGTGTTGATCAAAGTGTCATCCACATCATTCGCAAATGTCCACAGCTTTCTCAATAAATTCTGTTATGTAGGTTAAATGTCGGCGACATCGTTCGTAAATATCCACAGCCTTCTTGCTGAATCATCTTCTGTATTCTCGGCGGTATATTGCGAAATTGTCCACAGCCTTCCCCCCTGATTCACCTTCTGTACAAGAATTTTTGGCGATATCATTCGAAAATGTCCACAGCCTTCTCGAGAAGTAGTGTACATCAAGTGTCGGCCATCGTCCGCAAATATCCACAACATTTTGGCTAAAGTCTGTACACCAACAATCCCGTTTCCACTGCGGTACGGAACACATCACAACTAACTACGCAGTACCGGAGTCCGTGATCTCGTCCGACATGGGAAAGGCATCTGGACCGCGAGTTCTG
The DNA here is from genome assembly GCA_025594305.2 of Periplaneta americana. Taxonomy (NCBI): domain Eukaryota; kingdom Metazoa; phylum Arthropoda; class Insecta; order Blattodea; family Blattidae; genus Periplaneta; species Periplaneta americana. Next base: position 18,071,765 of record JAJSOF020000021.1, read on the forward strand.
GCGGACCGGCACCGTAACAGCTCAGTTCTCTTCGGCCTCCTCGCGGAACAGGTATGTGGACCAGTAGACGAGGTTGAAGAGGGCGAAGACGAGCGGGAACGTGATGCGGGAGATGACGTCGATCCGCTTGGAGCGCGTGGGGAACTTGGACAGCCAGGTGCGGCAGCAGTTCTCCCTCTTGGGCTGCATGTGGATCTCGCACTGACGAACCTTCTCCAAGGTGAGCGCGTCGCCCGGGTGGCGCACCAGCGGCTTCTGCAACACCCGGCCACCACATACTACCCGTCACCCAGGCGAGGGCCAGGCACATAGGGGCACTGTGCGAGAGGGTACGCACAATGCCCCTGCGGAAGGGTCTTGGATCTCCGGAGGAGGCATGCATCGAGGTTCCTCCAGAGACCCGATCAACACTGAACAAGCTAAAGAAAAGACAAGCTGAACACAGGGTTACTGAACAAATTTACGGTTCAAGATAAAGATACAGAACATCAATTTCCATCGTGATACTGCGACCCTCGGGCAGTGCTCCAGGATCGCAAACTAAAGGCCAGGTAAAGTCATAGTTAAAATAAATAAACAGCCAAATTCTACATCAAGTTGTCAATAACAAGCTAAACTACTTTAAGTCAATCAAATGGGTACAAAGAAGAAATCCCTGAAGGGAATCTCTCAAGAGAGGGCAGGAAAAAATAAACAAGCCTTGAAATAAGTATCACATTCACCACACGCTCACATACTAGGCTCTGTGAATGCATGCTCAGTTTACCACACAGATAACACAGATATTCATGCCCGGTCCTGACCTGCCCTCGGCGAAAAAATGTCCGAGGTCCCCATTTGATCAACCCCCGATAAAGACTGGAAGACTGCCCGGGAGCAAGGTTACTCACAGGCGTGATCTGACATGCCACCACAACCCAGCAAGCTATGGCATGTGATGTATGTGACGGTCACATTAGCTACCCACATACTTACAGTCGTACGGTTCGTCGCCTTTAGCCGCAGCTTGGCGAGCAGACGTCCTAGCAGGGTCGGGGGCTAACAGAACACAACAGGGTGGCTTCGAGTCAGTATGTTTGCATGTTCCACTAACAAGTCATTTGTTTGATGTTCAACTGTTTTGTTATTAATTTATTAGATGTTCAATTGTTTGGTACAAAAACTAAGCAAATATTGTGAAATAAATTACAATTGTTCTTCTAAGTTCGTTAGGATATTGTGCTAAATTAACTAATTTCATTTCCGATTAATGTTTTTGATGCCTTTGTTTGACGTTATTTTGGTAGTTTCGAGTCAGTATGTTTGGATGTTCTACTAACAAGTTATTTGTTCGATGTTCAACTGTTTTGTTATTCATTTATTAGATGTTGAATTGTTTGATACAAAAACTAAGCAAATATTGCGAAATAAATTTCAATTGTTCTTCAAAGTTTGTTAGGATATTGTGCAAAATTAACTAATTTCATTTCCGATTAATGTTTTTGATGCCTTTGTTTGACGTTAATTTGGTGGTTTCGAGTCAGTATGTTTGGATGCTCTACTAACAAGTTATTTGTTTGATGTTCAACACTTTTGTTATTCATTTATTAGATATTAAATTGTTTGCTACAAAAACTAAGCAAATATTGTGAAATAAATTTCAATTGTTCTTCAAAGTTTGTTAGGATATTGTGCAAAATTAACTAATTCCATTTCCGATTAATGTTTTCGATGCCTTTGTTTGACGTTAATTTGGTGGTTTCGAGTCAGTATGTTTGGATGCTCTACTAACAAGTTATTTGTTTGATGTTCAACACTTTTGTTATTCATTTATTAGATATTAAATTGTTTGCTACAAAAACTAAGCAAATATTGTGAAATAAATTTCAATTGTTCTTCAAAGTTTGTTAGGATATTGTGCAAAATTAGCTAATTCCATTTCCGATTAATGTTTTTGATGCCTTTGTTTGACGTTAATTTGGTGGTTTCGAGTCAGTATGTTTGGATGCTCTACTAACAAGTTATTTGTTTGATGTTCAACACTTTTGTTATTCATTTATTAGATATTAAATTGTTTGCTACAAAAACTAAGCAAATATTGTGAAATAAATTTCAATTGTTCTTCAAAGTTTGTTAGGATATTGTGCAAAATTAACTAATTCCATTTCCGATTAACTAATTCCATTTCCGATTAATCTTTTTGATGCCTTTGTTTGACGTTAATTTGGTGGTTTCGAGTCAGTATGTTTGGATGTTCAAGTTATTTGTTTGATGTTCTAATTCATTTATTAGAAGTCAAATATTGTGAAATAAATTTCAATTGTTTTGTTTGATGTTCATGCCTTTGTTTGACGTTAATTTGGTGGTTTCGAGTCAGTATGTTTGGATTCACTTTATTTGTTTGATGACTTTTGTTATTCATTTATTAGATATTAAATTGTTTGCTACAAAAACTAAGCAAATATTGTGAAATAAATTACAATTGTTCTTCAAAGTTTGTTAGGATATTGTGCAAAATTAACTAATTCCATTTCCGATTAATGTTTTTGATGCCTTTGTTTGACGTTAATTTGGTGGTTTCGAGTCAGTATGTTTGGATGCTCTACTAACAAGTTATTTGTTTGATGTTCAACACTTTTGTTATTCATTTATTAGATATTAAATTGTTTGCTACAAAAACTAAGCAAATATTGTGAAATAAATTTCAATTGTTCTTCAAAGTTTGTTAGGATATTGTGCAAAATTAACTAATTCCATTTCCGATTAATGTTTTTGATGCCTTTGTTTGACGTTAATTTGGTGGTTTCGAGTCAGTATGTTTGGATTTCTACTAACAAGTTATTCATTTATTAGATTTGTTTGATGTTCAATTGCTCAAAGTTTGTTTTTCTTAAATTGAGTTAATGGTTTCGAATTGTTTCTAACAAAAACTGTTTTCTTATTCATTTAAATATTTTGTTTGGTACAAAAATAAGCAAAATTGTGAAATAAATTTCAATTGTTCTTCAAAGTTTGTTAGGATATTGTGCAAAATTACTAATTCCATTTCCGATTAATGTTTTTGATGCCTTTGTTTGACGTTAATTTGGTGGTTTCGAGTCAGTATGTTTGGATGTTCTACTAACAAGTCATTTGTTTGATGTTCAGCTGTTTTCTTATTCATTTATTAGATGTTCAATTGTTAAGCAAATATTGTGAAATAAATTACAATTGTTCTTCAAAGTTTGTTAGGATATTGTGCAAAATTTCCATTTCCGATTAATGTTTTTGATGCCTTTGTTTGACGTTAATTTGGTGGTTTCGAGTCAGTATGTTTGGATGCTCTACTAACAAGTTATTTGTTTGATGTTCAACACTTTTGTTATTCATTTATTAGATATTAAATTGTTTGCTACAAAAACTAAGCAAATATTGTGAAATAAATTTCAATTGTTCTTCAAAGTTTGTTAGGATATTGTGCAAAATTAACTAATTCCATTTCCGATTAATGTTTTTGATGCCTTTGTTTGACGTTAATTTGGTGGTTTCGAGTCAGTATGTTTGGATGCTCTACTAACAAGTTATTTGTTTGATGTTCAACACTTTTGTTATTCATTTATTAGATATTAAATTGTTTGCTACAAAAACTAAGCAAATATTGTGAAATAAATTTCAATTGTTCTTCAAAGTTTGTTAGGATATTGTGCAAAATTAACTAATTCCATTTCCGATTAATGTTTTTGATGCCTTTGTTTGACGTTAATTTGGTGGTTTCGAGTCAGTATGTTTGGATGCTCTACTAACAAGTTATTTGTTTGATGTTCAACACTTTTGTTATTCATTTATTAGATATTAAATTGTTTGCTACAAAAACTAAGCAAATATTGTGAAATAAATTTCAATTGTTCTTCAAAGTTTGTTAGGATATTGTGCAAAATTAACTAATTCCATTTCCGATTAATGTTTTTGATGCCTTTGTTTGACGTTAATTTGGTGGTTTCGAGTCAGTATGTTTGGATGCTCTACTAACAAGTTATTTGTTCGATGTTCAACTGTTTTGTTATTCATTTATTAGATGTTGAATTGTTTGATACAAAAACTAAGCAAATATTGCGAAATAAATTTCAATTGTTCTTCAAAGTTTGTTAGGATATTGTGCAAAATTAACTAATTTCATTTCCGATTAATGTTTTTGATGCCTTTGTTTGACGTTAATTTGGTGGTTTCGAGTCAGTTCTACTAACAAGTCGTTTGATGTTCAACTGTTTTGTTATTCATTTATTAGATTTTCAATTATTTGATATAAAAACTAAGCACATATTGCGAAATAAATTTCAATTGTTCTTCAAAGTTTGTTAGGATATTGTGCAAAATTAACTAATTTCATTTCCGATTAATGTTTTTGATGCCTTTGTTTGACGTTAATTTGGTGGTTTCGAGTCATGTTCTACTAACAAGTCGTTTGATGTTCAACTGTTTTGTTATTCATTTATTAGATGTTCAATTGTTTGCTATAAAAACTAGGCATATGTTGAGAAATAAATTACACTTGTTCTCCAAACATTTTTAGGATATTGTGCAAAATTAATTAATTTCATTTCCGATTAATGTTTTTGATGCTTTTGTTTGACGTTAATTTGGTGGTTTCGCGTCAGTATGTTTGGATGTTCTACTAACAAGTTATTTGTTTGATGTTCAACTGTTTTGTTATTAATTTATTAGATGTTCAATTGTTTGGTACAAAAACTAAGCAAATATTGTGAAATAAATTACAATTGTTCTTCTAAGTTCGTTAGGATATTGTGCTAAATTAACTAATTTCATTTCCGATTAATGTTTTCGATGCCCTTGTTTGACGTTAATTTGGTGGTTTCGAGTCAGTATGTTTGGATGCTCTACTAACAAGTTATTTATTTGATGTTCAACACTTTTGTTATTAATTTATTAGATATTCAATTGTTTCCTACAAAAACTAAGCAAATATTGCGAAATAAATTTCAATTGTTCTTCAAAGTTTGTTAGGATATTGTGCAAAATTAACTAATTTCATTTCCGATTAATGTTTTTGATGCCTTTGTTTGACGTTAATTTGGTGGTTTCGAGTCAGTATGTTTGCATGTTCCACTAACAAGTCATTTGTTTGATGTTCAACTGTTTTGTTATTCATTTATTAGATGTTCAATTGTTTGCTACAAAAACTAAGCAAATAATGCGAAATAAATTTTTGTTCTTCAAAGTTTGTTAGGATATTGTGCAAAATTGACTAATTTCATTTCCTATTAATGTTTTTGATGCCTTTGTTTGACGTTAATTTGGTGGTTTCCACTAACAAGTCATTTGTTTGATATTATTGATATTATTTATTAGATGTTCAATTGTTTCCTATAAAATCTAAGCTAATGTTCTGAAAGAAATTACAATTTTTTCCCGAAGATATTTAAAATGTGCAAAGTTAACTAATTTGGTGCCTCTGTTTGACGTTTAATTTAACTCTAACGTAAAACATTTAAAAATGTTTTGCATGTGGACCTTAAATGTTATGCAATATTGAATAAATTCAGAAAGAGGTGTCGCTTCAACATAGTACAACATTTCGAATTTTGGATATAGCTTTCGTCCTTCGAAACGTGAGTTCTTGTAACTTGATCAAGAAAGGAAATATTCCAAGATACATATCCCCTGAATAATGCACCATCCCTTTATCCCCATTTAGTACGTCTATGTAACTCCTTTCCTAATTAGCATTGTCAGTATCATTTCAACAATGTTCAACTTTTCTATCTCAAAGCAATTACAGAAATATTTCAAAAGAAATATCGGAGTTTTCTATAATTACACATTTACAAGATAATGAAACATTATTATTTCAAATAATACCTTGAGTGTCATTTTTCGACATTTGGCAATTATCAATCATAATCACAGATTTGTTTAAAGATGTAACCAATTTCTAAAAATGTTTTAAAGGTGGCAAGAATTAATAATTTATTGTATGTGCGATAATGTTATTCAGCATAATTTTTCGTCAAATGTATTACAACATGTAAACTATATAAATATTTTAAAACTAAGTGAAACATTTTTTCTAGCTTTTGAGGTTTTTGTTATGTTGTTTATTATTTTAATGCACAACTGTTTCTCGGAATTAGATGTACAAAGACACTTTCAAATTAACGTAAATTTTGTCTGTAAAATAAATGGGCGAGTTGCACACGAAGTAATCTCATTAGTGAATAATATCTTTATACCTGTTTTTTTATGTGCACCTGTTTTTGTCATAGCAACAAAATTAATATTAAAAATAAACGATATTTTTGTATCAGAGACTTGTAAGTTATAAAATATTAAATTAATTTATTGCAGCTAATTTTTACAGAACCATATTTAAAAGAATTAAATACTTAAGTAAAAATGAAATAGTGCCATTTCTGATAAATATTTGCAGTGTCATTTTTCGATACTACAGTGTTATCTAACATTACGCTTACATGATAATAAGAATTTTAGTACACACACTAATGAACATATGTTCAAATTTTGAAATTCTTTTTCACATATTATGTTGTTTAGTCAACTGTGCGAAGACAGGTCTGAACCTTACAAGTGATACCAACAAAGCACCACTTATGAGGCAACTAGTATGTAATAGTAAGAAAAGAAAAACTATGTATCCAAAAGTTATGTCTCATACATTACAACATTAACTGACCTACGATAAAGCTGCAGACATTACATCAAATTTTGAGTAAATTTATTTATTTATTTATTATTTTTTTTTTTGCATTTTAATTTTAAATATTGGAAAATTTATGATTTCTACTGCGTTAATATGCAAATCTCCTTAAAGTCAGGCACATCATGTTTTGGAGTTCTGCGTGTAATTCAGTTTATCACCTTTAAGTGCTTAAGAAATGTATTTTTCTTTTGAGCACGTAATAACCCAAAAAGATCAAATTAAATGCAAGCCGATACATCCTTCTTAACACGATGAATAACTCAACTGTTGAAAAACGTGTAAAAGACAAATAGGCTTAGTGAAAAGTAGGAATTATTTTAATGATACAGATCCTTTTTGTATGTTTTACCATTTGTAGATCTTAACGCAAAAGTTAAATATACAATTTTTGGAATTAATGCTAAAACTAGTAAGAAATAATTTCAAACGGAACGACTTGAAAAAATCTGATACTAAAGTAGTAGTAGTTGTGGGCGTGGTGTTGCTGTACTTGTAAAAACATATAAATGTGATACTGAGCTGCCATGCTACTGTACCTTCCAAAAAGTTGTGCTTTGGAGTGTTACGATACTGTAAAACAACAGCTGGACGGTGTAGGGGACGCTACAACGAGAGGGTTGTACAACAAGACATCCACCTACCTTACAGCGCAGTGTTTAGGTCTTACCCCCGGTTTTACCCCGTGCACTCGGCCACCCTGTATGTGTCAAGGGTAAGGAGGGATCAACAGGTGGTGATGCTGCTCTGGTGTCTTGTTGTCGCCCCCCACCCCCGGTCGACTTTAGCGTTTTCGGCCGGGGGCAAGGAGGCGTCTTGAACACGAGGTAGCCCTAAAAGAAAGCCGTTCTGGCACGAGCGTTCCTGTTGTAGGCCATGGCTTCTGGGAGGGACAGGGACTACAGTGTTGCAACCAGTCCAGACGATAGCAAAAGATGAAGTCACAGAAGAAACAGACGTCTTCTTAGACTCACCAGCAACGAAGAAAGGAAAGTGGAAATCGGCAGAATTCTGCCTCAGAATCCAGAAAAGTGGGAGAGGGAAGCGATTCCATATTTGAAACGGGGTTAACTATACCTCAAGTAAAATTACTTCGAACCTTGACAGTTCAAGACAGCATGGTCAAATCGTTAAAACCACTACTTTAAGCTGGAATGGAAATGGATTTTTGAGCAAATATTTTGACTTACGGTCTTACTAATAAAAACCCTATACACAGACGTTTAACTGTCTTATACTTACACAATGAGTAGCTCGTTTATACGTCGTGTGTAAATTCCTTACTAATAATCACTACATACGTCGTGTATAACAATAAAACTGTTACACAGCTACGACATAGTTTCGTCATTACTTCGTTACGAAAGGTAATAGAATATCTGAGGTTCTCTATTGCATCCGGTAGAGCGCTCTAGTATGGCGTGTTAAATATCTATAGTACAACTGGCTCTAATCGATTACCACACTACATTTTGGTCAAAGAGTACAAGCTACAGCAATATTATTCTAATAATTCTATGATCTTTGTTTTGTTCATCTGTGGTTACAAGGCAATCATCATCATAAAATGACAGTCGATACGAACAGTTGTTAGAGGGACGGCCATTTTTTCGCTATATACAACGCTTAAACAAGAGGTTTCGTGTATATAACTACTGCAAAGCAATTCCCATTGTATAGTTACAGCCTGTTTATACATTCATAGCTTATTCACGGTTTATTAGTAACGTTTTCTGTCTCAACTCTGCGTAAGTCTCGTATAAAAACTATACACTGTTTATTAGTAAGACTGTAAGTCTTTAATTTTCCCATTTATTACCTGGTATTACCTCTTAAAAATGGTGTATCACATAATGACTATACCAAATTTGCATCCATTTTAATTTTTCGACTTTCTGAGAAAAGGTGTAGAAGTTTTAATTTAACTCTATTTTTTTTAATTTGTGCAGTTTGGGGGAAAAAATGTCTTTTTTATTTTTACAATTTATTCTTTGATTTTTCATCTTTAAGTAGACGGTGAAATAATGGTGGAAAAAATGAAGAAAATCACCTTAAAAATGTATTCTGTACTCAAAAAATGTTATTGTTCATATACGAGGCGTTCAGAAGCCAACATGATTAACTCCACTTTTGGTTATTTCAGAGTTTATAAGTTGGCAATGTATTAAATTGACCATATTTTCAGTGGTCAATGTGAGTTGCTCCATAATTCAGTAAAAAGCCCACAGACTGCAGTATTCTTCTCGAGTACATCACAGAATCAATAGTGGGTGTTTAACTTTAACCTTGACTAACTCAAAATCTTTGGAAAAGGAGTTAATCATGTTGACTTCTGAACGCCATTGATGTGCGCGTGGTGTTGTCTAAGCTGCAAAACATTAGGTGTAACCGTCTAAAGTTCCAACATTCGCTCGGATGTTCTGTGACAATTCGCATATAAGCAGGTTCTAATCCCTCCCTAATGCAGCTCTGTAATTTAAACGATAGTGCCGCTCAAATTTTAATTCACTTTCGATGGAGATATAACGTGAACCAATCAGACGGCCACCTTATAAAGAAAATTGGATGGAAAACAAATGCGCCACTATATAAATTGAGTAAAAGTAAGAAACTCCTTGCAGCTTTCCTAATTTTAATTTTATGAAGAAAACTATATTGAACAATTATAGGGGCGAAAAGGAACTATAGCCTACTTACTTACTTACAAATGGCTTTTAAGGAACACTGAAGTTCATTGCCGCTCTCACATAAGCCCGCCATCGGTCCCTATCCCGATCAAGATTAATCCAGTCTCTACCATCAAATCACACCTACCTCAAATCCATTTTTATATTATCTTCCCATCTACATCTCGGCCTCCGCAAAGGTCTTTTTCCCTCCTGCCTTCCAACTAACACTCTATATGCATTTCTGGATTCGCCCATACGTGCTACATACCCTGCCCAACTCAAACGTCTGGATTTAATGTTCCTAATTATGTCAGGTGAAGAATACAAGTGTGCAGTTCTACGTTGTGCAACTTTCTCCATTCTCCTGTAACTTCATTCCTCTTAGCGAAAAGCGAAATATTCGGAACATACAGTATTTTAAAAAGCTATGTTTTTTCATTTATAAAGAATATGCCAAGTAGTTGGTTTTTAATGGCACCGTATACTTATTTTTCCATTTTTGGATTCTTCACGACTTAAAAGAACAAAAAATTTTTCTTTGTACAAATTAAAAAAGAACACTGAAAATTGATATACACCATAATATTAATGCTAGACATTCAATCCAAAGAATGAACAATTAAAAACAATTTAACAATGTTCTAATTGTGTCACGTGTTGACATAACTTTACAGAAAGTGTTCTAAATGGTCCTGATTCACCACAAAATATGCGTGAATCTGTCTTGTAAATTGTGTAATATTTTCGGCAACACTGTTCGGTTAATCTGTTGTACGTAATCTCTAATTCTCCATTCTAACTCTTCTAGGTCTCGTGGTCAGTCCTGGTAACCACTCCACGTCCAATAGACCCGAAAGAAAAAAAAACATCTAATGGGTTGAAATCAGGACAACTTGGGGGCCATTGAAGAATCATTGTTATCCGAATACTATTTATTAGCTTTTGTCTATGATTATTACTGAATTTTATGGCCTTCTTTTTAGCAAATAAATGTAACACATGAACATGATTAGCTGATACGTTTGATTACCATGATGACGCATCTCAATCGAAGAACTGTCAAGTACGAAGTATTTTTAATCAATGTATATTTTACCCTAATTTTCACTGTGAACTTACGAAGTCAATAATAATGTACAATTATAGTACTGCCAAATATTTCTCCCATATTATCTACTTCAAATTACAACCTCTGGAGGAGAAATGAGTCATACTTAGCTAGAAGAGTCATATGAAGAAAGAGTGAAGCCACAGACAATGACAAGAAAGAATATTAACATAACTTACCTATTAAGATTGAATAATATAGGTTTTCTTTTATTATATAGACGACTATTAACTGTTTCAATAATATGAAAAGATGCAATTCAACATATGAATTGAGGGTAAACCCCTTTATTTCAGTATGATGTCAGGAAGTGTAATTTAGATAAAAAAATGTGTTACCAAATATTCATCACGTAATAAATACTTGAATTTCTAACCTTAGAAGCAAGAATAGATCACATCTAAGAAACTCGTGCGAAGAAACAAATCACAATCGGCTAAAAGAACATAAAAGTTATTTACATTTCAAAAGTCTAAAATGTGTGTGCTTTCCTCTAATATGGATAATTATTGTGATTATTTCGCTTATGTACCATTTCAATAATCGAGCGTAGGAATCAGTTCAATTTCAAATGATTACATCCATCAATGCAATATTGTCGAGTTCATATTGCCACTTTTATATTATCGCTAAGGATTCGCTATTGTTTCTACTAATCAATGAAGAACACCATAACCTTATTTATCAGTAAACTCAGAAATAATCGATCAACATCAATTTCCTCAGCATAAAGTACATCAATAAATATGCTTTTACGGAATGTTACTAACATATTGTACATTTAATCAAATTTTTATCTTTTTAAATTTTAACTATAGGGTCAATATTAGATAACGAATTCCAACGGCTAAACAAGCTAGTAGTTGATAAAGAGTCGTTGAACAACTGATCAAAAATTTCATTGCGTTTAGAATATAACTGAATACAGTATTTACATTATTCCATTGTTTCTGTCATTCCTCTATAGTTAGAACAGTTGACACTAGATGGTTCTAGTCGTCGTTCCATATAAATATGTTCATACCAGCGAATAGGAATTATAAAGAATGGACACCGAGCGAATTTCTCTGGTTTGTTTTTCTGCGCAAATGTGCTCCGTTATCGTATAATTTCACTTTCAAACGCTAGAGAACAGTGTAATCGAGCGAATGGTGGAACAGCAATCCTGATTCGCTAGGAAGTCTGTTGAAAAGCATTTCTGCTGTCACTGCTGGTGCGATATCAGCGCCAACTCTAGGGAACGAAGCAAAACCTTCCCATGATGCAGATAGAGCTGGTTTGAAGGTCACTGAAATAAGGCACTACAATATCAGAAGGTACCGATGTGTAGTGTCCATAACTATAATGCCCTATACGCTGTTCATACTTTCTTTACGAATGCAAATGAAATTTTATAAGACGTAAATAGTATGCGTTGCCACCCTTATTTTCTTAATTATCTATGTATTATTCTATTCACGAAATAGTTCTGGAGTAAACTCTCTTGTGATATTACCTTTGAGAATATTCTTCTCACTATAATGTGAAATTTTAGCGACAGTATCAACATGGGATTTAATCAGAGTATTTATTTCCAGATATGCTATTTTATGTGAGAAAATATTTTGTATTGACCAAGATATAATGTAATTAGGTACTTTTCGTTTCAATATTATTCTAATTTTTCATTTACTGATGTACAATATATTGCAGAAGTTGTTTAAAAACGCTTAAAAACCAACTATGTATTTTCATAAAAATTTATTTTGTTTTAATGTTAATTAATTTGATGTCTTATTCTTAATTAGACTTTTAGACAATTTTACAACTAAGTAATATAAGTTTATGTTTTAACCGTTTCACAGATTATCTCCTTTTTCAGCTGTCTGTATTAAATATTAAACATTTTATTAAACAGATATATACAGAAGTTTTTTTATGATTTCAAATGAAATTAATACTAAACATTTAACGTTTTATGAAGAAAATTACGGTATGCATGTTTCAATGAGCAAATATGTACGCAAGTTATCTTCCAAGAACATAGATAATTATAATGCAAGTAGAAAGAATTCATTTCAACATTCACATTTAAAATTTGTGTGTTGAACCTAAATAAATACTGATTAGATAGTACAATTCAAAGCATGAAAAGGTATCATATGTTTTCAATTAGTTATTAAATGAAACTGTACACTATAAAATAATTTGTTTCTAATAAAAATATTTGCGATTTTAAGAGAATATTTGATTCGAAACTATCGACTTCTTAAAATAAAAAAACAGAATCAATGTATATATTTCTTCGTTCTCTGAAAGTTAAAGAAACGTAATGCAGTCAATTAATAAAAGTTTGACAAATGAACTCATTATGAAAAATAAAGAAGAAAGACCCCATATCAAATAAACACGAAGAAAAGAAAAGACAGTACACATAATGATAAAACAGAAATGACAATTCATATTTAAATTAATAATAATAATAATAATAATAATAATAATAATAATAATAATAATAATAATAATAACGGACGTAACTGTTCAGAAAGAAACAATAAACATCAAATAATAATAAAAAGCTGAAATATAACTGACACTAAACACAAATTTATTTAAAAGTAAAGTCAACTTTTTCACCATCGAAACGTTCTTAGAAATAATTTATACAAAAATGAAAACACCTATCTATTCCCAAAATATACATAATATTTTACGTCACATATTTTTAATTGTTATTTTTAAATTTGCCAACGTTAGTTTCAACTATACAAACCAAAGAGTTATTCAAGAATTTTTTCAGTTTTTTTTCAATGTTTTGAAGTAGTTTCTCATAATTCAAAAAGCTTTCAATTTTATTTTTAAAGATAAATGAGAAGCATATATTAATGTTCATTAATTTATCGTTTGTGCAGGGTATAATGTTTTTTTTTTTTTTTTTTTTTTTTTTTTTGCATATTACTTTTAAAAAAGTTTCAACGATTTTACGTCACATATTTTTAATTGTTTCATTTAAATATGACAACTTTGTTTCAACTAAACAAATCAAAGTTATTCAATAATTTATTCAGTTTATTTTCAAATGTTTTGAATTGTGAACCTTGTAGGTCCTCATAATTAAAAAGGCTTTCAATTTTATTGTTAAAGAAAAAATGAGAAACACATGTTAATTTTCATTGATAGATTGAACTTTATTGTTCATGAAGGATACAAGGTTTTAATATTTTTGCATATTACTTTCAACAAAGCTTCAACAATTTTATGTCACGTATTTTTAATTGTTTCATTTAAATTTGACAACGTTTGTTTCAACTAAACAAATCAAAGCTATTCAATAATTTCTTCAGTTTGTTTTCAAATTCTTTGAATTGTGGGCTTTGTAGTTTTTCATAATTCAAGAAGATTTCAATTTAATTGTTAAAGAAAAAAATTAGAAGCGTATATTAATTTTCATTAATTTATTGAAATGTATTGTTTGTGAATGATATAATGTTTTCATTTATTTCACACATTACCTTTAACTAAGTTTCAACGATTTCAGAAATATCCAGACTTTGTAACAATCTCATAATTACTAAATGTTTGATCAAAATCCAAACAAATCATAAAATCGAATACCATGCAAGAAATTCATAAAAACAGAATCAGGAGAACTGAGAAGCGGCATGCTTTGTTAGTGCCTCACACGGAGGTCTGAATTTTAACCAACTTTGTAACATGAACGTCAGAGACATCCAACGAGAGGGGAAAATTACATATCCAGCATTTTTATTTTGTTTTTAATTAATCCTATGAATATTAGACATCTTTTTTGTATTTATCGCTGTTGCAATAAATGTGTTGACTTACTTCTCAGAATAAACAGCAAAGACATTTTATCACAGAAAATGTGACACAAGGAATCTTGTACTGAAGAAAAAAGTTAGAGATAACATTACTTGCAAACATTTGACGTATAGATGATATTAGTATTTATAATTTAAATCTCTATTAATTCAAATTTAAAATAGTTTATCTTTCACAGAGTAAATATGAATTTTAATTACTTAATTTGAAAATTTTGTTAACTTTTCGTTTTTTATTGTCAACAGTTTAAATTTAGTTAAATATATACATTATGATAAAGAACAATTTATATTCAAATTTTTTAAGGAAAAGATTAGATTAGATTTTAAATTAAGATAGTGACGTTTATCTTTCCATCCCAACCCTTGCTTGAGTATCACTCCTTTCAAATTTTCTTCAATTATAATCAAAAGCTAGGAACTTTCGCCATGTTGATCGTATGTTGAGTGACTATATTTAATGTTCGTTCAATATTCATTACAATACTGAACGAAAAGCATCAAAGAATATATCACTGAAAAGAAAGTTCATGATAGAGAAAAATAATGCGAGAAAAAGAACAAGATTTTTAATCAATAATTTATGATTATTAATTGGAAGCTGAAGTAGCTGTTACAGAGTTATAAATAGTTACAGTACGTTATAAATAAGTGAAGTCTAAGAATTTCAACCAATCGGAACCATCTATTAAATCTTATTATCTTATTTAATAATAATAATAAAGGTAACATTTTTTGTGAATTATTTACTACTATATTCGCGAAATAGTTGTAAAAACTACCAGTCGACATTTTTCTAAAGTTTCTCGTAAATTTACCACTAAAATCGAAACCCATCGAAACAATGATAAGTATAGGTCTAAATGTTAATGATAAAGCTAATGTTCCTCCAGGCGAATGCTGGGATTGTGCAAATTTAAAGGCCACGACCCGAATCTTCCCCAATCCCAATTAATACTTGACTATCACTTCTCAGCTACTGTATCATCCGATCTTCTACTGCGATAGGCCTTCCACCTATCCGTGAAAGAATCGCATCCATAAAAGTGCTCTTTGTGGGCATGACGATGCACTACGTCAATGTGGAGAAAACCGAACACAATAATTCTAATCGTGTCTCTTACATTTGATTGGGCCATAATATGTCCTCTCAAAAAATCTATACTCCTGTGCAAGGGATCACTCAAGTTTTATTGTGCTTCTCTTAGAAAACTGCCGATACTACTCGTATTTCTACAGACGGCATATTTCCGTTCACTCAACATTGTGGTCTTCTACCTGTCCACCAAACGTTTACGCATCAAAATACAGCTTCTGGTGCATAATATACTGTAGTCGACTAAAGAAATCGATCTTTTTCGATAGCCATAGAGATAGTAGAAGTAACTGTGCACAATATCATAGAGAAAATAAATACTAAGCGACTGACAAATTGACTGAAACAAAAATCACAAATATATCTTCAAGAATACGGAATAAAATGTTGGAGCATACTTCGTAATTTTTTTTAGGTAGAAGGCGTATATTTTGAGGTTACGGGCATATTTCGTACATGGTGAGTTGCAAGAACGCATTTATTCCTTCGTTAGCCGCTAACGGACCAATAAGTTCGAAAGACGCTTTGCAAGAAACATCTTTAGTGTTATTGATCCGTTAAAGGATTCACTAACTTAAAGATCTGATTTCCGTCCTATAATAATATTTATTCCTCCGTTAGACAGCCATCTTACGTACATCTTGTGTATTGACGAGTAGTTCATATACAGGGACAACATTTTATCTTTACTTCAATTTTTATTGTACCTTAGTTTTTTATGTACTTCACTCCCACCCCATCCACTAGTAAACTTCCAACCATTCTCAACACAGCACCGAGGCCGCGTATGCAGTTAAAGTCGCCTTACGGTCATAGTAAGCAATACTGAGTTAGTGAGCATAGTACGTTCCAGAAATATGTTCGCGTTTTTCAATGACGAAAGAGCTTTCAATATTGAATCATATTTTCGCAAAGGTACTGTCGTCCGTTTGCCTACGTCGCTTTCCGGTTTCCCCCACACGCTTCTGCTCGCCCTTTGTAAAGGCTAGTAGCTGGGCTGTCTTAGCTCTTTTATGAAAACATTAATTTCTGTTAGGAATTGGACATCTACGTAATATTATACAACTGTTTAAAATAACTAAATAAAAGGGTCTCTTTAAGTAATTGTCACGTGATTTCCCCCCTTTCTACGACCCTGCGACAAAACCACTTGGACGGACAGTAGACAGCTTGTCTGAGTAATTTTATCTTTTCGGATCGGGCAGATGTGAAGATTGAATTTACAGTACGTAAGATACGAACTCTTTTACAAAGTAGGTACAGAATTATTTCAACATGAGTTACCTAGTACGAAGGACGAAACTGGTATTTGGAATTAGGTACAGTAGTCTATAGTGCGATAATATGCGCAAAAGAACTGAAGCCTGTATCGAAATGAATGGCCACCATTTAAAAAAAAATGTGTTTAAACATCAATATTATGATTTATTTTCAATTTAACTTCATTCAATATATTGTACGCTAATGTGCTGTAGACAGCATTATACACTGCATAATGAATACGTCCGATTGGATAGCTCAGTTCGTGAGTAGAAACACTTATTGTTAATACAGTACTGTATCTTGATTAAACAAAAACCTAATGAAAAATATCAAACTCAAAATCGAGATATTTCCCAGTTTATGTAAATGGATGAACTACTTTTCTTCCCTCCTATACCTAGTAAAGTGATTTGTTTGTATTTTATGCAGTGCCATCAAACTCCAGTCGTGGAAGGGGATAGCAAACGGTGTTTCCTGTTCTCAACCGTTAAATCAAAGGTATAGCCAAGTTAATATTATAAATGTTAGTAAAAATAAAATGATGTCCCTGTATTTTTATTCATCGTAATGTTACCCTTATGAGATTCAGGCATGCGATATTTTGTGTAATAGGCCTATAACTTACACGATATTAAAATAATATTCCATATCGATGGCTAAGAAGTAATACCTCGTATCTGTAGACTACATTTGCAGGTAAATAAAAACGAACTGTTTTAGAAATTATTTTCTCAAAACAGACAAATTCCTTATATATGTTTCTGCTTTGCAAGATTTTCTGCTCAAAGACTAAATATTAGTTAAATGTCCAATTTTGTGAGCTCAACAATAATATAGTTAATATTAATAATAATAATAATGTAGTTAAACTAATTGACCATGTTTATAGTTAGACATCGATATACGGTAAATTGATTATTTATTTATCTACTTATACATTCATTCTTCGAATAGCGAAGTTATTATTTATTTAGTTATTATTATCGTATTTCTTTACTCTAGTTCATCATCTGACGACGAGGTTATGTGCTATGTAGTCTGTCTTTTCATTTTTCATAAAATCAATGCACTCGTGCGCTATTTCTAACAACAAACAGACACATTTATCTTTCTCACTGAAACTTCTGTTCCTGATTTCTTTCTGGTTCATATTAGTCTATATTTATTGCAAATTTTGACAACAATAAAAGCAAGCTTTACATCAGTCAAGCAGCCGATGTTCACTTTTTATTCATTCACGTCCTATTGCGTCACTTCTGAAATCCAAAGATGGCTGGTTAACGATCCAATAACTAGTGGCCTGTTAAATTCCTCTTCTGCAACCCGACAATCCACTAACTTTAAAGGTCCACTAACTAATGGAGGAATACATTATTTATAGGTCTGTTTTCTTGCAACCCAGCAACAATGATTTAAATTTTGCGTTACTTCGCGAGTTTATTTTGCTTATTATCGCCGCGGCCTCATGCTTAACATGTCGGCATCATACAATAACGTGCGGTGTGCTTTTAAAACATAATTTTGCCGACCGATTGTTGCTCTGTAGGTTTCACTCTAAGCGTCACGTTGTCACGTCTACTTCCTCGATAAGAATAAGCACTAGTTTGTTATATTGTTAAATGACTATTATTATTATTATTATTATTATTATTATTATTATTATTATTATTATTATTATTATTGTACCGCGCCGTGGATTCGCGGTCTAAGGCATCCTGACTAGGACTCGCGTTACGGAATGCGAGCTGGTTCCAATCCTCACGGGGGAATAAATTTTCTCATGAAATTTCGGCCAGTGTATGGGACCGGTGCCCACCCAGCATCGTGATGCACTTGGGGAGCTACGATAGGTAGCGAAATCCGGTTACGCAAACCAGATATAATGGCTGGGGAGGCTCATCGTGCTAACCACACAATACCTCCATTCTGGTTGGATGATCGTCCACCTCTGCTTCGGCATGTGGTCGTGAGGCCAGCAACCGGCTGGTCGGGCTTGGTCCTTCGTGGGCTGTAGCGCCACGGATTATTATTATTATTATTATTATTATTATTATTATTATTTCATATACGAGTACGTTGACATTCTAACTCTTAATAATAACTCTTCGAAAATAATTTTTAATCACATACATTAATGTTCGTCCTCGGTTCAAGACATTGCAACTTCGGTTTTAGTCCACGTGGATTAGACAAGTAGATGTCATTTTATAATGGAAGCAGCTTATTGGTTGCAACATTGAAATTGAGGCGAGTGATTGGAGCGGCGACATAATAAATTGAAAATAATAATACAAGTAAATTTCAAAGACCTGCCGAATGTTACGCACGAGGCCGCTCAAAGACCTGTCGGATGTTGAGCGTGAGACCGCGGCGATAATAAATATGGTGAAAGTATTTCAGGTAGTATTTAAAAGGGTAACATACGGTAATAAAGAAAATGTATTGTGGAAAATTTCGCACGTATCGCTATTACCAAAACATACGGTCCTACTAATATGTAACAACATGCAATTGTTCTTGGAAAGGCAGTCCTTTATAAAAGAAAGGAGACGGTAGCTGTAGACCAAAGTTAAAAGCCTTTACACGCCTCTCTTGTTGAAACAGCACTTTATTGTTTGGATACGCCACAGATGCAATTACATATAGAAGTGCTTTCATCACTCAAGCCGTGGTAACACATTAAGTGGCACTCAAAACACAGAAACCAGTGAAACACTCATTAGTGGAAACACTCGAGAGTCCCCGACAACACAAACAAACCGGAAAGTGTTCTCGAAACATGATCCAATCCTATCAGAGTGGCTTCAGAAATTAATTTCTTCCTAAATTGTTCGGAAGAGTTTTTATAGAAAGTTCTTCGGAAGAAGGTCTTAAGCAAATGAGATGCTCGAAATAGGGACCAATTTATAAGTAGGCTACACATATAACAATTTAATTTTTAAATCGACAATTGAGGAGCCTGATACCATAGACGGATATTCACTATTTTTATCTAAATTTAGTTAAAGATCTGTTCTTATAGAAGGCTATTTTTCGCTCTTTCCAAATCATCTGTGGTCCATTTATTTCAGAAACGGCAATTTACATGCTTTTGTGAACGTTAAAGTAAGAAACTCTTCCTCACGTCTTGGGTTTCTGCCATCATGGAGAATTGCTCCGAATCAACAGACATAATACGGTTCGTTCTCTCATCGCAGCTTCAATCCGTCAGAATGCTTCCTATGAGGTTTATGAGGAGGTTGGTTGCGTCTCTTCTGATGGCTCTACTAGACGTGCTGATATCAACATAATTGATCGGCAGAAGGATAAGGGTGTCATTCTTGATCCCACAATCCGTTTTGAGATGCATGAGCAACAGCCACAAGAGGTGTGTCGTGAAAAACAAGTCATCTATGAGCCTTGTTGTCAGCATCTTGGAGCACAATACCACATCACACATTGGACAGTTTTTGGGCTCATGTTCGGTGCCCGTGGCACGATCCCACGTGAAACTTTAAATCAACTTAAACAATACAAAATTTCTGATGCAACGATTGATGCCATAGGATCTCACGTGTTAAAATCATCCTTAGCTATAATTAGTAATCATTTGTACCCAACGAAATTTTTATTGTAAATGATTTCCTACGTTTTCTTATCTTAATGTTTTTTTTTTTCTTTCCAAGTGTCACAAAATTGTTTTGTTTACTTATTATTCTTTATGAATTGATTAGTAGGCCGAACTATCGAACCCTTATTTAGGGCAGCTTTTGTTTATAAAAATTATCATGTTGCTACTTTCATTATAATCGGACACCTCAATGCATAGTTTATTTCAAATGCGGAAATGACCATTTCAGGAAATCATATTGCTGAAAATGGCTTAAAACTGTTATGGCGACCAGTTAATGTTTACATTCTGACGAGTTTGCATGTTTTAATGATTACGTTCACTTTTATATCGAACATTTATTAAAATAAAAGGATTTTTGGGCAGCTTGAGTACAATATGGAACACAATACGTTTGAGAGTATGTCTTAACTGACTCGAAAACGTAAATTTAACCCTGAGCAAAGGAAACGTGTTAAAGAAAAATTAATGTAAGTGAAACCAATTAAAATAGGGGTAAAAGTAAACCCAAAGAAACTTGCAGATGTTCAGAAATTATTAAATAAACACTTCGGAAGTGAGCGGAAGGAAAACCCCTGAATTTTCTATTTTTTTTTAATATAAAGATTTTTCAGCACCTGGAGTTCAATGTGGAGAGTAATACTTTGGAAAGTACGCCTGAACTGAGTAGAAAAATGATTAGTAAATTTAATCCTGAACAAAAGAAACGTGATAAACAAAGGCGATTGGAAATGAAACCTTCACCAACTAGAATAGGGGTCAAAGTGAAGCCACAGAAACACTTCAGAAGTGAGTGGAAGGAAAAACACTTTCTTCAGTGGCACAGTACCAGATTTCTGATAAAAATGTAGACACTCATAATAAATATGATTGTTTGAAGACACCTTAAATGAATTGCAAGAAAATAAGAACTAAAAACTGAAAGTGATATTATTATAAGAATTGAATAGAAATAACATTCTAAATTTAATTTTTCTAAATATTCCAGTTAAATACTAGTTTTAGAATAAATCATTACTTCCATAGGATTTTCTCATCATTATCCTGATTTTGGGTTATGAGTTTCAAAAATGGACATTTGCAACTTTGTTTGTTTCAGAAACGGACAAAAGTCAATTTTAGTTTCAAAATTTGACAATGTAATTTTTAAGTACGTTTCAAAGTGCTTCAAACTAATATTTTTAAGTAAAGACCTTTGAAGTAACTTTCAAGATGCTATCTGTCAAACTGTCAGCGAATATTAATTTTGATTCCGAGTTGCGTATGCATACTCAGTGAAAATATTGCTGCTATGTTCATTAACGTTATGTATTATTCTAACAGACGCCATCGCATTATGAACGAACACCAATTTTTGTTAGTAATACGTAGAAAAAAATCCCAGCATAATGTACGCATTACATTTTCAATTGCTACCTGTGGTAGTATACAATATCAAGACGATCAAAGTGATTGTGCAGTAGAGAATGGTGGAAAGGATGCTGCTGTAGAGGATGACAGTGATTTTGAAACCAGTACTGATAGTGGATTACGTAAAAATAGTGGTAGTATTACCTTCACCAAGTATAGACCTACCTAATTTTTGCTTTATTACCTAGTATTTAGTTTTAGTTTATATTGTACGACGTTTTCTTATTCACTGCTCGTAAGCGTTCGATATATCGATGCTCTCGAAGTCGTAAAATCGATCATTTTCAATATTATTGCAATGTCCGATGTCGAAACCAGCTGTGATTATCACTTGGGATGTCGGGTAGTTATGACTTTTCCCGTAAAATTTTCTCGCGTATAATACGCAACTTGGATTTTTAACTAAAAAATTATGGAATAAAAAAGTGCGTCTATTACACGAGTAAATACGGTATATACAAGGTGCCTCAGGAGGAATGTTAAATACTTCAGGATAATGTAGTTTGGGTTAGTCTACTTCAACTTAACCTGATTATCTATGTCCGACGGATGGAGAGAAATAAAGGGGAGAAATACTGGAACGTTTTGCTGTTCCACACTATACTTGACGTGTTGTTCCAGATTCTTTGCACACGGCAGTATCTGAGCACTGCAACGCCTGCGCAACACATACAACTGAATACACGTTCACTTGACATTTAATTCGTGTATTCGCATAGTGAATATGCAGACATGCTTTTTGTTTATGGATTTTGTGAAGGCAATGCAATGGCTTCTGTTGAGAAATATAGACATTTTCCCAGTCGGAGGGTTCCATCTAGCCGTTTCCCATGTTTACCGGATGTTATTTGAACCTGGAAAGCTACCAAGTGGTTCATTGTGGTCGGAATGAAAACCGGTACCGGTAGCAGTACCTGATAGGAATTTACAATTCATGTAATCCATAAGAAGAGCAACCTTAGTAATTCGTCTTCTGTGATTATTTTATTTTCTTACTGATGGAGTTTGTAATTAATCATGAAATACAATAATGTATCATATTACTAGAGCCAGGATGTTTGGCAAAATGCCTTTTTACTGGATGGAAGAAAATCATTTTTGCATAGATATAAATGTGATTTGGATTAAATCAAAATGATAGAGTCAATTTTTGTTTTGCCTATTTTGCCTTCCTAAGGCGTTTCTTACTAATAAATACCTTTTTTTTTTGTCATTTTAAAGCAATATTTCTTATTTCAATTCTCTAATTAATTGTGATGTAATGTGTATGAAAATTAAATATTTTAAACAATGACTAACTTTACTAACAATAATAAATAAAAGTAATTTATTTCGGTGCTTAATCCGCTAATAATCGTCCTTTAATACTATTGGTGTAATATGAATAATGATCGACAATCCACAGTTACAAAATATAATATTGCCATGTCTTCACGGTACCAACAGTCAGTTTTATAATTTTTAATATCAAGCTCGTTCTCATATAAGTTGTCACGTAGCATTTTCAATTGTTTGATTTCATATTTTGAAACTTTACTGTTACAATTTTGTTCTACACGTGTTTATTATTGTAGGAGAAAGAAATTTGAGTGAGGAACAGTCAGTTATTGTCGGGTGACAGAAGGTATAAGATTGGTTAGCTAGAATGCCTAAATTCAGTAAACCATTGAAAAGTAAACTTCAAAATGTTTCCAACCGATGGAACAGTTTTGTTATGTAAGGTTTGTGAAAAGACAGTTAATCACGAAAAAAAAGTATTTTATAAGTCAATATGTGTCAACTACGAAGTAAATATGTGAGTTATGTTGATATACAGTTGAACTTGGTTATAACGACATCCAAGGGACCTTAAACATTATGTTGTTATAAACGAGTGTCGTAGTAACCGAGATTCACATTATCAATCTAGTGAGGTGGAAAATTAAAAATAACAAACTTAATTAGACTTATTTTAGATTTATGTATTGACGTTTAAGCTTACAATGAACATAATAAAATACACGTAGGCCTACAATTATAAATACAGTATTCTGTATTAAAACAGTTTGTTCAGTACTCACCAAACTACTTTACTTAGAAGTGAAATAATCAGTCATTTTACTTGTTGTCTTCTACTTGCCCAATACACAATTTCTAGGGCTAAATTACGTTCTATGTTCATAATTTCAGTTGCAATTTCACTGCTCCCTTCCCTAGCTTCATAGAACATGTTCATAATTTTAATGACTTCTGAAGCGTCACTCACTTTTTTTAGTGGTCATACTGCATTAAAATGCGTGCACTTAGTGAAAACGCCCTGTCGAAACTGATCTAATACCGCATGAATTCGGGCAGGTTACAATGGGGTGGGGACTCCGCCTGCATTCCAGAGGTCTATGACAGAAGGGGAATGTAAAGAATTTGTCAGGGTCAGATTTCAACAAAGTATTTCTTAAAATACTTCGGTTCTTACAAAATCTTATTCCAAACTGAGGTTGAAAATGACGTTATATGCGAGGTAGACGCATATGCGTTTGTCGTATTAAGCAAGGTAGGAAAGCATATGTCTTATGGGGAATTAGTTGGGACCACAGAATATTTGACGTTATAGGCGAGGTGTCGCACAAAACGAGGTCGTTATAACCAAGTTCTACTGTAATTTAAATTTATTGCTAAAATATATTAAACCTTTTTAAAATTTATAATGCCTTTTTCAAAGATAATTGTGTCTCTTTTTACGTTTTTATTGCCTTTTTTTGCCTGCCTATTTTAACTGTTATAAATGCCTAAACATCCGGGCTCTACATATCACAGAGTTCTAAAACGTAGAAATACATCTATAATGCCTCTCTCAATTTAAAAGTTCCCCCATTAATAACTTCCCAACCGTTACATTTCGGACATAGATATATCGGGTTAAATCGATGTAAATCCATCTAAACTACATTATTCTGAAGCATTTTACATTCTTCCTGAGACACCCTGTATAAAAGCTTCATAGCCAAGTTTATTAGTC
The DNA here is from genome assembly GCA_025594305.2 of Periplaneta americana. Lineage (NCBI taxonomy): Eukaryota > Metazoa > Arthropoda > Insecta > Blattodea > Blattidae > Periplaneta > Periplaneta americana. The sequence continues at coordinate 18,096,428 of JAJSOF020000021.1, forward strand.
AAACTGTTATTTCGCAACTCTTGTCCTGAACCGAAACCGGTGATCAACAACTTTTTCCATATCTATTCAACTTCAACTGCAGAAAATTCTGTCTACAACAGTGATGCTCACATTGGATTCACGTCCTTGAAACCATGCTATGCAGACTACTGTCAACGCAGCGAGCGGAGTACCTACAGTATCTGTGTGTGTTTACTTTATAACAGCCCTTCTTTGTTTCAGTGGCGGAATTCCCTAAGAAATGACGTGTTCACTCATTTTGTATTCAGTTTCCTTTCCGATTTGCTACAGTTTGATTGAAATCTAGCTCAAAGTTTGCAACAGCAATACTTACAAGGAGAGGACACGCTCTGTATATCACCGAATGGAATAAGATTGTGTGAGATGAAAGTACAAGAGGTACTGTTTAAAGTCATACCTGGTATGGGTGGCCAATGACCCCTCGTTTTGGATATATTGGCTATTGTTTGTGACATACTTCCGTTAGGTGCTCAATAGGTAAGCATTAGCCTGTGTAACAACGTAGCCCATATGGTTGGATGCTGAGTTGTTATCCAGGCAACCTGAGTTCGAATCTTAACTGGTTCTATACTTTTTTCTTTTAATAATGATCAATATTGTGATCACAATTATCTATTTACATACCTATATCATATTTCTCAATGTATTGAATGCTTCATCATGTTTTAAACAAATTACTAATTAACTAACATTGTATTGTAAAGGATAAACAATGAAATACTGCTCACCTAGGAAAGTAAGATGTGTCTGGCGTCTGTTCTATTTCTGTAGCAGCTATTCCATTTCATTTTGTACCCGATTCATTATGATGTCATAAAAACACACAAAACATACATATTTCCTGCACCATGCACAGCAAATGAAAGAAGGTTGTCCACAGTCACACACATTTTTCCGCACTTCTGCTGCGAAACAGACATCCTTCACATTCACAAACACTTCTCGTTCGTTTATCAATTTTCATGCATACTACGCTTATTTCAAAATGGCTTTGAATATAGGAGCTGACAACTGAAAGTGAATTATAATAATAATAATAATAATAATAATAATAATAATAATAATAATAATAATAATAATAATGATGATGATATCAAGCTTTAAAAAATGAGAAGGCATCAGGATTCGAACTTGGGTTGCCTGGATGACAACTCAGCATCCAACCACATGAGCTACGCCCTTAAAAAGTCTAATGCATCCCTATTAGGCACCTAACGGAAGTATGTCACAAACAATAGCCAATATTTCCAAAACGAGGGGTCATTGGCCATCCATACCAGGTATGACTTTAAACAGTGTGTCTTGTACTTTCATGTCACAAAATCTGATTTAATTCGGTGATATATAGAGCGTGTCCTCTCCTTGTTAGTAACGCTCCTAACTTTTTGTCAGATAAACGCAACCTTCATTTGACTTAAGCCTCATTTTTTTGTGTTGTTCGCAAATCTGGGAAAAATAAGCATTGTCATTAATTTTTTAGAAAAATGTCCGAAGATTAGGACAATGTGATTTTTCAAATGCTCTACAAATATGCTCTCCGCGTAAATCTCTGCTTTTTAAATTGTATCTTTCCGCACTTTTATTAGCTCTTGCTGTAAATTGAATTTAGCACTTCCAACATCGATCGACATGGGGATTGTAAATATTAAAAAAAAAAAAAAAACTATCTCAATACTCTGAAAGTATTCAAATGGATGGGTAATAAGCTCTGATTTAATTCTTTCTAAAAGTTTACAATATTGTTTACTTGTGAGTGGTAACTATATTATTTAACGATTTTAATATTCAAAATAATGAAACTCTTTTAATAGAAGCTGAGATTTGCATAAATCTAAAGAGTCTAGGAATGCCTTTACTACAGCTAAAAAAACATCCATTGAACTTGCATCTGAGATGATTAAGGTGCTCATAGATTTCAGTAGGATTCCGAGGTCGCTTATGGAACCCTCATTTTTATAGTTACAGAAGAGAGGTTTCCAAAAATAAATAAATCGATAACCAGACGAAAAATAAAGAATAAATAAAAATACACAGTGGCCAAAATAATAGCACAAAATTAGAAATACTCTATTTTCGGAAATATATAACATTAGTTTATAATGAATGCACTGTTGGAAAAAGTAGACTTTAAAGATGAGCAGGAGTTTTTACTACGTTTTTTGAGGCTCAATTAAAATCTTATGGAGGTCAATACACAATTGTGGAAAAATGTGGTTTTTGAAGACATTATTTCAAACTGCAGAAACTGAATGTTGGTAAAATTAATAGTAATAATTAATGATCTTTGAAATAATCAAAATTAAAAATGTGCTCTATGTGACCGCCATTTGCCCACACAACCATTTGTAGGCATCTTCTTCATTGTCCAATAGCACTGGATATCTGTCTTTGAACAAGCCGATCCCAACATTCATGGCGGCGTTGTCTTAAATGTTCAATATTACGAATTCTTGTTTTGTAGTAAACTGATTTTTGTGGTTATGTCTATACCAAATAGTTCATAGGATTAAGATCTCGTTTGAAACTCCAGCAGAAACCATAAGAGAATCTGAGAAATGCAATATTTCACGCAATAATCTCTCACGAGGGATATCATGTCCGTATCTTGCTAATCAATCGTTGTACACTTGAAAGAGACAATTCTCGCTGAGCGTAGTTCCTCATAATTTGGCGGGCGGATAGATTATCATATTGGTGCAAATGTTTAACGAAAATCTTGTCTTCGTTCTTTAAGCGACACACAAAATGAGAACTCAAAACGGAAGAAAACAAATGACGATAGTACAACAAACGGCTTGGCCTGCTGAACTCGTAAGACCATAATGCTTATTTCGGCATAAACGATAGATTTTGCACTGCCTTACAAAAAAAAAAAATAATGTTTAATAAATGGTAAAAATTAAATATTACAGTACTTTCCCGGTCTACAAGGACTGTGAAATTTGCCTGTGAAATAAACTTACATGTGAAAACATTAGCTACTGAAATATAAGCTTAACTATTTAAATTGTGTGTCCCGCGCCGTGGCGTCGCGGTCTAAGGCATCCCGCCTAGGACTCGCGTTACGGAATGCGCGCTGGTTCGAGTCCTCATGGGGGAAGAAATTTTCTCATGAAATTTCGGCCAGTGTATGGCACCGGTGCCCACCCAGCATCGTGATGCACTTGGGGAGCTACGATAGGTAGCGAAATCCGGTTGCGAATGCCAGCTATAACGGCTGGGGGGGATCATCCTGCTAACCACACGATACCTCCATTCTGGTTGGATGATCGTCCACCTCTGCTTCGACATGTGGGCGTGAGGCCAGCAGCCGGCTGGTCGGTCTAGGCCCTTCACGGGCTGTAGCGCCACGGATTATTATATTATTTAAATTGTGTTTCTTTTTTTGGCCCACTGTGTATATTATTTACTAAATAATTGTCAATTAATTATGCACCTCGTAAAATATATTTTACTGTATAAAAATCATCACACATTATCTCCTCATTCTGTAACAAAAAATCATTTTCGCATTCCTTTTTCAAAACTACATTTGACCTTGAAATTTGGGCAGAGCAGCATAATGGTACAATTATACTATAGTCCCGACGCTGTTATTTCCGACGTGACTCCGCCTCTTTGCTTACGTCTTAGAAAGTGAAGGCTCTATAAAGTCTAGGTAGGTAGTATCGTTCGCCATTTTTGTTCTTACGTTGCCGAGCTACCATAAGAGGAATCTATTTGCCACACCGTTAAACATTATCATGTCGTAGCTCCTATGATAATAAATCAAACGGAATGTAATTCAGCAAATAATTGAGCGGCAAATAAAGTCTTCGTGTGCTTTCTGCGAACGCCAACGAAAGAGCTAAAATGGCGGGCGATTATATTAAGTATTTATCGAGCCTTAAGGAATGAATCAGCGAATCACAAGACGCACACGTTTAAATGTAGCCGACCTGCAACGCGATTGGCTGCCGGAAATTAGAGCGACGGGACTATAGTTGATGCATGTTCCGACACATTCGAACACACAACCAAATACCAGTAAGTACTCTGCGCGCCGAGTAAAGGTAGGTTCACGCCGTAATCTCAAGGACGGGAATCCAAGTTGAACATCACTGGTCTACAAGGACAAATTCACCCAACTCTATTCAATTCCTACAGCAACAAATTCTGTCTATAAGTGTGGAGACTGCAAGTGCAAAGAGACGAGAAGCTGGATACAGAGAGAGGGAGAAGATACACCGCCACCTCGAAGAGGGAGCTGAAGAAGAAGCAGCAACGACGTGAATTCTACGTCTGATACGTTAGTACACACAGCAAGCCAAACAGAATGTCATGATTGCTGGAGTGCGTCGTCTCACCATGGCGAAGGTGGTCGCACCGTCTTCAAGAAGGTCCGCGGCCGCTTCCAGAGACGCCGCGTGTTCCAGCTCGCACTGGCGCCTCTGCTTCTTCATGTTCTCGCGGTGCATATCGGACCTGGACGCGTAGTTGACTAGCGCGAACTCTAGCAGCGCCCCGAAAACAAACGTGAGGCAGACGCCGGTCCAAACATCGATGGCCTTTGTGTAGGATACAGGTGGGAGTGAGGCGTTGATCCCAGAGGTTTGGGTCGCCATGGTGAGGAGTGTGGTCACTCCTAGGGACACTCGTGCGGGAATGGCATTCTGATCGAGCCAGAAGGAGACCCACGACACAATGACCAGCATACAGCAGGGGATGTAGATCTGGATGAGGTAGTAGCTGAATTCTCGTTTGAAGAGCAGGTCCACTTTCAGACAGCTGTACTCTCCTGCGAAGGAACAAAACATTCCAATTAATAATAATAAATTTATTTATTTATTTATTCACTTATTTATATTTAATGTAATTAATATTTGAGGAGAAAAATTCGCTCCGGCGCCAGGGATCGAACCCGGGTCCTTGGTTCTACGTACCAAGCGCTCTGACCACTGAGCTACGCCGAATTCAATCCACAGCACCGGATCGAACTCCCCTCCATCAGTGTTTTCCTTTGTGGCCTGACTCCAAGTTAGGCATTTACGTTGACATTTTATGTCCAAGTAAACTGCCATTATACAAGGGGCGCACTCAGCTGAGTGACTTGCTTTGGCCGGGATTCCGCACTTAAGTGCACAGTAATCTGTACAGAAATATGCACTGCAGCTGAGAGAATGACAAGTAATATTTGAGGAGAAAAATTCGCTTCGGCGCCGTGGATCGAACCCGGGTCCTTGGTTTCTGGTCGATATTACAGATATTATTCTGTAGGACAAATTAATAAAACCTTTAATATATTTTATGCTCGACCATGCCGAAATGTAGTAATTATACACCTGGTAGCAGCCCTTTAATGGACCTCATTAAAGTACACTTATTCATTAAAGTTCAGGTGTTCCACCAATCAGAAAATACCATTGTAGCAATACTTTCGCGTCTGCGCACATCTCACAATTTACAAGGTATTGCACAAGGTTAGTTCCTTTCCTCAGTCAGATAAGAATAACATGAATACTTATGAATAATTTCAAGTTAGAAATATGGTCGAGCATAAAAAGTCGTATGAAACTTGCCTATAATGGTAATTAAGACGCTCGTATGAAAATTATGAAACTCGCTTGCGCTCGTTTCATAAACATACTCGCGTCTTACTTACTACCATTATAGGCTCGTTGCATAATGTACTATAATGTGCTGTACAACAGCCAGTGGCCAATTACAGTTCAGCACAAAAAATAACAAACACATTAGCAATGATATAAATTACAATAAAAGTACATACAATGGAATTATTAAAATTATGGCAATTAAATATAATGATAATTGCAAATGAAATAATGGAATCATATGAATGAAGAATGGAATCATATAAATAGTATTACAAATATATACAAGATGATAATATTATAATACAAAACAAAAAAAAAAAAAAGGCATAAAATAATAACTAACATAAAACTCAAAAAGTATATACTACACATTAAATGGATCCAAATTCAATCCATGCAAATTAGCATATTTTATATATATGCAGATCGGAGAGAGAGATTTACAATTTCCATTGTAAAAATGTTTATGAAATCTTAAACCCTTTGCATGAATACTAAGACTGATATTGCTTATGAATGATTCACAATCAATATCACCCTTAATGACTTTACAAAAAAATAAATAATCAAGATCTTGACGTCTGCTGAACAAACTACAGCAATTAAAATATTTGCAGTTAATCTCATATTTATAATCGGAATTAGGTAAACATCTATAACAAAAGGAAATAATTTTTTTTAAATATCCTCCAATTTAGCCGAGTCAGTGGAAGTAATGGAATGTCATACAACAGATGCATATTCAAGCTTGGATCTAACAATAATAATAATAATAATAATAATAATAATAATAATAATAATAATAGTTCACTACCGAAAGAGCCAATGTTTCTTGGAAACATAAAAGTAAAATGACGTTAAACACATTAAGAAAATATACAAGGTCTACCAAAACGGATCACCCTGTATTTTATTTAACGACCCTTTTAACTATTCAACGTGGGCGAGACACAAACCTGTGTTAGTCTTGCTGTTGCAGTAATCGGTAAGAAACTTCTCTAGCGTGAATCTGGGCAGGTGGAGATTCTTAACCACCTGTACTGGGTCTCCATCCTTCCACAGGAATACTAGATCGTCAGTTGTCCAGCCGTCTGTAAGCCAAGCAAACAATCGTTAGGTGCCGCCATTCCACCACCACTATTTCTCTTATCTCGCTTCCTTTCCTCCTTTTTTTCCTCTCCCCTTTTTATTTCCTTTTCGGTGTCATCTTCTTTCATTTCCTCCCGCGTGTATTTGCTTGTTATCTTGCCCACTTCCTACGTTTTTCCGCCGTAGCTTACCTTTTAATTTCCTTTTCTCCCATTTTCAGAAGTTAAATTTTTCGTTCCGTGTTTATTTGCATACTACCGCGTCGAAACAAATCCACGATTCCATTTACGTCGTTCATAAGAGTTAAAATATTTTAAGACGCTAATTTATGTATAAATTCAGCTGATAATAACGGTAATTGCATTGCATAATATTACAAGAAAACATGAATATGACGCCAACTCTGCTATTGAGGTAATAAATGCTTGTAGACTTTCAAAAATCGTGTTCATTAACAGTAATGAGGTTAACTACTGAATATTATTGCTATAAACAAACCATTCACGACTCATACTGCTAAATACGGTTCATTTCGGTTTACTTATTATGGTATAAATTCAAGAATAATGCTGTTATATTTGATTTCGAGTATGCTTGCCGGTAAATCACAGTATTTTGCAATTCAGAATATCGAATTTTTGAGTACAAATGAATTTATTCGTAGATACTGAGTATGTCAGTGTTTTGTTCACGGAACTGAAAGTAACGCCAGCGAAGAGGGATTATAAATAATGGACACTTCGCGTTGGTACGTTTGATGTAGCCGGACTGGTTTCAATGACCTATTGTCTTGTATTGTATTTATTAACATTTCATGGTATTCATACATGCTTACAGCTAGAATATGGAACAAGTCAAAAAACTTAATGCTATTATAAAATCTTAATTTATAGACACAGTCTAGATGAAATATATACAGACGAGATTTACAATATAGTCTACTAGTACAACACATAGTTTTAGTATCAATTTCATGAAGTGTTATTGAATGTCATGAATTCACCTACAGAATAGAAGGCGTGAGAAATTAGGTACTTCTTTAATTTCGCCCTAAATAATTTTATGTTTTGAGTTTCATTTTTTATATCGATAGGGAGGCTATTAAAATTTGTACTGCCATATAACGCACTTCTTTTTGATAGCACGATAGACTTGCCGATGGAGTATGAAAGTCATTTTTTTGACGTGTATTTATGCTATGAACTGTTGAATTAGTTACAAAGTTTTCACGATTACATACGAGGAAGACTATTAATGAAAAGATATACTGACAAGCCATGGGCATTATTTGTAGTTTTTTTTAAATAGTCCTACACGACTCCCTAGATTTCGCACCTACTATTATTCTAATTACTCTTTTTTTGTAATAGAAATATATTGTTACTATCTGTGGAATTTCCCCAGAATATTATTCCAAAACTCATTACCGAGTGGAAGTATGCAAAGTGTATTGTTTTTAAGGTTTTGTTTTGCATAGATCTAGTAGCAAAACAAGCTGAATTTAGTTTGGGGGTAATTTCTTTAAAATGATTTTTCCAATTTAACACATTATCGATTTTTAAACCAAGAAATTTGGTTGTTGTTGTTTCTAATAGGGATCTATTGTTAATTATTGCGCTAGAAATTTGCGACGTTGAATTTGGACAGGATTTAAATTGAATTATGTTAGTTTTGTTACAAGCCAGCTACAGCGTGAGATTCTGCTTTCTCCCTAGAGTTGGCACTGACATCACACCAGCTATCAGTCGACATAGCAGAAATATAGTAGGTTATTTTACGACGCTTTATCAACAGCTTTGGTTATTTAGCGTCTGAGTGATATGAAGGTGATAATGCCGGTGAAATGAGTCCGGGGACCAACACCGTAAGTTACCCAGCATTTGCTCATATTGGGTTGAGGGAAAACCCCGGAAAAAAACCTCAACCAGGTAACTTGTCCCGACCGGGAATCGAACCCGGGCCACCTGGTTTCGCGGCTAGACGTGCTAACCGTTACTCCACAGGCGTGGACAGCAGAAATATAACACACATAATTAATACATCTAAGTACATTATGTACTCAAATAAAATAAATTGGATCCATAAAATAATAAATCCGTCATTAACTGTAATGTCTGGACTCTAGAGTTCCTTTATAATGAGAGTTGAGACGTTGACCCAAACAACAATTAAAATATGTAATGATTTGATAGCGCTGAAAATGGAAAAACAAACTCTTACGAGAACTAAAACCATATACCTATATTATATTATATACAGATATTAAACGAATTTGATACATAATTTTATAATGTATTATATTATTTTATAATAAACTTTATTATATCTGAAATATAAAAAAATATTACAACTAGTTCGTAACTGAGAAATAAGGAAAAGCTGTTAACTTGAATTTATTTGAAGCAAAACGTTACTCGATTATGCAATAAGGTAGGCGATGTTTGGGTCCTGTGTCTCAACTCTATACCCAATTATTATCTTAGCATATGCTCGATTACACTAACCTCTAGCGCTTGAAAGTGGAACTAAACGCCGGCGCACAGAGAAACAAGGCACAGGAAAATTCGCTCAGTGTCCATTCTTTATAATCCCTATTCGCTGGTAACGCCTTTTGTATGCAACCCAGAAAACCAAATATCACCTTATTTCTGTGTACATATTAAATCTTTGGTCGGCGGGAAAAAGGCACATAAGTAAAAAAAAAAAGTCGATTTTGCTGTTGTAGCCTACCTAATCACGTAAGTCTAATATTTTTTCTAATTTTTGAAATAATAAAATTTCTTGTATTTTAAATTGAAAAGGGTCTTACTTTAACCACCATACATGAATTTCATTATTATACTGTACTTATATTCAGTTAATACCCACGTGCATCAATGTCAATTAGTGTAACCATCGGTTAAAATTGTCACCTAACCCCTGATTAAGCATTTTTACGGTGGATCAACCTAAGTTACGATTTAAGTAGGAGGTTAACCACAGTAACCTCTAACCGGCCATATTCGAGCGGTTAAAGGAGATAACTAGCGATTAGTAGAGCAAGTAAAGGAAAATGGCGGCCAGAGCCACAGGTGATTATTTCGAAGACGATTATTATTGTACAGTACTTGAATTACTTGGATGGAACGTGAGCGTGAAGGTTCTTTAGTGGAAAGAGAGAATTCTTTCGAGGAATTAGGTGACAGAAAATTTCAGGAGGGATTTCTTTTATCAAAATCTACAAATGGATCACTTGAAATAACACAAGAACAGTAATATTTCTCCTATGGATCGGCGGCTTATATTACGATTCTATGTAACTGTTATTTTCTGTATTTTAAGAGGGGATACTCGAATATCTCTTTCTCTATGTCACTGGCTGAACAAAGAAACGTTATGGATGGATCTTAAGATAATGCATAATTCCCTGATGTAAATGGGGTCCAAGATCGTACACACATTCTTACTAATCTTCTGCATCCTTTTCCTTTACGGATATTCCATCTTTTTTATATAATATACTTAAATCTAGTAATTAAATCTATCGATACTTCATCGTCACATTGGGATATATTCATTTTTGCATTCAATTTTCAATTTTGTACGATTTTAACCTAATAATACTGAAAAACAAAGAAATGGAACTCGCAAATATAACAGCGCCCAAAGGCAAACAAATGCAACGCGAAAATGTAGGACACGTTCATTTCGATGTAGAACGTAGTGAGCGCAGTCGTTTTTAGACATTGACTATTATCTTTGCAGCGGTATGGATGCTTTCCTTTAGTCATTTTGTAGCAACAATGTACCATCATAGACTTTACTCTGGTCAACTGAGGTGTCAGCTAGACATGTTTTAGTAATCGGTAATTATGAATGGTGCACAGAAATTACATTTTAACCATGGTTACTGTTTAACCGTCGTTCCGTAATCTATGATTACTGCGTTTTTAACCGATGTTGATGCACTTCGCCATAAAGAGTAAATTAAAAAGAAAGTCTGTCCTGAAAAAATATTATTTTCTCTTACTTAAGACATGTACCTTTTCCCGCCGACCAAAGAAATGATTTCATATTTTATGTAAGCTTATACAGAATGGGTTAAAAGTCGCTTACTCCAAACACTTCCTTACATGTAATTACAATAAATTTACATTTGACTACACATTCCTTTACATATTTTGTTTCTCGACACACAATTCACAACGTTTAGATACTGATTTACAGATGGCAGAACATAACTTACTTTAAATGTCACCCCAAAATTCTCCTGAGATAATTCCATGTGGATTTTCACTGACTCAGTAAACACTTTTGTGTCCGTTCACTTTGCCATTTAGCTTAAATGTGGCTTCATCAATTCATACAATTGTTTTCCTAAAGTCAGAATTGGCTTCATGTCGAATGCAAGAAATTAGCAGTTATTGCGTACAGACGCAACACAATACAATGAACATAAAACAACAGCAATAACAAGACATGGCATCGGAAAAACAGTTGACGCAAGGGCATGGTTGCCAATCCACCACTTAATATTACACCAGCTATTCGTTTATTTGTTATGACATGTGTATAAGTATGAAACCTGAGAACAAATATTGGGGAAAGCGACTTTTGACCCACCTTATATTTTTAGAACAATCATTTTATAAAATTAAATTATAGACAGTAATAGCATTATTAACTTGAGGAAAGACCTGCATTATTTTGAAACGCGCCAAACTTTAGAAAAATCATGAGTTGACTTCGTGAAGCACGTTTTATTATGAAATAACAATTTGTATATTTCATTAGAAGTTTTTAAAAACTTATAATATATCGTTAATTTGCGCAAAAACATTCTAGTGAGAGCCAACCAGTCTGAGGGACAAAGCCAGAAAGTTAATTCTGTCAACAGCCTCCTCGAGTGACATTAATTAAAGGTATAAGGGAAAAGAATGGTAACTCTAATTTTTAGACTTTTGTAGCTGAGTACAGAAATGCAATGGTAAACCTACAACAAGCTAAATTAATTTAAGAATTCAAGAGTATTACGATAATAAAATTGTGCTGTCATCTTTCGTCATAGGCTTACCACAGTCTACTATATACAGTCGCGAAGCTTGAGGTGTTTTTTTGCAAATCTCGTGATAAAGCGCTCCAAGCGGTTAGCAACTAGAAACAATAGACTGTCCATGGTCGACTTTGGACTGTGTCGTATTTCTATCGAGTGCTAGCTCGTTGCGTATTTCACATTGATGCTTGTGAAATGTTCGTTATTGGTTATAATGAATATGTTAATGGCTAAAATATAATAATTAGAATAATAATATGGGACAAGAAGGAGACGTTTGTACTGCTATAAATTGTAGCAACAGTAAGAGAAAGAGGCCAGAGTTATGCTTTGTCCGATTTCCGAAAGATTCAGAAAGATTCCTGGGTTTCCACAAGAATGCTGTGCAGAAACAAAACTCTTAATTTTGAAGTTCTTTGTGACTGTTAGAATACATTACATCCTTAAATTTCGCAATGAAATGTTTCAGTCTAACCGAAAGAACATTAGATACCGGTTAAAGTTCTGTCACTTAGGCTGTAAAATTTCCAGAGAAATAAAGGTTAGGTCTACTTTTTTTTTTCAGAGGATATATTTTTAATCGTAGCTATTAATTTTGTTATTATTTTTATTTGTTATTTTACTAAAGACGTAGAAAAATTAAGTTTGTTTTAATGAAATTTATTGATCACGTTTCATTTACAATTCTGGTGGGATTATTATTGCTTAGGCCTACTTTTTTCTTCAAAGGATATGTTTTTAATTATAGCTGTTAATTTTGTTGTTATTTTTATTTGTTACTTTACTAGACACGTAGAAAAAGTCTGTTACAATAAAATTTATTGATCACTTTTTATTTCCAATTCTGGTGTGATTATTATTGCTTAACCTCATCCCACTTTATTAACTACGTAAGCCTACACTACAAGTACCGGTACACGTAAGTTACTCCAATTAATTCATATTTCCATTATTATTGTTGTAAAGAGAAATGCAAATTAATATTTATTGGTTTCATAGTTAAATATCGCTATAATCTTGAATGAGTGAAGCTATTATAGTAAATTTCAGTTCGTTTTGCACAAACAAAAATTATATTAACTTATTTCTTGCAGGTATCTTCGAGTTCATGGTGGAATTTAATATACTTCATTAAAATAATAAATTAACTTTATGCATTTAATATTTCATTAATGGAAGGAAGGTGTTAATTTTTCCAAAAGAACACGACAACGAAAGTGTAACATATTTTGTCGGCTGCTAGGAGAGAGATCTGCGATGATGAGGCGATAGTAGCGATCCTAGTGGTGGGCAACTACCCATGTTTGCATTTTTACTACATATTGAGCTTCGCGACTGTATATAGTAGACTGTGGGCTTACTGTAAATTCTTAACTTGTTTTAGCTTGATGTAGTTTTACGATTGTATTTATAAAATTTGGTTCGAAAATCTAAAAATAATGGTTACTGTTGCTTTTCCTCATGCCTTTCTTTATGTTGGAAGTTAACGGTGCATTATTTTTAATCATCTTTGCCAAAAAAAATTAATTATTAAGACATTAAACTTAAAATAATTTTAGTCCCTATTCTGAAGATTCGTACGATGTCTGAAACTTACGTTGTTTTACAATTAAAAAAAACACAACATTTTACATTTTCAAACGAAAATATTTCTAAGAACCAATATCTGAAACATTTTCGAGTACTATTTTTTTTTATAAAATGTCGGTTAATATTGAGGCGAGAAAATACAGTTCCTTGTAAGAAGATGTAAAAATATATACTTTATTGAGTTTGGAATGAAAATAATAGAATTTCTATTATTTCTTGGAACAAAATGAAAGTCTTTCCTTATTAATGTATAAATTGCAACATTTGTCAAAATTCATAAAAAAAAAGTTCCTAGAAACTGTTATTTAACATATATTTATATTAATAACTTATACAAATCTCAAAACATAATACTACATGTCATAAAATACTTGTAATTTTAATTAAATTAGTTTAAACCTTGTTTAACATAATTTAATATAACAGCTTATCGGCTTCAACATGGTTTTTAAATTGTAATTTTAAGCTTTGACTTAAATTGTTAATTAGTTCATTATGAGTTGGATTTATAAATCGGCACGGAGGCTATCAGATTACAATGACTGATTTAGAGCCGTATCATCTGTTTTACTGTTATAAGAGAGTATAGAATATGCAAAATTAATAAAATTTTATATTTTTATTCATATCGTCCTGGAAGAACTGGAATAATATAATGTATATAAATATGTTGTCATTACTTAACAAATTAAAATGGCTATCTATAAATAAGTTTATAAATACTTATCTGCTTTCAAGTTTTGAGGGCATAACCCCATTGCGTACTATTTGAGGATTATGAACATTACTACACCGCTCGTCAGATATGTGGACGGGGGGATTCATAACATTTCTGCGCGTATATAATTACGTAATCTATGTAGTTACGCAATTTATTTCAATCAGATGTTGGTGTGTAAGTAACCACATCGGATATATTCAATGTGCTGTATATTATTTACTTAACTGCGAAGAATATTGACACACTTTTAGATGTATTAAAGTTTTACCGTGAAATAGCTAATTAAACCTACTACGAAATAAAAGTATAGACATATTCTTAAAACAAGCAGAATTCAGTATAATTTATATAAATACATTAAATGAAGCAAACTAGCTCACAATGTCACATGACTGTACATGCGCATAAATGCTGTAAACTGGTCCGCTCACATTATTGACGGTCATTATACAGACAGAAACATGACGACACAAATACAAGGGATACACAGATATTCCTTTAGAAAATAGATCTTCATTTCGATACCGAGAGTCGAACTCGGTTTCGTTATGTTTGTAGCTAGAAGAGCTGTTTCTTAATATGTCATATAATAATACATTTTTATGTAGAAGTATGAAATTGCAATATATTCGACATTTAGAAATAAACTCTTAGAAAAAAATAAAATAATTATTGAAAACAGTTGCTCACTATAATCCTTTATCATTCAGTCTGAAGTTATTTCATCTTTACAAAATAAGAAATTAATTATATTACGAGTATAACCTACAGTACATAACAGAACTCGGAGATTTACAGACAATTAAATAAAAACAATAGAAACATGAGCGAAATACAATGATTACTCGAAAAATAAGTGGCATTTTCATTCAGTAGGAAAGATTGCTTACCTGTATCCGACATTTATTTCTATTACAGAATTCAGCTACAAAATTTTACTTACCGATCCAACAATTTTCTCTAAATAAAAGCACAGGATGGAAATAAAAAGAAGTTTATCACAAAAAGGCATTACATACCCATCATAAAAAAATATAAACTACGTGGTGCGGGAATTTTTGGGTCCTTGCACCGTGTTATGGATGTAGAACTAAGCAACTTTTAGAGGTCTGTGTCGGCTACATTAACAAGGCAAACAAGAAAAGATTAAGAACTTTTGCAGTCTTTGATATCAACTTTTGGAAATAAACGCAACAGACAAGATTTCCTCCTCTCTTTGTTCGTCTTGATGGTAGCATGTTAAGTAGATCCGAAACGTTGGATTTTATGTCTATAACACGACAGAAAAAATCCTCGCACCAAATAGAACACTGTAAAAATATTAAATAGGAAACTACTTCTTTGAAAGAAAAATTACTAATTCCAAGGCACAAAACAGACGATACTAAATCATATGGTTAAACACATATCCGATGTGGAGGGAGCTACCGCCAAATGTTAAACTCACAGCTGGCCATCCGCAAAGAGCAGGTCTGTCTGTCCAGAGGGTATAGCTTCAGGTTCATCGGACATGCTAGCGTCAGTGAGATACTGCAAACAGAAAACAATAAAATAAACAACACGACCTCTATCTCTGTCCTAACTACTAAGTTTTCCAATGTGAAACTAAATTCTACCCAAAAGTGTAGGCCTATTTCATCCCAGAATTTATGGAAATAGTAGTGTACGGAATTATGTGTAAAACAATGAAAAACAACAATAATACTGACTATTAATTTACTGATTTTGTACATCTCCAATAGAAATATACTACAAGTTCTGTCTTTATTGAATACATTTTCAAATTTCAGCTTTCTTTGAAATAAATAAAAAAAAAAGAGTTCAAAATTAAGAACGAATTGCATATTTTAAGATATTCAAAGAGGAAAGATTTTTCAGGACAGTTACTAGCAGGTTTTAATTATTGTGATAACTTTGGAAAAAATATTGTGTGTCTTTCACGTGTTAAATTTTATTTTACCTTGTTAACAAGTTTCGGCCTGCTATTGGCCATCATCAGAACTGGTCGTTGCTGGTCTTGGCGCCTTTTCTTTTGTTTCCTGTGGGGGTGTGTTTGTGTAGTGTAAGGTGGAGTCAAAGAGTGTGTGTGTTGAGAATTTCATTTGGATGTGTTTTGTGTGTTTGTATATTTCGTATTGTTCTAGTGTGTTTAGTTTCTTGGCTTATTTGGTTGGATATTGGAATTTTCATGTCTGTGTTGATGTCTCTGTATGTGTGGTTAGCATTTGTGATGTGTTCTACATATGTGGAAGTGTTTTGTAATTTTTTATGGCTGTGATGTGTTCTTTGTATCGTGATTGTAATGATCTGCCTGTCTATCCTATGTAGAAGTTGTTGCAGGTGTTACATTTGAGTTTGTATACTTCTGTGTAGTTGTAGCCTATTTTTTTTTTTTTGTGTTGTTTGTGTGTTGAGATGTTTTTGTAGAGTATTATTTGTTCTGTATGCGATGTTGTAATTTAATTTATTGATTGAGGTTGCAATCTTGTGTGTGTTTTTGTTTTCGTATGTTAGTGTGATGTATTTTTTGTGTTCTTGTGTTTGTGTTGTATTCTTATGTTTTTTGTGAATATGTTTTGGTTTCCAAGATCAGTAACAACCAGCTCTGATGATGGCCAATAGCAGGTCGAAACATGTTAACAAATTAACATACAATTTAACACGTGAAAGACATAATACGTTTTCCAAAGTGATATAGTGTTAAAAGTTGTGTAATCAAGATGTATATACAATCTAGATGACAAATAGGCGAAAGGCAGTAAGAATTTCATTTTGAAATTTATTATGTAGATATTACTATTTCAAAATGCTACTGTTTCCTGAATTACATATAATAGGCCTAATATCTCATAAGTGGTATGTTACACCAGATATGAAACAAGTGTACTATGTGTATCTTTGAGGATAGCTATATTACAAGATTTTAGTGTAGGTATAAATAATGAATTATAAGCCACTGTTCATAATTTTATCCCTAAAGTTAAGTTTTGTTACTTTTATCACATCTGAACAAAAGTTATGTATTCTGACCAGACGACTGGATTAATTTTTACCACAAGAATTAAAAAGCTAATATTCATCAGAATGATTAAAGAATTAATTTTGACTAGAACAATTAAAAACCTAATTTTTGACTAGAACAATTAAATAACTAATTTTGGCGAGGACGATTAAAGAACCAACTTTGAGCAGAATTATTAAGGAACTATTTTTCACCAAATGGATTGAAGAACTAATTTTGACCAGGGTAATTAAGGAACTAATTTTGACCAGGACAACTGAAGAACCAACTTTGATCAAAACAATTAAAGAACTAATTTTGACCGAAACGATTAAATAACAAAGAACTAAGGAACTATTTTTACCAAATGACGATTAAAATAATTTTGATTAGACGATTAAAGAATTAATTTTCAATCAGAACAAAATGATTAAAGAATAAACGATTAAAGAACCAAGTAAGATTAAGAAACTATTTTTCACCAGATGGCTTGAAGAACTAATTTTGACCAGGGTAATTAAGGAACTAATTTTGACCAGGACAACTGAAGAACCAACTTTGAACAAAATGATTAAATAACTAATTTTGACCAGAACGAACAAATAACAAAGAACTCATTTTTACTATGACTATTAAAACAAATTTTTATTAGACGATTCAATAACTAATTTTTACCAGAATAATACAAGAAGTAATTTTGACTAAAACAATATTAAAGAACTAATTTGACTAGGAAAATTAAAAAAACTAATTTTGACCAGGATGATTAAAGAATCAACTTTGACCTGGACGACTGAAGAACCAACTTTGACCAAAATGATTAAATAACTAATTTTGACCAAAACGATTACATAACAGAAAATTAATTTTTACTATGATGATTAAAACTAATTTTTACTGAACGATTAAAGAATTAATTTTGACAGAACGATTAAAAATAATTTTAACAGACTGTTAAAAATAATTTTAAGACGAATGAAGCCCTAATTTTGACCGAGACGATTGAAACTAATTTTACCAGAGCTATTAAAGAATTGGATTTGGTCAGGACCATTAGTAACTGGGACCATTAAAACTAATTTTACTAGGACGATTAAGGAAATAATTTTGACTAGGTTCATTAAATAACTAATTTTTGCTACAAAAATTGAAGAAATAATTTTGACTAGAACAATTGAGGAACTAATTTTGACCAGGACGATTAAAGAACCAACTTTGACCAGAATGATTAAAGAACTATTTTTTTACCAGATGGAGTGAAGAACTAATTTTGACTAGGGCAATTAAGAAACTAATTTTTACCAGGACAACTGAAGAACCAACTTTGACAAAAATTATTAAAGAACTAATTTTGACCAGAACGATTAAATAACAAAGAATTCATTTTTACCATGCCGATAAAAACAAATTTTTACTGGACGATTAAAAAACTAATTTTGCCAGAATGATTAAAGAATTGAATTTGGTCAGGACCGAGACAATTAGCACTAATATTTACTAGGACGCTAAAATAAATATTTTCTACCAGGTTTATTAAAGAACAAGTTTTTGGTCGGACAATTAAGACTAATTTTTTTCCATGACGATTAAAATTAATTTCAACATAGATGATCAAATTTTGACGAGAACAATATTAAAGAACTACTTTGGCCAGGACAGTTTAAGGGGTAATTTTGAGCAAAACGATTAAAGAACTAAGCTTGACTAGGACGATTGAAACCAATTCTTAGCAGGGCAATTAAAAAATCATAATTTTGACCAGGACGATTAAACTAATTTCGACCAGAATAACTAATTAGAACCATTAGATAACTAATTTTTACAGAACGATTAAAGAACTAAGTATGGCCGGACAATTAAAGAAATAATTTTGACTAGAACTATTTAAGAACTATGTTTGGCCAGGACTACTGAAAGCAATGTTTATCAGGAAGTTGAAAATCCTAATACTGGCCAGGACGATAAAAAACTAATTTTAACCTCCTTGTTCTTCTTATTGTTATTATTATTATTGTTATTATTATTATTATTATTATTACTACTACTACTAGATGTTTGACCTTTATTTGACCAATACTAGACTGTTACATAAGGCGGGTCTCCTTCATCGTGTGGTCAGCACATTAGAGACCCAACACGGAAATATCACTAGACATATACAAGACAAGTGGAAAATAATCAATTCCGTGGAATGGAAATAAATCTCTGCTCAAGCGTGGACTCGTGGTCAAAACTAGCAATTTTATTAACATTATTACTACTGACCAGCACAATCAAGCGAATTCTGTATGCATTATAATCATGTGAAAATTTCAATTAATTGCATGGTTTATTTACAAACATCTTCATCCTTTTTCTCACATTAGGAATGTACTTCTTGTACATAAAGCTAAACAAGTGTGAAGTATGTCACTGGCGAACTATGTTCCAAGGATGATTTACAGGGAAATAGCAAACACATTGTACTTACACGATGAAATCCGCTTACCGGATACTGTACAGCACGGATCCGTAGGGGAAGATGCGGATGTATACGTTTGGCATTATGATATTGTGGAAGTGCCCTTCCTTTTCATTTGCGAAGAAGAGATCGGGCATCCAAACTCTGTTGGCGTCCGTAAGGGTCAGGTACTTGATCTTACCTGCGTCATGAAAAACACATATTTCATTCTACGAAAATATGTAAGTATTGCCATTAATTTCACTGGGTTATTCTTTGAAATATTTTTTTTTTTTTTAAGTTTCATATGATTTTGCTATTTTTTCATCCTGCCTAGGTTTTTGTGGTTTTCCTAAGTCGCTAAGACAAATGTCGGGATGACCTAAAAGAAATGGGCCACGGACCTGCATTTATATCCCCATTAATCTTTTAATTTAAATTTATTAAATAAAAAATTACATTTCCCCCTCTTCGTAATTGAGCCATCATATAGCCAAATGGCTTGTCTCAAAATTGAGAAGATTCAACAAGGCTCATGACAACAAAACCTCCTAAAATAATAGCCAAATTGGCTAGTCTCTTCCAACATGAGAAAAACTCATCTCGCCTAAGGTAATTCCGTGGTTTTCCGAAATCAGGCTTTGAGACAAATGTCGGGATGAAAAATATAAAAATTAGGCCCTATAAGAAATGGGCCACGGACCTATATGCCCTTACTATATATTCCACCCTTATTATAAACGATGTATGCCCAAAAGTTCAGATAATATAAATAGTCTATTAAATATACGAGGTCACTCAATAAGTCGCAAATTGAAAGGACAGGGAAATCATCAAATTGCAGATAAACATGTTCACGGCGCTTCTTCCGAATTATAAATGTGCTTTTCATCGAACAAAGATGATTTCATTAAAATCATAACACCAGCCAACTCCTCCTCGCGTCGTTCCGTGATCAATTGAAAAAGTCAGACCCCCCGCAAAAATGTGGTACCTAAGAGGTTACGTCCATTTTCGGCTTAAACCCTTCAAAATTTTATAGATTCTCCCTCGTTTTTATTCTTTTTCGGATGAGAAATTGTTTTATACAGGCATTTGGAGCTGTTTTTAGTTGATTTACAGCCCCCAACCCATTGCAGAACAGAGTCGTTTTGGTCAGCCTTTTTAAATTTTCCTCCCATTCTCCTTCGATTTTTCGATTTTTTATGCTCGTTTTTATTCTTTTTCGAGATGAAAATTGTTTTATATTAAACATTTCAATAAGCTTGTTTTTGGGAAAGCAAGTGATTTAATTCCAATTCAATCGACTTCAGAACAAGAGTCGTATATGGAATGCCAGCTTGCATTTTATACAGAAACGAGGAATATTTTTGAATTTACTAAATTACAAATACAGATTACTAGAAAAAATGATGGAGACTGGATCCGTGTTAAACATAAAAAAAACTAGGAAACCAAGCGTTCTAACCGAGGAAAAATTAGACGAGATAGGAGGGATCTTAGAAAGAGGCTCGAGAAAATCGTTCCCTCGTCTAGCATTTTAGTCATTGTGATTTCAACAATTTCGGCAGCCGAAATTCGTCAAGTGTTTAATGACGTGATCAAAATGTGTCAGGCTTCTCTAGCACAAGAAGGACGTCATTTTGAGCACCTTCTATAAATGAAGGTAAACTTAATCTAGTCACATTACTTCTTAGTTTACGCACAACACAGGGGAAACAAGCCGGGCAGTGACGCGGTAACTGTGCTGGGCGTATGCGGTAGACGTGCCGTGGGAGATGTGGGCAAGCGGTTGCGTCGTACGTGATAAACCCTGTAGGCCTACATAGCTATGCGAAAACATCTTAGCGTCGAGATAGGCATGGAAACGAGAAATTGTCTGCTATGCACCTGTCGACAGGTGATCACATATACAGAAAATTCTACGTAAAGATTTGCAGCACAGTAAAGCTATGTAACTGCCAATTATTTTTTCTCCCTTATATTCCATAGTTTTTCCGACAATATTTTTGTGTAGCCGAGAATCCACTAGGCAGAGAATTCAAGTGCATTTGGTAGAGAATTCAAAAGGCAGCACTGGCCGCTAAGCATATGATGGACTGGGGATGTGAGGTAGTCAAACCGGAATAAATGGGGGAGTGCCAGCTTTCTACAGGCTGTATTCTAGGGCTACTAGAACTCATAGAGCTGCGGAGGGACTTTTCGATCGCACTGTAAAATAAATATCCCATTATTAACTTGACGTACTGAACTTAAAATCTGAATTCATAATTTATTTTTTAATTATATAGGCCTACTTTTAATTAGTATTTCTCTACCTCTATTTTTGGCTCAATAGACCTCAATAGGCCTACCTGAAATGTTTTTGATAGTTTATTTATGTGATATTGTCTGATTAATTTCCATATTTTTACATCCCGATTTTCTCTTTTAGCAAGGTCATTATCAGTTGATGTAAAGTTGGGTTGTAATGCGATTTACTTACCTTGAAAATCGTTAAACTTGAGTCTTTCGTCCATCCACTGTTCTCTGAAGGTCAGCTGGACGCTGTATTCCTGCAATGAGACGAGAATTCTACATTTCGAGTTGTGGTTACACACAATGCAGATTTACAGATACAAGTAATCTAATTTTCCTCATTATGACTCTTTTTTGTACAAAAATATAATGTTAATGTGAATTATTTTCACATAAGTTACAAAATTAACCCAACCTCTAGCTTTGAAAAGTATTCACAAATTTTTCAACATTCTTCTTTATCTGCAGTTCAAAATCACCTTCCCAAATTTATCTATTATTGAAATAAGTTTGTGTCTTAGAACAGGCATTGTGCACATCATGATATAAAACTTGTCTATAGCATATTTCATACGTAATTATGGTTAAAATAAATGTAATTAAATATAACTGCACCTAAATGGATATTCGTAGACTCATATAAAGGGTGATTAATTACAACACGCGCTTTAGGAATCAGTTGTATAAGCCACTTTGAGCAGAAAATATTATATGAACATACGTCCAGTTGTCATTAGTTTCTGATTTACTTGTAAAAATCCGTACGTCGTACAGTATACCAGGTTCTTAACTTATTTGGGTCTTAATATAAACAGTGGAGCCTGCAATAAGGGGAGAGGGATTCCACTGTAACGTTAAGTGCTGGTAGAGGTGTAGGATAGATCAGATCTGGTGACAACAGCTGCCTATGAGTAGGCCTAACATTAACATTTCGCAATCTTACATTGGAAGATATTGTGAACGTAGCAGCGCTCATTAGCGCTAGGAAATGCTACGCGCGCGATTCACATCCGTGCGACCAAGTGCATTGAAGTGGAAGAAAGAATACTTTAAAATCGGCTTTAAAACTCAGATATAGGCCTACTTATTTTCTGCTTAATAAGATATATATTAATAATGTTTCTTTTTATTTTTAATTGATACTCTAAATCTACTCACAACCGCTTCTACTTTCTTGGGAGTTTGAAGAGCTCTAATTCCATAAATATTTACCATCGGATCTATGTTCATTCTTTGCTCAAAACTGATTATTAAAGCTCAAAATATACGTCATTAATCATCCTGTATAGTGAACATTACCAAAAACATTAAATGTATAATCAACTCTTAATCAGAAGAAAATGTTACAATTCACAAAAAAGAATAATAAAATGTGCATTTATAGGAACTCTAATATCATATAGACCCACATGTAAAATGAAAAACTTTGTTCTATTACATTCATGATTCTATAATTGAGTAAAATGATGGGACGATGATTTTGAATAACAATAAATAGGCTTAACATGAAAATAGTGACTATTTTATAAAAAGAAAGTGACTGAACATCAAAACAAATTGGCGGCACTTAATTTTAAAAGTTGACATCGATTAGTCATGTCTTAGCATCGATTTTTTCCCTTTAGGGCCGTCAAAACGTACTTACATTATAAACGGTCGACAATCTGTGAAGTCTGCATTGTGAAGAATACAAGATTAAAAGTAGTATCGTCTTAATTATGGCATATTTAAAATAAAGATCTACCAGAAACGTTACTTCAACTAAACTAGTTCTAACTATGAACTATGTAAAATACGTTTTCTAATCAATTTGTTATCGTTTATTCAAACTGACATGTATACACATCCACTTTGGCTGTCTTAGCGCCAGAAGCAGCAGAAAAACAAACAAAAGAGAGCGATCTGATATAGACATCACGCCATTTTAATAACCTCATACTAAAAAAAAAAAATTGAAGGTAGTTATTAACATTAAATCTTGTTATACTTACCCAAAAATTAATATAAATAACGTTGTAGATTCTGTTATGTATAGAACTAGAAATATTAATTTCACAAAAATACCTCCTTCATAAAAAGTATGAAATTATCGTACCTCTTTACTTACATGTTAGCAATAAGAAATATAATATATTGTTATGAGAAAAATAACTCACTACAAGATCTACAATATCACTTATTTGTCTTGTACGTAGAAAGCCATAGCAAAGTTCATGTGTATACATAGAAGATCCAAGAAACACAGCAATTGGCATAGATGTAGGGAAGAGCTCAGCATATGCTCTTCGTCAACACATAAGCAAGCACGAAAACATTTCAGAAGAATATCTTGAACTAGGAATAGGTATTGTTTTGAAATTATTGTCTCCTAAAAGTAAATAATAATAATAATAATAATAATAATAATAATAATAATAATAATAATAATAATAATAATAATAATAATAATCATCATAATAATTAGTAATAGTAATAATAATAATAATAGTAATAATAATAATAGTAATAATAATAATAATAATAATAATAATAATAATAGTAACGGATTAAGTGAAGGAAAGTTTTGACTATAAGTTGATACAAGAACATTAAATGTTGAACTGAAAATAAGATATAATAACTCCACATCCAAAAGATGTATTTGATTTCTCTAGTCTAAAGCATATATAAAAAATAAGTTTAAATATATCTTAAAATCAAAATATACTGAAGTAAAAATTAATAAAACAATTTATAGAAGAAATCTATTACATGTTTATGTCTTAGAAGATGTATTGTACAATTATTAAGAGACTAGCAAAGCAGATCTTAGCATCTACTGTACTGTCGCTTCTTGGATATTGATACTAGATACGAAGTTGAAGGAAGGGCCTTGTCTCAAACTTTGATGAGGAGGATAATTTTATTCAGAGCAATTTATATCAATGAAAACTCTACATAATATAAACTAAATTATAATAATTTTATACAGAGCGTCTGAAACCACTTGGGTCAACATAATATAGGTGATAAAGAAGTCTAAACTACGTAATTTTAGATAGAGAAGAAACTCATATTTCAGACGTCACGAGATTTTGAACGAAAGATACGTTTGAGAGAAGTCTTTGTAAGCTACTTTAGTTTTCACATCGAACAACTGCCTACCCCATTGACGTTTGGTGGCGTCAGATCGCAAATTAATAAGTAGGCCCGTGACATCGGTATATTTGTATTAGTTTGAAGGTGAACATACGACGCCGGACAGAATGTAGTCTACGTGTTTCAAGTACAGGCAACGGAAGCGAATTTGACACACGCCTAAGCAAGCACGTTCCGTGTTTTGTATACGATTATTGCGCATTATAAAATCAAGACAATACAATCATTGTATATAAGGGTTAATATCGGAAAGATCTAAAATGTAGAGGTTGAGAATAATTGTTGGAAATCATACTTATATTGCCACAAATGTGGTAAAACGTAAGTCTGATAAGAGGTTTTTTTTTTAATATTTAGAGTTTTTTATTACAGTTTTAGAATGCCGAAATAGTAATATGCGTTACAAGAGCGGTATGTTGAAGTTTTCATGTTCAAGGAAAAGTTTGAAAAAGCGAAACGTAGTTGAGCTTTTTTAATTTCCGAGAATTGAAAGGAAACATACCGCTCGTGTATCGTACATTATTTTGTGCGAAGATCGTTTATTACATACCTGAAAGAGGAATTTCTAATTAGTTTCAATGAAATCTCCATTTTGGTTTCTGTTCAATGACGGCAAATTTGCAAAACAAAAATATCTATCTTCAACATTGTTGCTTTAAAATGTTTTCTGTGTTTACTATATTCCAGCAGGCCGTGATATACGTCTGTCTTTCTCCCCCCCCCCCAGTCTATAAATGCGAACTTAAAACAAACGGTAAGGTTATGTAATGATTTATTTTTCATTTTAATATTTTAACAATATTATTTATATAACATATTGCAGTAATAACATCGGCATCTGGAATCTTGTTGATTTTTTCACGGCTTCCTTAATGTTACTTGCATCACGAATGCAGTAACTTTAGTGGAGTTGTAGACTTTACTTAATTTTTGCAAATATTTAAAAACAATAATTAAAAGAGCAATTTAGGTGAAATTGCAGTGGTAGGTTTCCAATTTATAATTATTACTATATTGAACGTCTCTAAAAATAATATGTTAAAAGCCTAAAGCAGTAAAATCAATATGTCACTTAAGCGGTAAGTAGAGGGAAATTGTTATATGTGTTAGGTTGGGAATACTGAATGTGGAATTTTAGACTTTCCGCGTATTGGTTTTGTGTGGAAACCAAGCAAATACGCACGATCTCGCACAAATAAATTAATGTAACAGTTAAATATAGGGAAAGCAAAATTGTACGCCATATACGTTTTCGGCATTCTAAAACTGTAATGCAGAACTCTAAATATAAGAAAAAAAGCATCTTTTCAGGCTTATGTTTTACCACATTTGTGACAATTTAAGTATGATTTCTCAAATTCAACATTTTAGACCTTTCTGATAATAACCCTTATATACAATAATTTATTGTATTGTCTTGATTTTATAATAAGCAATAATCGTATATAAAACACGGAAGGTGCTTGCTTAGGCGTGTGTCAAATTCGCTTCCGCTGCCTGTACTTGAAACGCCGACTACATTCTGTCCGGGACGTCGTATGTTCATCTCAAACTAATACAAATATACCGATGTCCGGGCTTAATAATAACACAATCGCCACAGGTAACGTGAACCATTCAAATGGATCAACTTGCTTCGAGGGATACAATGTGGCGTGTACTCAGGGACCAACAATTACATCCCTATCACTCGGGTGCAAGCAATGGGCCTAAATGATTTCGCACTCAGAGTTCAGTTCTGTCAATGGTTTATCCAGCGCTGTGCTACTGTACCTAACATCCTACAGTTTGTACTGTTCAGAGATGAACCCTGTTTCACTATCGATGCTGTTTTTGCAGCCTTAATTGCCATGTCAAGAGTGACGAAAATTCATTTAAAACCATTGTATCTGGTCACAAGCAACGTGATTTGGACCTCATCTCAAGAGTTTTATATTTGTTAAAGGAATTAACGACTTTCGTTTCTCAAAATTATTTAAGATGTGCCTACTTTTCTTTCTTTCAGTCGATAATCTGATATGCCCTAATTTTCTGGGGAAATGGAACCAAAATTGGAAGCGTCTTGATTTTACAAAAGAAAGCTATTAGAGTTTTATGTAAATCAAACTATCTGGAACATTGTCGGCCACTTTTCAGAAAATCATGGATTTTAACAATCATAAATTTGTATATATATGATCTAGTACTTTACACTCGACAAAATATCGACAATTAATCATTAGTGGCCAATATACATGATCATAAAATTAGAAATAGTGAACAAATTAATATTCCATATTGTAGATTACACAAGAGCAACACAAACTTTTTAGTTTTGGGGATGAAAATATATAATAAGCTCCCAAGTCAATATTATAAATTACCAATCAATAGCTTCAAAACTAGATTTTACAATTGGTTATTAAATAATCCTTTTTATTCTGTTGCTGAGTTTTTCAACAGAAATTTATATGGAATTGTATTTTAATAAATAAGTTTAATTGCAATTTAATTAGTTTTCTTTAATTTAAAAGTTTCAAATTATTTCATGTATTCATTGTATTATTTAAATTTTACTGTTTCTTTTATTAGTGATTTTTTTTTTTAATTTATATGTTTTTCAATGTATTCTGACGAAGCCTAAAACTGCATGTCTAATGGGCCAAATAAATTGAATTGAATCTCCTGACACCCTGTTTGAATGGTTCACGTTACCTGCGTCCATTGTGTTATTGTTCTGCAAGCTAGCGCCATTAAAAGTAGACGCGGTAAGCAGTTGTTTCCGCTTACAAAAACGTTCTTCAAACGTATTTCTAGCTCAAGATCTCCTGGCACCTGAAATAGGCATTTCCGGCCAATTTTTTTTTCTGATTTGGAAATAGTTTGGACTCCTCTACCATCTGTATCATTTTGACAAAGAGATTTCTTGGTGGAAAAAATAAAAATGTATAACAATGAAAGATTACAAGAACTGTACTTGATGTTGTACAAACTGAGATTTCCGACGCTGATCAATTTTGCGGGGCACTTCCTTCAAATGCAGTCAAAATTACTTTACACTTCAAGCATTAAACAACTTACGCACACGCACACGCACACGCACACACTCAGACGCACACACACGAACACTATTCATATGTCAATACCATTTTTTTATTGTCTAACCACCAGAAACGCATAATATTATAAACACAAAAGCTCAACACTGAATGAAAAGTGTAGGAAAGTGAGAGTAGCAATATACATTCATGCAAAAGCGCCAGGAGCAAACATAGTCCAATCAGGAGAAAAAGTATAAAAAAGACAAAAGTGATGAGTCTACATGACAACTACTTGTACCTGAATCCCGCCTTCATTCCTCTGTGTCGTGGTCCTGCCTGCTGAGAAAGAGCTCGACCCCGTCCATCGGGGGTTGCGTGGAACCGAGGGGACACAGACTGCGTGCAAATGGATCGAGGAAGGGACATGCTAATAGGGCAGAGGATACAGGGCACGCCAACAGAATAACTCCCTCTGTTTCTATGCTGGCCACAGAGAGACACGAACCAAAGACAGATCATTCGGCGTTCAAATGATCTGACCTTGCCAAGGTTGATACTATGAGGATTCTTCAAATGAAACAGGCCGAGTGGATAAGAAGGACCGAAATGACGTAACATCCCTTTCCATTTTATGTCTTGAGGGAGCGAACAGAAAAATTTAATTTTCACCACCACATTACTCGAAGGTATTTTGTTTCTTACTTTTCCTCAGTACAAGCAAAAATATTACAAATAAAATATAGAATATTTTATTAAAAAAAAAACAGACATGTTTGTGCCGACTGCGCGTTGAATCAGTATGTATTGCAATAATAAGATGCATTTAAGTTATGCGCTTCGGTGCTCCTGTTTGCGCATAATACCGGCCGTGTGTAACATTTTTACTGTACGTTTCTGCGCATATTAGCGTACCTGAGTAAAAATGTAGCTGTACATAAATGTAGCACGACGACGGTGTATAAAAATATGTAATTATTAAAGATTGCTGTAGCGACAGAAGAGACAGCTTTACCTATTACATTATATTAAAAAATTTATATAATTTAAACGACCTACATTTCCTTATATTTGAATATATATCCTACTACGTTTTAATGCTCATGTACACTAAAAAAAATCTGAAAAAATGAGGAGCAAATGACAATTTATGAGCATATCAGCAATAGAACGATAAATTGTGGAGTAAGTGGCAACAGTTTAATGTTTTCGAACTAAAGAAAATGTTACCACCTTTTGAAAGTGTTTCATTCGGACATTACTTTTGTTCCTTTTAATACATGAACAAACCACGAGTATTGTTTTATAGTCATTTAATAATAAATTTTATATGTTAACGATTAACAAAGAAACAGACAATATTTTAGCAAACTATTCGTGGAATTTGAAATGTTTAGGTTTTTTTTTTTACTTTGGTGCTGGAAGTAAATTAACAAGTTATTACATATCTGAATATGAATTATATATTTTAAAACGTTAATGTATGTTTATTCTTAAAGAATATTTTAAAACGTAGAAAATATTTTCATAAAAGTGATGTATTTTCGATTTATTCTTACGATTACAAGATTATTTCAATTTTCGTAAATATATCTCAGAATTTAATGAAACATTAATTCGTACACAGAAGCCACAAATTAATTTCGCGAAATTACGTTCAAAGCTAACATAATTCCCCATCAGCTCAGATGAACAGAATCACTATACAAAAGGATATAAATGTGTCTGTAGGTGCTATATGAGTGGCAAAGAGTAGATAGTTGGTGTAGGTACTAAAGCTATACTTAGAGTATGAAATAATTACAGCGCGTGTTTATATGTACCAAACTTATAGTAGAGGAACATGAGCTACGTATTATAGGGGCTTATAGAGGCATGCAGACATAGAACTTGGAAAGGGGGGAGGGCCACACCAGTAATATCTTTCTAGGTAACAAAGTTCTCTTCCTTTAACTTACTTATGAAGAGGCTCCTGTAACGGTTGAACTGCAATAGAGCCTGAATTTTCACTTTAATTTGATAGGACTATGAACTGAATTTATACACTTAAATTTGTACACAAAATTAAAAAAAAGTTAGGAAACACAAATAGGAGGGCCACTCCACAAAAAAAAAAGAGAGACAAAGGAATTTCGCGATAATTAGATAAAATGAAAGTAAAGTGATTAATATTATTAGTTATTTGTGACATGGGGATTGAATATTTCAGTCTTTAAACGTTGGAAAGGGTTGTCCAAATAGATTTTTTTTTGGAAGATATAGAAGGGATTTTTTAGGGTGGGGTGTTGTAAAAACTGTGAGTTTTAATGGCGGTGTACAGTTGCGCATCAGAAGCTACACTGAGGACCAACAACACAAAACAGTCAGACAGACAGACAAGAAACAACATACAACATGGACTGCACTACGACCAGCTCCAGTATGTTAATCCAGTCTGACATTCAAATAGTGAGACAGGTGACAGTCAAGAGTGAGCACGGTATGGGGCCAGCAGGCAGAAAGGAAATAACATCAACGAGCAAGGCATGGGGGCTCATTCACACACAGATAATTCTGCGGCGCACAACCAAGTTGCCAAGTACTTTGTGGAAATTTCTGTCGTGAACTTTTACCGCGCGCCTGTGGCCTCGAACCGACTATACTCTCCCGAGGAACATTCGCGTGATAGAGACAAGCTGCTTGACATGGTTCCAATGTTCGTACTCCTTTGAGGCACATCTTCAGAGATCTCAAAAATCGATAAAGGGAAGAAGAAGAAGAATAATGTAACACTCGACTGGAGAAACATTCCACGAGAGGATCTCTGAATTCGTTCGTGTTTGGGGAGCTGTCTTGATCTGCCTTCGGCATACGAACCTCAGACCCACTGCAATCAAGACATCTCTATAGATCGATTCGACTCGACTCGATCCGTGGTCGATACATCGCACCGAATCCCTATCGGACCACAGAAGGAGTGGAGCTCTTCGAAACCCGACTTCGAGAACCAACATTGGAAGGCAAGATAAAGTCCACAAAACACAGACACGGAATGATGGCAAAACGTTAATATATACAATAACACATAGGTCCGATCAGAATGGCTGGTTAGTTTGTTAACGAAACCGATGACGTCACCAGACTCACCATTTTATAATCGTCTATTTTGCTGATTGAGCGAAGAAAGATGTTGACAGAGACTATAGTTGGTGCGTCCGCTGATGATGATGGAAAACAAACAAACAATTAGAAAATTAATTTTAATTCATTAGTGAATTGTGTCAAGGAAACATGTTAGAAACAACGAAACTGTAGTATAAATTGTTTTGTTTCGCCAGGAACAGCGTCAATCAGCAACACCGCGCATGCGCGCGGCAGCATCCACTCTAATTCTACAGTAAGAAAATTTGAGGAGCTACCTCGGGTCTGAGACGACGTGACGTGGCGGGAGTCCACTCGCCGGCGTCCTCTTGGAGCGGGCAGGACTTCACTACATACCGTGAAATTAGACTGAAAATGGCGCCGCACGGATACTCCACAAACTCGTCCAACATCAAACAACGAAAGGGGAAAGACCCGGATTGGCGCGTTCTGATCGTACCCACAAGAAAGTAATTTAATATTCCACTGAACCTTAAAATTTGTTAACAATGTTCATCAACTTCTTACTATTAGCTTTCAGCCTACATCAAACTTGTGTTAGAAAACTTCATAACGTGGATGTAAAAGAACAAAATATCAAGCCCTAAATGTACATTGGTGAGTCAGTAAGTTACAAATCAAAGTAGCGATGTACAATGTTGAATGAGATGCCTGAGGCTAATACCGCTAGATGGCAGTATATCCACAACAGAAACAAACAAGCAGCAGTTGCAAGATGGCGGCAACTCTAGAAGAGAGTACCATTGTCGAGTAGCGCTCCGTTGTGCGATTATTCTGGGAAAGAAGTCTTGCAGGAAAGATATTCATGAAGAACTAGTGCCCGTGTATG
This sequence comes from Periplaneta americana, assembly GCA_025594305.2. Taxonomy (NCBI): domain Eukaryota; kingdom Metazoa; phylum Arthropoda; class Insecta; order Blattodea; family Blattidae; genus Periplaneta; species Periplaneta americana. The sequence continues at coordinate 18,128,339 of JAJSOF020000021.1, forward strand.
TTGAGCATTGTCTGTCACGTCAAGCTGTCTACAATTGGGTGCAAAAGTTCTCGAACACCGAGTCATTTGGATATTGGAGATTGTCACAGAGACAAATGTGCAATAGGATGGCTGTTTGATCGAAGCAGGTAAAATGAAGGGGACGATATGCTAACCCAGGTCAGTCAGGATAATCAGTTACCATCCGGAGGCAAATCGTGCATTGATGCTCGCATATTACTTCGTCAATTGTACAATGTGCAGAGGTGTCTCCATCTTGCAACTGTTACTTCTTTGTTTCGTTTGTGCGTACATCGATAATACCGTCATCTAGCGGTGATAGCATCAGGCGCCTAATTAAAGCTGTAGGTCGCTACTTCAATATTATAACTAAGGCTACTTATTGAAGCTTGTAGAAAAAATGTTTAAAGATGAAAATGTTTTACGTGCAATGAGTCACCCTAAAATTTTGGAAAGTTTTTGAACACAGAGTTACTAGTTAATAATTAATCAGATTTTGTAATTGCTTTACTAATTATTTCTTCTACAAGTATGCAAAGTCTACAGTTAGCTAATTTTTTGCCCACTGGAGAGGTTTGCCTAATTAAAGCTGTAGGTCGCTACTTCAATATTATAACTAAGGTTACTTATTGAAGCTTGTAGAAAAAATGTTTAAAGATGAAAATGTTTTACGTGCAATGAGCCACCCTAAAATTTGGGAAAGTTTTTGAACACAGAGTTACTAGTTAATAATTAATCACATTTTGTAATTGCTTTACTAATTATTTCTTCTACAAGTATGCAAAGTCTACAGTTAGCTAAATTTTTGCCCACTGGAGAGGTTTGCATTCCGGATATATGCTCATAGAAACAGGAATCACTTGCCGAAGTTTGTCTCCATAATTTAGAAACACTCTGTATATCATGTGTATCATTCCCGGATGAATTTAGTCATAGATACTGAATATAAATTTGATCTATGAAGTTCACAATAAATCGATGCACACAGCTAAAACATGTGCAAGGCCACACTTTCTCTGAGATGACGAATGAAAATGTAGTATTTTTTCATGAAAATTCTGAAATCGAGTTTTTCTTGTAGAACCACAATATTTTTCTTTATACTTCATATTATGATAAAGTAATGGAGATACAAAATATCGTAAGGCAATGTTACTTGGATTCTGACCTGCTGTAAGTTTGAGATAAAGAAATATACTTCTATGATATGCAGTCTTAGAAAAAAAAGTTTTGTCGCAAAGATACTTAATAAGTCCCAGAAAGGAAGCAGTGTGCATGATCAGAAGACGAGCGACCTGGTTTACAAGAGAACGACTAATGAAATTAGTTTTGTTTCGTTGTATGTCTGATCATGCGCACTGCCTCTTTTCTGGGACTTATAAAGTGTCTGTGCGACAAAACTCTTTTCTAAGACTGTACTTTAGTCGAATTTCGAAACAAACAATCTAAAATAATTTGCAGCAAGTAATTTTTGGTTCAGTCTCATTAAAATTATTAAACATATATTACAGGTGTTTTGAGTATTTTATTGCCGAAAGTGTGAGGTTTAATCCAATGAGAAGTTTCATTCACAAACTCAACTAGAGTTTGTGTATAAACAAGAAAATGAAAGTACATGCACGTAAATGAGTTTTTTAACAAAGTTAATAAACATACATCGTTAACGACAAATTTCCGGTGAGGATACACCTTTCGGTTTATTTGGACGAGTTTGTGGTTTCATTCTTGCTGTGTTTTCTTCATTCTGGTGGATTCTTGCGGAACAAACAAGCAGTAAATGGGCTATCCAGGGCAAAAAAAAGTACACCCCGAAGAAAAGATATTATTTAAAGGGAGCCATTTCAAAAATGCAAAAAAATAAATAAATAAATAAAGTTGTCCACCAATAAATTAACTGCAGAACTATAACTATAACTATAATAAAGTGAAAACTAGTAAGAAAAGCAGCGGGCTGGTCTATTGTGTCGTGACAACTCAAAGGCACGCTGTGGAGCACCCACACACAGAGGGGACCTCTAACATCGGCAGCACAAGGTTGAAGGCAAGGTGCTTTCACACACTTCGTTCATTACGTCCACATCTCTAATCCCTAAACCTATTTATTAACAAACAAAAATTCATACAATTCAAAGTGTTAAAAAAATCAATTTACTTTCAGACGAACGGAGACGTGTATTGTCTCGGGAGCAGTAACTGGGCCGGCACATAACTCTTGTGTTACGCATTTTCTATTTGAAACGACAGTTGACAATAAATTATTGACTTCCTCTTTTATTAGTGATACTGTGCGATTAAAAATTTCAAACAAAAGTTTAGTTGAATATTTCTAGGCTTCTAGTGCTCAGAATGGAATAAAGATTTCCAGGCTTATACAATCAATCATTCTGAATTCAGTGGTATAAAAGACAACTAATTTGTTTCGTATCCAAGTGCAAAGAAAGTCTAACTGTGACCTGTTTTACAAATTCTTATCACATTTCTTCACTCATAATTTTGTATTTTTTAAACGTGTATTGTTTCCAAAGCAATGTTTAGTTAAATATTTCGAGAAACAGAAAAAAAAAACTTTGTTTACATTTTTTTACAATTTTTCAATTATATATTTTTTTCCTCGTGTTATTATATTCTTAAACCCGTAGGTCTGTAGAACACAGGCTGCCATGTAAATTGATTGAGTAATTTCAGAGAAAAATGTAAGTTTAAAAAATGTCAACTTATGAAAAACTGTATTAATAAAAAAGAAGAATGTATGAATTTGCACCAAATTTAAAGAGGTCATTTAAAAGGCATATCTGCGAAATACCCCCAACAATATTCATATTGTTTTAAAGAGCAGTTTTGTACTTTATTTTAAAACACAAAATAAAAATCGGATTTTTGACCCTAATCACTACCTGGTTCCCTTAAGAAAAGTTTAGGTTGTGAATTACAAATTTATGTTTCCCTATATAACTGTATTTTAAACGTAATTTCAACGAGAAAAACGTACTAAATTAATAGATTATACTTCCCTTCGTTCCAAAATATGGTATAGTAATAAACAAAACAAGTTTGATTATTGCGCATGCGCGCACGAAATGTTTCGCGGTGTGGTAGTGAAGGGACTATCAGACAGTGCAGTTGTGAATGTTTGTAATCTTCTGTAGTGCATAAAACTATAATATCTAAATAGTTCATTATGAACAGAAATCAAATAGGCACCTGCTGTGGTGTTCCTGTTGCAGAAAACGTAGGCTAACACCAACCTAGTGAATTTTGAATAGAACATCTAAGGCACAACAGTAGTACAAAAACGGGTTGTAATTTATTGCAGTTTTTATATTAATTTGCCTCACACAAAGCAATGTTTGTTTTATATTTTATTGATTTGGCATCACACAGAATGAAATGTACCTTATTTATTACTTTTTCTTATGTTAATTTATCAAATAAATAAATATCTAGAAGATGTATTAAAGTTACATCATATTACTGAGAACTTCAACAAATGTATACCATATTTTGGAATAGAACTAATTACATCTTTCTATACCATATTTTGGAACAGAGGGAGTAAAATTATATCTAAAATAATTAAACCTAACAAAGAATAAATTAAGGGGAAAGGATGGTAAAATTTGAATTTTTTCCCCCAATTCATGCACTATTTTCATTTTTTTTTGTATGTGTAGAAATATCGTGCTGCAACAATTTAAATTCGGGTATTTTTTATTTAGGTTAGGTTAGGTAACGATGGCTGGGGGCGGGTTAGGGACAACCCTTTGTACCACACTAAGGACTATTGTGCACCCCGAATTTATGGGATGAATGAGGATGAGGTGTACCAGCCTACCGGCCGCATGTGGCCCCTCACCCGTTCACCCAAGTGCCCCCCTACCTCACAGCCAAGTTGACCAAGCAGCACAAGATCCATTCCAACAGCCCTTCCAAGGTGTCGAATCCTGGAAGAGATATTGTGGAAGGCTGGGAACTCAGGATCGATTGCGGAGATGACCCTACCCCCGTAATGGGAATAAGACACGCGTCTTGACCTGAATATGTCTATGGAATGAGATGAAGGTGAATGATATGAAATCTAAATTCTTTTTCTACACGGGAGGGGAAGGGAAAATGGACCGTAGAAATGAAAATTCCAATCCGGCATTTGTCTAAGTAACTGTTGAAAACGACAGAAAAACCACAGTCAGGTTGGTCGGCCCGGGAATCGAACCACGAACCTCCCGAATGCGAGTCCCATACAGAACACATGATCTACCTCGCTCGGTTGAATTTTTTTAATGGAACACAAATTTAAAAAAATACAATACAGTAATTCACTAAAATGGATATATCTCAAATTTAAAGATAAATTCAGAATTTCCATGGCATCTTACTTCTAAAAGCACGGTCTTTAAAATATCTGGACCCAATTTTACAATTTTGATACTGGCTTTCAAAATTTTAAGATAAGAAATTACATTTTAAAAGTAAATTTAGAAGCACTTTTATAAATAGAAATATGAAGGCATATTTTTCAAATCCAAGATTCTTAATAGCCTATAGAATATGTATACCAAATATCATAGCTGTAGCATTAATATTTCCGAACATATATAACTTTTTGTATGGAATGAAGCAAAAAATTGAAGTTACGGGAAACTGCAATCAAAGTTTAGTTTAATTTTTAACACCCTGTGCACCAGAGCTTCAAAAATGGCGTCAAATGCACGTTAAGTTTTATCTAATGTATTTTTCACATATGAAAAGAGTATTGTAAGGGGAAAAAATTGAAAATTTACTGGTTTTTCGTCACATTTAACCATCCTCACCATTTAAGTGATTATAGTTTTCAACGTGCATTAAAGTAATGTCATAGCAGAATTTATAATGGTTTTAAATCTCCCTCAAAAACTTGCATTTAGTGATAAATGGAAGATATCCAAAACAGCCTAATTCAGAAAGCAATATTGTTCTAAATTCCTTGTATTTAATTCTCATGGTCAGTAGTATATAATGATTACTGTAATTTTTCTACCATATTTAGAATTACTATGCATACAAAATTCACGCAAAAGCTTTTCGTAGTGTAATTCCATGTCAGATAGCGGGTAGAAATTGTTGTGCAACTACGAATCTGCGACGTTCAGTTTTATAGATACGTTGTCAAATTTGGGTGCCTGTAAGATTCCAGCAGCACAAAAATACACGATACTCTATCCAGGTCGATGTTATTTAGACCAGTGGTGCAATAACATACACGCAGATTCAAGTGAAAGGCCTATATACGAAGGTGGATTGGACGTGAAAGATCATTGCACGAAGGTGGATTGGATGTGAAAGACCAATGTACGAAGGTGGATTGGATGTGAAAGGTCAATCACATGGCCTTTCGGTATATAATATAATTTAAATTTATTTATTCCTATGAGAATGCATGAAAGAGCAAGTGACTATCGAATATCGGGTGGCATAGTTCGATTCAGCACTGACATCTGACAATCTCTACACATTTAGACGTTATGGTTACTTTTAGTTCAAAAATTAAATCTCATTCAATATAAGTTGTTAAAAATTTATACATATTCTTCACTTCTTTCTCTATAAAAGCGTGGACAACTTACTACTGAAGTACTTAGGTAGAAAAGTGCATAGATGATTATAATACAGATGTGGACAAATTATTAGCAAAATTGAAGATTTTTATTATATAGCCTATTTTTACAAAATATGACTCTTCAATTCAGAATACAGTTGACATTTTTGCGTATTTACACATTACAAATCTTCATTTTTTTATTGTATATTTTCAAAATTTGACTCTTTAATTTGGACTACAGTTGATATTTCGGATATTTCCAAATTATTAGCGAAACTGAAGATTTTTATAATATATTTTTACTAAATTTGACACTTCAATTTAGACTGCACTGACATTTTTGTATATTTGCAAGTTATTAGCAAAACTGAAGATTTTTATTATATATTTTTACAAAATTTCATTCTTCAATTTAGACATTTTTGCACATTTACAAATTATTAGCAACATTGAATATTTTCATTATATATTTTTTCAAAATTTGACTCTTCAATTTAGAATACAGTAGACATTTTTGCATAGGCCTATTTCAATCTACTGTATGATAGAAATATGCAAAATTGTCAACTGTAGTCTAAATTGAAAAGTCAAATTTTGTAAACATAATTATCATAAAAATCGTAAATTTTGTTAATAATTTGTCCACGTCTGTAGATTATATATCAACCTAGAAAACAACAATGAAAGAATCACTTTTAGAAGAACTTGTGCGTGAATTTATGACAATCTTATGAATTGAATCCTTAAAAATGGATAACTTAATTCATTCTTTAAGTTTTGGATGGAAAATTTCTCGCTCACGATTCTTTGTAAAGATAACAGAGATTTAATTATATTGCATTTAGATTGTCTGTCCTATCTAATTCATAATTAGGCCTCATTCATAATTCAAAGTTTACGTAAATATAACGATGCTAACTATACACCATTACACATTGACCATTCCATCGTGTAGACGAAGTTAAAAACAATAATTCAGCCAACCATAAAACAGGGGTGACATGATAACAGAAGAACGATAATAGTATATAAATACATGATAAACCGAAATATTTTCGAATTTTTGGGTGTAGTTTAGTCTTTACAATACCTGTAAAGAACCGAGCAACACAGCAAAATCTGCTTGCAATAGCAGAAATTGTATAAAACTTCCATGGAAAAGAATGTAAATTAAACTTACTGCCTCGGCCACAATGCATACATAAATTACTTCTCTACACAATCGATTACGTCATTAAGTATTACTACACAAACATTAAACTTGGCAATCTATCATGACGAATGCCCAAATTTTCTTTTTTTCATTCCTGCTTACATGATCGTATTATGTTTACGTTTCAGTTTGAATTATGAACATTGCATTCTGTGTAAGTTCATAAATTTGAATAATTTGTACATTGCTTTAAGCTTTTATATTAAATTTCTGCACAAATTTAATTGCATTATCACATTAAGAAACATTTATATGTTTATGAAAATATGAAAATACTAGAACAAATCTTTGAATACGAAATCATCACAAATGCATGTTTTACGCATTTTTGTAAGAATTTTGTAACATTTGAATTTCTTACATTCTCAAAGTTTAATCATCTACAAGAGCTCAGTAATATTTCCAGTTAGTTTCTAGACTGTTCACCAGAGGGTGTCTCTGGAATATTGTTCCGTGTTATGTGTATTATCAAACTTGAGTGATATTTCACAACTCCCCACGATCTCTGACGTCACTCGACACGGGAGGGGTTAGGGGCGTAACCGCAGATAAATCTTCTCCATACGAGATACGTGTCCAATGCAGAAGATGGACCATTTCAGTACGAAACTTTAGGACAAAATTCTTGGTTATACTATGATTATTTATACATGATTTCAATGGGTACAATATGGGATGAATTTAACTTTGTCTGCACACAATATGGATATCGGTACATGTAACGAACTGTGATGTTATATTAGGCTTATTAAAAGTTGTACATAATAAGCTAAGCAATAGGCATATACGATTTTAGTCCAAATTATGTTGTTTTTCTTTTAAATAATGCACTATGACCAAACACTTCTATTCTTGGTATATTACTAGTCACCTATTATATTATAATATAGACACCTCCTGAAAATTTTAACAACAAATTATTTTATAACTGTCTTGTTGAGATCACGAAAAAATGTTTTCTTAAAAATTGTGTACAAAAAACTAAAATTCTTTTACTTTTCAAAAGGAACGCAACATGTTAATAAACATCGCGTTTTAAAAAGAAAAATATTCAAATTGTACCTCAAGATAAACGAAAAAGCTCTATTTTAATTTGTTTTGGCTGCTATTGTTACCAATTAATATTTTGCAGACATTTATAACAATTTTTAGAATAAAGGAGAATAACAATAGTGCAAGTAGTTACAATTTTAAACAAATCGAAAATTTAATCTCTTTTATATATTATAAAATTAATTAAAATTGATTAACTTTGATATGCAATTATTTCATTAATTTCCTAATGCATATATTTTATAATAACATTCCAATATGTAGAGTGTTAAAAAGGATGGAATATTACTGATAACTTCTTAAATTTTAATTTCACAAAAAACAAGCTTTCTACAAAAGCTGTTGGAGATAAACCATAAAATATAAAATCAGGCTCGAAAAAAGTTATACAGAATGTGACAGTAAACTTTCTTTTTTTAAATGGTACACTATATTAAAATTTACATACTCCGAATATCCGTCAAATTTTACGTTTAAATGCCTAGAAATTTTACTCATTCACCCGTTTCATATCTTTTAACTATTTGTTAAACTTATTTCATGAACTTCAAACTTAAGACAAATAAGTACCAGTAGAGTATGTAAAATCATGTTGAGCAGGCCATAAAACTAATGGGAACTGTTCATTGTTGATTAATGTTAGTGTATTGTTCAATTTCATTGCCTATTTTACATACTTATTTGTCTCAAGTTTTAAGTCCATGAAACAAGTGTAATAAATAGTTAAAAGACATGAAAAGGGTTAATGGGTAAAATTTCTACACATTCATACGTAAAATTCAATGAAGATTCGGAATATGTAAATTTTAACACAGCATTTAAAAGAATAAAGTCCACTGTCACACCCTGTACGTCTGAACACTAATATCTTATTCTATGGTTTATCTCAACAGATTTTGTTCAAAGCTTTCTGTTGTTGTAAAATTAAAATTTAAGGAGTTATGAACTATATTCCATACATTTTGAGCACTATGTATAGGCCTACATTGACGATTATGAAATTGACTGCTGCATCACACAGATCAACTTATCTTTATTTCTCTTTGTCTTGCATATATTTTATAATTGAGACGCTGGGTGCAATAACGGCTTAAGTTGAAAACCTATGTTTTGAGAAAACAATATCAATGTTTTAGAACAATGTACAAACTTCATTAGTATATGTAATCGTATTTGTTTTGTATAATATTTTAGATTGTATAAATTATTAAAATCCAATATCAGTTATAATTTAAACACAAGCCATTTTTAAATAAATATTTTGTAAATAAAGTACGGAAAATAAGTCGTTATTGCATAGAAAATCTGAGAATTCTTAAATTAGAGTACCTAGGCATTAAAACCAGTACAAAAGTGTTAGGTATTTCATTAACATAACCTACATGAACTTTATTGAATTAAGAAAATCAACTCTAAAACTATTCTACAGATGAAATCTTCTCTACTATAGTGCCAAATAGTCTTATTCATGATCAATGATTTCACTTTCAGGATGATTTTCATCCAGCACTTGTTAAGAATCCAAAATATCTTGAAAAGAACATGCATTTTCTGGTTTCAAGAATATCATCATTTTTTCTTTGATAATTTTATCTAGAATCAGGATAATTTTTTAGATTAAGCTCCTCCTTTGTTGGTATATTATGTCCTGAAAAACTGTATGGCTGGAAATAGGTTTTGTAATTACATGACGCTGCCAAAGATCCTGATGTATAACACATGAGTGTAAGATGTGTTTATATGCGAATTTTGAACCTCTCGACTTAGCACAGCACTTCACATAATGAACTCTCCCGCCATTTGGGCTCAACGAAATGGAATACAACTTCTACAGTCGATAGAGAAGACATGGAAGATTATTAAAATCCCATCACCGGAATAATGACTTAAGTAGGTAAGCTGCTATTGCACCCACCGTCTCAATCTATTGACAATAATTGTATACTTGTAAATGTAAAACTATGATAATATTATTACTAGAATATACAACAAATATATCGTAAAATATTAATGTATGATTATTAATTGAAAATAAGTATTTGGGCTTAATATAATTAGAATTAAATTAATTTAAGGTTAAAGATATAAAGAAAATCACTAATTCATGTACTTATACAGAGTGTTAGAATATCCAATATTTTAGGAGATGATAGTATGCATAAAAACAAGAAAATAATGTCTAATAAACATGGGTCTTACAACACATACTTTCTGAGATCTGAACACTTGTTCATAGGAGGTGCTCAATGTGACGTCCGTTTATGGCAATGAATTTCTCTGCACTACAATACAGCAGACTACCAGATAATTATACCGTAGCTGACACCCCTGGTATTAAATAATGATACGCACCAAAGAATACTGAAAACAAAAGTCTGGTTGTGGATATGAGCGGGGTTCAGCAGAGATGGTATTCAGCATGTGTGGAATGATGAAAATCCCCATGCAGTTGAAGAAACAAGGCATCAGCACTGATTCTCAATCAACTTATGGGCAGGCGTTCTTGGCGATAGATTAATAGGGCCATACTTGCTACCACAGAGATTAACTGGGGATCGTTATCAGGACTTTCTTATTAACGTATTAAAACAAATTTAAAATTCCTTACGCCGAAGGACAGAGGAATGCTTTGCCATGAATGGACGTCACATTGAGCACCTTCTGTGAACATTGTGTTAAGATCTCAGAAATTATTTGTAGGACACATGTTTATTAGAAATTATTTTCTTGTTTTGATGCATACTAGGTCCTCCTAAAATATTTAATACTTTTTAACACCCTGTATAAGCTGTTTGACAAACAAAATAACCTTTATTCCTTCTTCGCAAATACATATTAGTTACTTCTTTATGAAGTGAGGTAGATTATCACTTAGCTTAGGCAATTTGTTGTGTGTAGTTTCAGGTTATAAACTGATGTTTACATTATGAGTCTGGCGAGTACATCTAAAATTTCCAGGAGAACAATGAGCCAAAAGAGGACATGATAATGACATTTTAGAGTGTAAATCTGCCTGCAACATAAGGATATGTGTACGAAAAGGGAAAGAGCAAGTGACACACCTACAAACGGTAGGTAAATAAGGGGTGGCTTAAAATGTAATTAGCACCTACCTTCAATATGCAGTGTCCTCTTTCCTTCTCCTGCACATATAGGCTACACATCCTGATGATGACGTGGAGACAGCTTCTCAATTCCGTTCCGTTACGAGGGGATTTTGGCGAACCAGAATTAAAATTGTTCTACGTTGTGTGGAAAGTAGAAACTTGTTTTATCGACACCCGATCGAACAATAATTCAAAATGAAGCACATTTCACGGCCGTTTTAATATTCGTTTAAACTTGCTTTCAACAAAAGCTATACAAGGGAAGACAGCTCTGAATAGGCCGCACAAATCTCAATTGTGTTTTCGGAATTAAAGCATTTAAATTCAATTCAAAACAACGTTCCGCAAATGCGCTTCAATGTGTGAGTGAGATTCATTTTTTAAAAAGACTTTTCTTTAATGAAATTAACAAAAGAGAGCAGTACTGTCGATGAATACTGGCAACGATAAACAATTGACAAAGGAAGAGTTTCGATTATGAAAATTTGACATTGTTATGTACTCGATAAAGTAAACACTCTCTTTTCATATCAAAAATCGGTTAGAATTTCTGTGATTAATCTAGATATGAGTGACATAAATTTTTTGCAAAACGGACTTCAAAAAATTTCTGATTCAATTTATTTAGAGAATTATCAGAGTGTGTGGTTGTATCTGTCTTTGTCAAGAATTCAATTATGATTTAAAAATTCTCCACTAAATCAATTTCTTTTTACTGCAATATCGTCAATTTGTTGCCAAAACAAAGACATATGTATTATTTTATAACCTTAATTGCATGTTTGTGAGTGAGTACTTATAATATTAAATATTGTAAGTATTTCGTGAAAATAAAGATAAAATATAAATCGTAATTAATATTACTTAAAAATTGCCTAAAATATGATATGTGACATCTCCATATATTACTACTTAAATATGAAACACTTTTTATCGGTTAAATAAAACAAAACTTAGCGTTTGTAGGTAAGTTTCTGAATAGATTCGTATATTAATAGTTCTTTACATACTAAACTACTGAAAATTATTAAATATGTTAGGCGTAATGACTGAAATATATTTAACATACTATACACATATTATAATTATCGAATCTCTATTCATGATCAACCTTGTTTTTAATTACAGACAAACTTTTCCACTTCAATACTTCCTGTTTAAATGTCAACGGTCATACGTTTTAAATACATTTATGTTTACAAAGTTTAAATGTCGTGCACATATATTTATATAACATGAATTGGCATACGAACGCGTATGTACCGACCCAGCATTTCATTTTAAATTTTCAGTTGCAATTACAGCTGTTAATTTAGAGAGAGAGAGAGAGAGAGAGAGAGTTCTTTGCCTGTCCTATTCAGAAAATCTAACAAAATCTTCTTTTTTTTAATTTAACTATGACATCAAACTTACGACCTGAAGTCATGCTTCATGCAAAATAAAACACGAACAGCTTTTCCGGAACTTTAATTTCTATGTGATTTTCGTAACCTGCAAGGCAAAATCTCATTTATGCATTAACTCATTAAGTAAACACCTTATTTCCTTCATACAGTATTTTATGAAATGGCATTTTGCTCCATGGCAATAGTAGTGTAGCTATGGAGTTCTAGGGCATAAAAATAGGAACCGAAATAAATTATAATTAGTTTAATTATAGTAAAACTTTAAATTTTCAGACTATACTATTTACTTAGTATAAAAAACACGAAAACTTCAAAACGATTATTTTTCATATTTATAATGAATGGTGAGGTTGTATTAAAATTGATAACCACATACTATGAGAAGCAAAACACAATTCTACATCGGAACTTAATACTTTTATTCCTTATAAACTATACTTCGTTCCATAATGTTTCACAGGAGACGTAAACATTGTCGGCGGAGGAGAAGAGAAGTACAACTGCTGTTCAACCAATGGCAGATGTATCATTCCACGCTTATCTTGAAGTTCGGCGGTCTGAATCATTCTGCCATTGGTTGAATAGAAATTATACTTCTCTCCTCCGCCGGCAATGTTTACTTCTTCTGTCAGACATCATGGAACGAAGTATAGATGCATTGTGTTATTTAAAAGATTACTTTGAAAAAGTTTTCCTTTATATATAAACAGATTTCAAAAGACAATTCGATTAATAACAATTTTGGGGTTTGTATTTATAAGAGTTTAAATTTTAAAGTTAGAACCTAATACTGATTTAGTAATCTCTCTCGGTTGTGAATATCCTTTGGGATCAACATAGTGACGATGCTTTTCATTTATGTACAATTAACTTAAAAAAGACGAAAATAATTTTAGTTAAAGAGCAGTTAAGTATTGTTAGTAAATTATACATTCACGAAACTAGCTATAATCTTATCTTTTATAATGTGTAATGTGAAATTAAATTTAATGATCAACGAAAAAAAAAAAGATATTTATTTAGTAATCTTTGAATTTTCTTTTCACTAATACGTGTATATATATATATATTAAAAATAATAAACAAATGAATAAATGCATTAATTGAAAATACTAAAATCTTTGAAGATCTATTAGTACTATATATGAAACATTTTGATTTTTTTTGTACATTTAAAACAAATTTAAAACATTTATACTCAGATGTGAGATTAATATTTAGTATACAATTAACTCTCTTCGCTCGAATGAGTCCATTGGAATCACTAACATTACTGTAATCTCTGATTCATATGAATTGCCTGATGATTCCATTTGGTATCCTAAGAAGTAGTTTCGTTCTTTACCGAAAGAGTGCAGCACTCGCAAGTTCCTTGGCCAGCTGTTATTAGGAAGAGGATTGCTTTGTCTTTTTGTTTCTCCGTGGTATCTCTATGACTCTGTGCACCCATTAATTCAGGGTTAAAGTTAATTCTGCAATATTACTGAATTTTACAAGAATATTGTTATAAATTTAGTGCATATTCCTTAAATAAAACTAACGCTAAGAAAAATAACAGTATGCTTGAAAATGTTAAACTATAATCTACTCCACAAAATTGAAAACAAGAACAAGACAAATAAAAATAAAACACATTCTCTCTCTCTAAATCCATTATTTCATATCCCAGTTGGATCTTAAGGGATCACGTTGAAATGTAAGCAAGAATCGTATTGTTGTTCATGCTCCCATGCATAACGGTTCTTCCGCACAGCCCTCTGCAGGAGTCTATCAAAATTAAAATAGCAAAACACCCAAAAATATATCCAAAGAACTAAATGGTAACAAAACTGTGCGAGTGTTGGCTGAAATGCATCCGCTATATGGTTTATATACATCTGAGAGCTAACATATTCGCCATGCGAACAGGGACATCAATACATTGAAATCTGTACGTGCAGCAGTGTGGCACATTGCAGTAAGGAGGTTCAGTCTTATTTGGGCAGTAAGCTAATGCATTGAGATAACGTCGTAAATTATATTAACAGAAATATTTGTTGCTTGTTTTTTCATCAGTGATTATTTACTCCAGACATGTAAAATTTTACAATTGCTTCATAAAGGTAGACGCTCACTTACCGGAATGGATCCGTACGGCGCGTTCGGATTTTTATTATTTGCATTATTTTAAATGGAGCTTCGCCCACTTGGCCGTATCCCTCCGTCCGCATGACCGGATTCCGATCAGATTTCTGGCCAGAGAATTCTAAACGGATTTTCGATCGGTCCAAGATCGAAATAAAGAGTGTCATGGTAAATATATCGAATGCAAGGCCTCCAATCGCGGGTGATATTGAAGGTAAAATGAAATGAATGACATGAAGCTTATTTTATTAAGTCCAACAGTATGAAGAGCTTTATAATTTATGACATTAGAATTATAGCAATGTGATACGGAGAAAGAGCACATGGGATGAGAATGGGAAAGTACTAAATTGATCCTGTATGTTCTTCAGAGTTTATTTAAGGGGTTAGGTACAGCTTACAGCAGCAAAATGTTTGGAAATATTCAACATTTTTTTCCTCAGTTACTGTATCTTGTACAGTAATGAAAATTGGTATGTGTAAAATACTGTCCTACTATATGAAAAAAATATTTTTACAATTTAAAAAAATTATATATATATATATATTTTTTTTAATTCAAAATGTTGGCAGTTCACTGTGCAATGATGAAGAGTTTCCCTCATAACTCATAAATGTGTTAACTTTTTCATGTTCTCTCTCTTTTATCTTATTGCTGAAACTCGTCTTTACAATATCATGCCCTTTCAACTACATTACTTAATAAATAATTTTTTTTTATTTTGTGCTAGAAGAAAATACTGATATGTGAACATTCTTTAAATGAATTTATTTTTTATCAGACAATCTATCAAAGGCAGAGAAGTGATATTGCATCCCATTGTAGATATGACGTGCATAAATACACAAAAAACGTTCCATCACAGAATGTTGGATAGTTTTTGAATTATGTAGGGAATATTCATCACTGCACAAGTGAACTGAATTTAGAAAAAAAATAATAATTTTTTAAATCGTAAAAAAAAAAATATTTTTAATATAGCAGAAGGACAGTGTTTTACACATACAAAATTTTATTATTGTACAAGATACAAAAATGGGGGGGGGGGAAATGTTGAATATTTCCAAAATTTCACTGTTGTAAGCTGTACCTAACCCCTTAGGTTAAAGAACTATTCATTTTATTTCCAGGTTCAGTTCAGAACACTACAATGAAATAATGCGCTCTAGCGGTAAATTGCAACACTATGCGACAAGTAAGAGATATGCTATAATAAAAATTCGAACGCACCGAACGACTTTTTTTCGGTAAGCGCCTAACTTTATGTAACAAAACGAAATTTGTGTTGTAAATCATGTCATATGTTGAGTATAAAGCAAAGAGATACAGTGCTATCTTTTGACTACAAATTAAAACTTAAACTGATTTTAGGAGTGAATGAAACATTGTTTAATTATATCGATGAAAGATTCATCTCAATATACTTTGACTTCATAAAAACCAAAATTTTTTTCTCTCAATTGAGAAATATTCTGCCAGTTTTTAATTAATTTGTCAGAGAACCAAGATGATGACTTTACATTGGCGTTTCTATTTTCAGCAAAATATGAACACAGTTAAAAATCCCCCAAAATGTGCCAATCTGCCACTACGCCTAAATTGAATTTATGGGACGTTACAAACGGGATTCGCATGGCCAAAATGGGGCGATTCCAAGGTGTGATGGAGAGGTAACCGTGTGAAACAAACAAAAAGTGTACACATTTGTGAACTTTGGGCGGGGGCAATAAGACAAAAACTCAAGAATACAATTGCGTTTCCGGCCATTAGAGCATTTTATCACCTTCCTCAGACAGCCAATCAGTCATGAGCAAGAGCTAGATCGACCGAGCTAGCGAGACCGGTTAAGAACTGACTTACCATCTTGATGTCACTAATTGTTGCAATGCTTCTTACAAAGAGGTTTACTCGAACGATAGCAGGGCCATCTAGCAACATAGTCGTTAAAAAAAGACAAAACAAACACAAAAACATATCGCTATAAAATCAAACAATGAATGTCAAACATTTCAAATCACAAATTTATAGCGATAGATTGGACAACTAGTGACAAATCTATGACAAAAATTGTATAATATCATCTGAGACGTCTTTCAAAACCTCGCTTTAAACGCAATACCGTCGTCATAACGATTTCGATGCGAAAAACTTCTTACACATTTAGCTGGAATTTAAAAATACATATTAATACAAAAATAACAAAAATTATTAATGGTACAGTTAAATATATTTCTTACATACGTATTTATCTTTAAAATTGTCATATCTATTTTGAAAACAATATTCAAACTGAATAATTTCAAGGGAGAAATTTTTCCGGGGCCGGGTATCGAACCCGGGATCTCTGGTTGAACGTACCAGCGCTCTTACCAACTGAACTACCCGGGAACTCCACCCGACACCGTCTCAACTTTTCTCTTTTATATCCACACAACTCGCGTGGGCTGACGAAACGCCAGAGACCCACATCGAGTGCACACAATCTCTGTGTGACTTGTAATTGTGGTTTTCTGTTAACATACACAGTGACGTATATATTATGCAAATCTAGTCTTTCAGGTAAAGCTCCCTGTAAAACAGATTTGAATAATTTCAAGGGAAAAATTGTTCCAAGTTGAGACGGTGTCGGGTGGAGTTCCCGGGTAGCTCAGTTGGTAAGAGCGCTGGTACGTTCAACCAGAGGTCCCGGGATCGATACCCGGCCCCAGAACAATTTTTCGCTTGAAATTATTCAAATCTGCTTTACAGGGAGCTTTACCTGAAAGACTAGATTTGCATAATATTCAAAATTCAATTCAGCCCCCCGAAACCTAAAATGAGTCCCCAATTTCAAGATTTTATTTAATTCAGATATAGAGCTACGGGAACGCTAGCGTTTACCTTACGAAACAAGTTTAATTGTTAAACAATTCTTTTCTGAAAAGTGAAAATGTGTTAACTGGTTACAGAAATCAATAATGATGCACTTAAATACAATTTCTACATATATACGTTTCTCTATTCTTAAAATAAACACATACAAATTCACATATCATAATTGAAGGGTTCAGAGCCATAGTGGGCCAAGTGCCATTTATTAAAAACTAAGAAAACAACGATTAAAGTTAAGTGGATGCCATAGTTTAATGAAGACTAACGTATCATTTAGTTTTAATGTGCATACTTTATATTACTTGCTGTATGTTTCCATTGAATTATGGTCAGAACTTAATTTTAACCCTTGTTATCGACGTTTTTAATATATGGCGCTTGGCCCACTATGGTTCTGAACCCTTCAATTAGTACTTAATTTTAGACACCCGAAAGTCCAGCTGTTTCACTATTTTAGTGTAGTTCAAATTCATAATTACAGAATTGATAGTTAAGTACATTAGGAAACAGATATTTGTGGTGTTTCGGATGTCTTATTAAAGTCAATTAAACTCATAGTATTAAGATTATGAACAGTCCGGATTTTATGTAATTACATGTTTTATTCCTATGCATGTAGCCAAGAGAAAAGCAAAAACTTACGGCAAATAACACTAAAAGGCGGTTACCAGACATAAAGTCCAGGACTATAATGTCCATACGTCAAAATGTCCATGAAATAATGTCCACGTTGAAAATGTCCATGTTAAATCGTCCAGAGTCAAAATGTCATAGTTCTATAATGTCCACTTTACTCTGATGTCCAGAGTCAAAATGTCCATAGTAAAGATGTCACCGCATTAATGGCGCTCCCTTTCATCTCGCGCTCGGTGATATACAAGAAGTCTTTGCAGAGGTGAGTGAAGAAATGGATGAGCGTATTGATGATACAGTCACACATTTAGAAGTAAATTACGCCAGAGGTACGGAGAGAGACGAAGACGTGTACCAATTCACTTTCGTGCAGATATTTGGTACATGTATCTCCCAAGCCTGCAAGACATGCAGCGCACGAACAACGCGGTAGAAGACTGGCACAATCATCTTCAACGTTTGATGGCTGAACATCATCCATCCATTTGGCGGTTTATACAGTGCCTAAAGCGCGAAGAAAATGAAATTTGGACACAAATATTGCAAGCAAGAGGGTGCCATACACAAATTAAAGAGCCGGTGAATAAAACGTTTTTGACGAATCAAAGACAAATTCTCCAGATTGTGAGAAACTACAACAGGTACAAAGAAAATGGAGAAATTATCATATGTCTTAAAAGTACTGGTTACCATCTTAAAAGTGGGGCTCCGGTTCCCGAAGATTAATAACTTATTTGTACGAGTTATGAAATAAAATTTACTTTGTTCTCTTCAAGCAGAATTTTTCTTTGAACTTGGACATTACAGTACTTAACAAAAGTTTAAGACCATGAGCAAATTTCATATAATTATTTTCTGGTCCTATATTTTTGTTTCTATTTCCCTCATGAATATTTTGTCAATTATTTGGACTGTGAGATATCTATCGACGCAAAGAAAGTAAAATTATGACATTTAGTTTTCGAGTTATGATTTTAATGAAATATTTTGTTACTGTAAAAAATGTTACATTTATAATTACGGAATAATTTATTCATGCTAAACCAACATGTTTATTGTAGTGATGATTTTTTTCAAGCAATTTGAGAAGTGTGAGAACACACTGGCACCAGAAAGAAAAATTTAAAAAATTTTATTTTCGTTTTATAATTTTGCATATTTTTTCAAAAAAGGAAAATAATAGTAGAAATAACGTTAAGTAAAGGCATTCATAGCTTCACTGTGGAATAAGCTAACGTAACCGGACCTACGCCAATCGAAAGTAGTCCTGGCACATTGGCACCAGAAAGAAAATTTTAAAAAATTTTATTTTCGTTTTATAATTTTTTGCATATTTTTCCAAAATAAGTAAAATAATAATAATAGTAGAAATAACGTTAAGTAAAGGCATTCATAGCTTCACTACAAAATCACGTACTTTCGATTGGCGTAGGTCCGGTTACGTTAGCTTATTCCACAGTGAAGCTATGAATGCCTTTACTTAACGTTATTTCTACTATTATTTTCCTTATTTTGGAAAAATATGCAAAAATTATAAAACGAAAATAAAATTTTTTAAATTTTTTTCTTCCTGGTGCCAATGTGTTCTCACACTTCTCAAATTGCTTGAAAAAACCATCACTACAATAAACATGTTGGTTTAGCATGAATAAATTATTCCGTAATTATAAATGTAGCATTTTTTTACAGTAACAAAATATTTCATTAAAATCATAACTCGAAAACTAAATGTCATAATTTTACTTTCTTTGCGTCGATAGATGTCTCACAGTCCAAATAATTGACAAAATATTCATGAGGGAAATAGAAACAAAAATATAGGACCAGGAAATAATTATATGAAATTTGCTCATGGTCTTAAACTTTTCTTAAGTACTGTATGTACGTTTGGCGTTATGGACATTTTGAACTTAAGGACGTTTTAACATATGGACGTTCTGTAGTATGGACTATATACGGTGGAAGCCTAAAAGGCTCAAAATTCCGAAGTTTTAAGTTAGGGCCTACATAATATTTCTACATATATGCATATTAAATATTTTTTATATTTCGAACTAAGTTATGTAAGTGTCTACTTTGAATAAATGCATATTTTATACCATTTCAACTTCGGTCTCCTCAATTAATATGCATTTTGGAACTGAAGAGTGTGATACCAAAACGCATTAAGTCCATTTTTATTAAAGGACTGGACTAGTTATTTTATCCACTGGCCTACGGCCTGATCGAGGTTTTAAGTGACATGCACAATAACACAAACGTTTAGGCAAGAATTGGCACTGTTTTGAAATATCATGACAGAGGAAATTTTTTTATGATCATGTTGGTAATTATACGATAAGCAGGTAATAATTGATTAATATTTTGTGTAATAGCCTTCTACATGCTTATCAAGTACAACATAGTTATTAAATACTATAGTACATTTAAAATATTAACGTTTTCGGCAATATTTTCGGTCTTCAGATCTACAACAGTAACACAAAAAAGTTGTCGTCTTCCTAACAAGTATTAGGCCGAGTGGCCTGTTACGGTCTCAAACTAGAATTTTCAGTCCCTCTCTTCTTCGGACGACCCAGAGATCTTTTGCCATGCGTGCTTTTGGAATTCTGCATCGATCCATTCGTTCGAGATAACCCTTCCACTGAACTTGATATTTGCTGATGAACTGCATAATGGGTTCTATTTGAAGTTCTTGCATTATGTCCTCATTTTTTATATCCCAGCGAGTATATCCAGCTATTGCTCTCATAAACCTCAACTCACTTGCTGTTATTCTACCGACATCTTTATTCTTCACAGTCCACGCTTCACTACCATAGCTTAATACTGGCTGTGCTAAGGTTTTATACAAGCCTATTCTTGTGTGTCTTTGTACTAGTGAAGGTTTCATGATTTTATTAATGATCCCCATTGTTTTATTATATTTACATATTTTTCAGCAATATCTACTTCCTCATAAGGTGATAGTGTATATTTTATTATTCAAACAGATTTTACTTAGTACAGGGAATTTCCCACAAAATGACATGATTTTCGATTTTTCAATATTAATTTCCATGTTATATTTTCCTGACCATATTTAAATTGTGTACTGAATATTGTAAATCATCTTCAGTTGATGCTATGAGAACTAGATCATCAGCGAAAAGTAAAGCATCAAGCTGCAAATTTCGATTAATTGGAATAAATCCATGGCGTGTCTGTCGCCAATCTTGAACGATTCTGTTTATATATATAATGAACAGAAGTGGTCGTACTCCACTATAAATGGGTCGCCATTGTAAAAGTCTTTGCTTCGAATTGCTATGATGGTTGTTTTATATATGTTGTAAATATTTTGTATAATCTGTTGAGGTACTTGATCATCTGCCAAAATCTGAAGTAATTTATTCCGGTTAACTTTATCAAAAGCCTTTTTGAAGTCAATGAATGCCATATGCGTTTCTAGATTAAATTCTCTATGTTTCTCAACCAGTAATTTCAATGCAAAATAGCCATCACAACAGGATCTTCCTCGACGAAAACCATTTTGTTCTTCACTGATAATATTGTCATAATGCTCACTGAACAATGTAATTCATAGTTGGTTAGGAATCAATAACAATATATAAATTATACAAGAATACAATATAGTTACAATTTAAAACGTTCATTAGATTAAAATTGACATGTGACGTGACTATCAGCTTGAAAATATGGTAAATTGTACAATTTCATCCTGTGGAAACAAACAAAGGTCTCGCCCACAAGTGAGTTGCGCCTTTAAAAAGATTGGGAACCCCTGACCTAGAACACCGCCATGACTTAACCGACACAGTGTATTTAAAATACGTAGACTACCCTTTCAACCCTGCTATGAACATATTCGAAAGCGAACTCATACATAATTTTAAGAGAGATGTGAGTATTGATCAACATTTCCAAGCGTAACAGCAGTATTTTATTGAATCCTGTCTCGTCATCTCGTTAGAATAATCGCCGTGACATCCAAAATTCTGGTGCTGGTACACGCTCAGCGAGATCACATTATTTAACCCACAGATTTGCCGATGCGAGATCAAAGCGCTGTGCGCACCATGAATAAAGATGAGGGGTAGTGACAAGAGACCCGCCGAAAAGGGGAGAGTGGATGTCACTTTGCTGCCAATAGCAAAACAGAAAACCCATGGTGTAAATGCGATGTTATGGATACCGCAGCATTATGCTTCTGGGTCATAAAGTTTGACCTAAATAAGTGAAGTTTATAAATATAGCCTTTTTGAGAAAAAATACTGATGGTTTCTCAGAAAATAGAAAATGAACCAGAAATGATGTTATATTGCTCCTTGAAAGCTCTGCGTATATTTTAATCGAAATACGGCTTCACGCTGATGTAAAGTTACTTTTATACAAGCTTATTAATTTTAACTTCAGAAAGTTACTAAATTATATATTTATACCGAACCTTATACAGTTTATTATGCGTATAGAAATATAATTACATCTCTATCAAGCCGTATACTCCTTGTTCAGTTTTGAATGAGAACTTCCGGCATTTGTTTTATGTTCACGACGTCACAGGTTCGTTTATCCGGCCTAACGAAAAACAGACGATTTTACCGATTTAACAATTTCTGGCACTTTCAAATGTCTGAGATACGCTCTTAGTAGTTTAATTGTTCAATTATGTCCGTTTAAAAAAAAAAAAAACTTATTATTTTATCACGTGACTAGAACATACTGTAGTACGAAATGCAAATAAAAAATTAGAAATTTATCGACAAATTAAAATATCTTGAAGCAACAGTAACAAATATATATGTCACTCAAGGGAAAGTTAAGCGCAGAATAAATATGGGAAATGCCTGTTAGTCGGTTGAGAAGCTTTTGTCATCTAATGAAGGATGGGTGGAGCGGAGAAAAATTCTCTCCGGCACCGGGACTCGAACCCGGGTTTTCAGCTCTACGTGTTGACGCCTTATCTACTAAGCCACATCGGATTCCAGTCCCGATTCTGGGCTGAATCCTCTCAGTTTATGATTCAATACTTAGTTTCCCCTTAGTGGCCAACCCTCATGCACTGTGTCACAGATGTGTGACAGTGGCACAATGTCCAACACACTATGTACAGAGGTGCACTCATTACGAGTGGCTGAGTGGCCGGGATCCGACGGAATGAGCGCCATCTTAAATTACTAAGTGATTATTTACGCGTATCAATTATTGTGATGTACCGAAAGGAAACTAAGAGGTGGAACTTAAGTTGAGAGGATTCAATCCGGCATCAGGACTGGAATCCGGTGTGACTTAGTGGATAAAGCGTCAGCACGTAGAGCTCAAAGCCCGGGTTCGAGTCCTGGTGCGGGAGAGAATTTTTCTCTGCTCCACCCATCCTTCATCGTATGATAATACAGAATTGCTGTACAGAAATATCATACGTAGTTCGGTACATCACAATAATATAATTTTTCATTTAGTCTGCTCTAAAAAAACTGAAAGTTAGAATTTATAAAACAGTTATATTACCGGTTGTTCTGTATGGTTGTGGAACAGATGTTAAGGGTGTTTGAGAGTAAGATCCTTAGGAAAATATTTGGAGCTAAAAGGAATGAAGTTACAGGAGAATGGAGAAAGTTACACAACGCAGAACTGCACGTATTGTATTCTTCACCTGACATAATTAGGAACATTAAATCCCAGAGTTTGAGATGGGCAGGGCATGTAGCACGTATGAGCGAATCAAGAAATGCATGTAGAGCGTTAGTTGGGAGGCCGAAAGGAAAAAGACCTTTGGGGAGACCGAGACGTAGATGGGAGGATGATATTAAAATGGATTTGAAAGAGGTGGGATATGATGGTAGAGACTGGATTAATCTTGCTCGGGATAGGGACCGATGGCGGGCTTATGTGAGAGCGGCAATGAATCTCCGGGTTCTGTAAAGGACATTTGTAAGAACAAGGAAGTATTGAATTTATCTGTTAATAATGCTGATAATGTTTCTTCTAGGAAGAGGCTGAAATTGTGGCCAATTGGCCAGAAATTCATTCACGCAATAATCAACATCATAACGATACTGTTCTCCAACTAAAACTCCTGTGCGGAAGTAATTTTCAAGAATAAATTTGTAATGGTGTCTCCTGACATTAATTTCAACAGATATTTAAAAAATTAGATGATGTTTGGTTGTAATGATAATAACATGGATATTTATTTTTTGTTTTTAATAAAAGGCTGCATTAATTATTTGACGAAACAAAAGAACGATACCCATGACGAAACAAAAGAACGATACCCAATGTCAACAACAGACATGGCGTCTGTTGTTCATCTATGCCTTGAGGATTAAACTGCAGTCTAGTATATACAGTCACGAAGCTCAATACGTAGTAAATATGCATCCATAGATAGTTGCTAACCACTAGGATCGCTAATATCGCCTCATTACAGACAATGCGAAATAGTACCTGCGCAGTCTATTGTTCCTAGCACCCTCACAACTCAAGCTTCGTGACTGCATATACTAGACTGTGGTTAAACTCACTCCGTAATGATGACCTCATAGACATACAGAAACAAGAGCCGAAAGCTCCCATTTAAAATTGAAAATGTGGTAGAATTAATAGAAATTAACATACCTAAAACACGCAGAATTACTATGAGATAAAATATCGTTACAATTAAATTTTGTTTTACATAAAATGAATACTGTATATTTTAATTTTCTTCAAAAAATTATATCTTACTGTTCAACTATTCAAATACAAGTCCCTTTCACCATTTTAAAGCTCTGTGATCTTTCATGAAACCCCTCCCCTTCATTCTACTACTTATCAGATCATTTCCCTGTCTAGATAAATTTGAACTATCCTCTTTGACGTAAATTCCCTCAAATGAATCTCTACATACTACCTAGGGCTAGATGAATAAAACAAAGCATAAAATTTCATTTCATCACTTCAAACAAAGATAACGCCTTTTTTATGTAACTATAATACAGTTTTATAATCGTTAACGTTTAACGTTGAATAACATTTATATGCCAATAAGAGCATACGACAGGATTAAAGTGTAACAATTTTGAACATTAATCACTCGGACTCTGTAAGAGATAGCCCACACAACCTCATATGTAAATAAAAGAGCAAATAAAGGGCTTTCTAAATATGAACTTTGATTTATTGTATCATAATCACAACTTTCTTTATTACTCTTAACAAAATATACAAGCAACAATTCTCTACATATCAACACATTCAGGAGCCGACTATTTACAAAGTACGAGAGAACGAAAAATAAATA